>JAGFNQ010005542.1:116005-237072 GCA_024364735.1 Boesenbergia rotunda
CCCGTGTTTAATCCAGACAACAGAGAACCCAGATGGTTACCTTTCTCTCCGATGAACCATCCTCAACCCCATTATCTCTTTCCAGTGAGATCGGGCACGGGAAACAGAGTCGACTGTGGATTCGTGTGGCATAACTATCAGCGACGATGATTCAGCCCGACGAAGAGATCACCATCCATGGTGCAACGGAAGATCAGAGACCCCCCCATGCGATGTGGAAGCACATCAGTGGAGTCGGCAACGTCAGATTGGAAAGAAAAGAGGCCGCTCTAACCTAGCCGGTGGCTGCGACATAGCTAGCTCAATCTGGCGCAACAAGGAGGTGCGCAATGATCAGAGGATAGGAGAGGTAATGGGATGGTGGTGTGTTCTCCCCATCAACCAACGACGATCGGCGATCTGAGAGGTCGACGACAAGCTTGCATGAGGAGGAGGAGGAGGAAGAGGAGAGACGCTCGGCTTCGGCTTCGGCTCTTGCTCGCCTACGCGAGCGGAGGTCGACGGTGCGTGCGGGAAGGGAGAAGGATCGGCTTCGGGTCCTTGGCTGGTGGGGTAGAGGGCTGGTCGGGGAGGGTTGCGCTCGTGGTTCCCTCGCGTGCGGGCGAAGAGAGGAGGGAGGGGAAAGTACGGCGATGGGTTAGGGATTTGGCATGGGAAGGGAGAGATGAATATATATATATATATATATAGACAAAACTTACTAAAATTTTATTATTATAGATATTAAAAAAATACTCAAACACAACGCTTTTTGAAAAGCGTTGTCTTTGATTAAAAAAAAAAGGCCAATAGACAACGCGTATTTGAAAACGTTATCTTTAATAAGAAATAAAAAAACATAGACAACAGTTTTCACTAAAAGCGTTGTTAAAAAAAAAGACAACACTTTTTAAAAAAAATGTTGTCTTTCAAGTGTTGTGAAATCATAATTTTCTTGTAGTGGTGTGTGGTGATTTATTACTTATATGTGTTGTTTGATTAAATAGATGTAAAAATTGGTCACCACGTAGAGGGAAAGCTCTAGATCTTATGACTAGGGGAGGGAGCCTTAGTGATAGAGGATATCCCTTTAATCGGATTTTCTAGGGTATTGCCTTGAAATGGAAGTCAATTCTCTTCAAAGGAGTATCTAATTAGAGCTTAATGAGGTTTCCCCAATTCCATGTTAGGAAGTGACTTGTGCAATTTAGATTCTGTGAATGAGGTCCGTTAGTGACAGAGAGTATCCTTTCTTTAACCGGGCTATCTACGTTACCTTTTCTACTTAATTGCATTGAATGCCAACGGGGTAAACACTTCAGTGTAACCATCGTGGGGCAATACTAATGTGCGTAGATTATATATGATTTTATGTACTATTTGACGCACATCTACTTATATTTCATAAACATATCAAAATTTATCACATCCTATTTTGTTTGACTTTGTTATTATTCCTCCTTTATGTTCGAAGATCTGCTCCATGCTTGTTTTCATTGACAGGACGTGATTTGAAGTGGAAACAAAGCGAAATGGAGTGGGACACAATTTGGAGCCGGTAGCATCCAATCACATAGCATGGTCGTGTGGCTTCACACGGTCGTATGGGGCGTGCTGATGCCCCACACGGCACGATTGTGCCCATTGTCATGGTCGTACGCCTGCTGCTACATGTCGCACGGTGGGATTGTGCCTCTTGGCATGACCCATGCGACAACTTTCCAGGTAGTCGCATGGCCAGACTGTGCCTCCTGGAACTACTTATGTGGTTGCTGCCACGACCCGCATGGCACGATTGTGCGGTATCGCATGACCCGTGCAACTGTCAATACATCCAGCATGGCACACCCATGCAGACCACCGTACACTCCCTATAAAGGGGTTCTCTTCCTTTATGGCACACATTTTTGGCTTGGGGTTAGCCCATTTGCCTTAGGGAAGGGTTCTCCCCTTTAGGGGAGACCCTAGAGTCACTGCCATCGCCTCCCTCCATGATCCGTCTACCTCCGAAACAAGGAGATCCTCCAAGAATACCCACGCTACAAGGATAAGTTTTCTCTTCCCTCTCAATCTTTGCTTAGGGTTGTAGATTGCTTTACGTATCATCTTCTTGTTGTATCCTCCTTGCATTGGAGTAATTCTCTGTATCTAGGATGTAAGGAGTAGCACTATGTGATGTTGATGTATAAACTATGTATTTATGCATTTCCTTGTTCAATAAAGTATTTATTATCTTGTTCTATGTGTATTGTGTCTTGTATGTGTTTACTGAAATGTGTGTATGGTGAAGTTTGTTGGAATGCATCGGGTCTACTAGAGGGGAGTGAATGGCCTTGAAAAATAAAATTGGATCTTTTGCTTTCTTTAACAAAGACAAAGTTAGTTAAGTAAAATAGAAAGACATAAATAAATCAACAACATAAAAATAAATAAGCACTAAAATTTACTTGGTTGCAACTAGGGTGGTTACTAATCTAAGATAGTTGAAAACTCTATTCCAAATATCTTCTTGTGTAGGTGGAAAAGCCTCTTATAAACTCTTGAAAGCTCGGAGAAGATTTAGGAAAGCAATTACAATTGTTGTACAATCAATGAATGAAAAACTATGAGCTAAGGGACTCTATTTATAGAGCCTGAAATAGTTATCGAGATGTTGATGTGGCATATCCCGAGCGGCCGAGTACAACATGGGTACTTGATTCGGGTCAATGCTTATCCATGTCGAAACGACAATTAAACGACTACAAAGCTTATCGAGCGCCCGAGTCAACACAGGCGCTTGTATTCTTGAGCGCTCAAATCCACTCGCGCGCCTGTATACCCAAGTGCCTAAATTAACTCGGTCGCCTATATGTCAGGGTGCTCAAATTAACTCAGGCCCTAGAAATCAAAAGCTTCAGCAAGCTTGATTCTGGTCAACATTCGATTGACCAGTCTTCCAACGCTCCTAGGTGATTTTTGATCATCTGAAGTTGAGCTCACCCAAACCCAACTTCCGATCTTTTGCTCGGACGAACTTTCTCCCTGGCATCTCATCCCTCAGACATCATGCATATCCTTCTCGTCCACCAGTGTACTCTTCCGCAGACTTTGTGCCTCTCAGATGCACCGAGCCCATCAGCTCCTTTCCCATGTCATCCTACTCGACTGCTGCTTCTCCTGTTCAACTTCTTGTGCTCTTAAGCTTCTGCACACTTAAACACAGGGATCAAACCAATAAGAACTAACTTGACTCAGTTGATCACAACAAAAATATCTTAGGGTACTTACAATCTCTCCCTTTTTGATGTAAATCAACCCGAGTTAAGTTAGGGAAAAACATAAACAAGAAAAAAAAGTAAAATATCTTGCAATGTAATGCAAAAAAATTTGCAATTAAAACCAACCCCTTAACCTAATTCTCATTTCCTCCCCCTTTGATCACATAAAAAAATGGTTAAGGGTTAAACTTAAAAAAAACTTGGTTTATTTTATAAATTGAACCAAAACTTGGTTCTCTCCCTTTGTTGTGGCCGGCCAAGCAAAGAGGATGGAGGCCCTCTTTGGCCGGCCCATCCAAGCCAAGCCCCAATGAATTAAACTTATTTCATTCATCTATTAAGTCTTCAAAAGACATAGTCATTTTTCGCTTCCGATGCGTCTCTGATAAATTCAGATTCGACTTATCGTTTGGCTCAACCAAACTTAATCTCTCTTGATTGGAAAATCTAATTTTCAACTCATTTTAAATCCCTCGGATTACTCATAGTGCGTGTGACTAAATAGGCTTTCGATTTATGTTGGTCATCTATAATTAATCAATTAATAATAGAACGATCATGAGTGATACCTAGTAGTACATCATGATCCCCAATTAATCGAAAAATCAACGGTTGACCTTAGAAACAATTCTGAAACCCTTCAGCAGCTATAATGAATCGTGCCTCATTCCCTTCACCATCTTATACCCACTTGGTTCAGGACATGGTCTATGTGTGTCAGCCCCCACTAGGCTGACTACGTCACACCTAGCCCAAGTAACGTTTTCTCGTCCTACGGATTCTACTTACTCTCATGTATTTAAGAGATTCATACTCTGAACATGTCATGCTCTGGCCAGAGGCTTCGAGTAACAATCCGACGATAGGCCTCGGGTATACAACTCCTCACAAGGAGTGGTGAATCCTTTGTAGGTTGTTCAAACATCTTCGGGCACTTCGGCTTATACCCAATCATCTTGGGTCCACACCTCCTTGGAGATGCTTGCTTAAGATGTCAAAGTATAAGTCTCCATGACCAAGATGACTTGAACACCGCAAGTCAAAGGAACATCGCACTTAAGCTGCAGTAAGAACTTCACTGACATATCTATATGTAGACTACCATATGAAGTTTTACAGTCAGTCACTCCAATGAACTAGTTCCCTTAACTAGCATTCATGTTTATCTCCGGACATCTCAATGTCACCAGCCAGTGAGAATCAGCTGATTAGAGAATAACCCATGCTAGT
The DNA here is from genome assembly GCA_024364735.1 of Boesenbergia rotunda. Taxonomy (NCBI): domain Eukaryota; kingdom Viridiplantae; phylum Streptophyta; class Magnoliopsida; order Zingiberales; family Zingiberaceae; genus Boesenbergia; species Boesenbergia rotunda. The sequence goes on from JAGFNQ010005542.1 coordinate 120,475, forward strand.
CTCAACAGAATTGATAGTGTCCGTATTTATCAATTCATCGACTAGGGACAATTTCAATACTTCACAATTGCACATGTAGAGATAATCACTAGTTGTGAATTCATCACAAATTCTCTCATGCTGTGAATTGTATTGCGGACATTCAGTAAATGAGTTTAAGATCTCAATCAAATACACAAACATGTATACTCAAATAGTGAATATTCATTTATTAAAATAAATGATTACAATCATAAGGTGATTGTCTTAAGACACTTCTCTCATATCACTAACAGTAAGAGGTTTCTTCACCTCTAAAAAAGTTTCGAAAAGGAGATATGAATAGTAGACTCACGCTGAATGCGTAGGTCTTAGAAGTAGCACCTATGAGTGTGAACCAAATAAAAAATATCTTGTGTTCTTATCTTTTATTTTGTTTTATTATTCTGCGGTAAAGATTATCTCTAACAGACAAGAACTAACACAAGAAATAAAAAAGTGATAAGCATTGTTCACCTCACCCCTGTTGGGGCAATCTATGGTTCGGAGTGACCCTGTATTTTGATGTTTGGGCAAAGGGTTTAAGTTAGGTTCACCCTTGTGTTTGATATGTGTATTTGAGTGTGCAGGTTTACAGGATACACATGGACTTAGCTGGATGACTTCGATTCCGGTGAAGGATGGTGTGAGGAGATAAGTCGTGGGCTTGTATGCATCCGAGAGACCGTGGACAAAGCAGGGGCGATGAGCCGAGGGAAGCGAACTTCGAGGCATACACGAAGGATGGCATGGGGAAACGATCTGCGGGCTTGCATGCATCTGAGGGACGAGAGCCAAAGTCGAAGAAGGCTTGAAGGCAACAGATCGAGACTGATCGATGAAGAGTCAGCTAAGTCGTGAGGGTTCGAGTGCTGAGGGAATTGTCCTCGGGAAATCTTAGGATTCGAGTGCTGAGAGAATTATACTCGGGAAGGGAAACCATAAGTTTAGGGGTGGACCAGTCGACTGATGCTTGGATCAGTCGACTAATGAAGTCCACAGAGAGATCAGTCGACTGATCAAGGATCAGTCGACTGATCAAGGATCAGTTGACTGATGGCAGCTGGAATTCGAGCATTGGACTGTAACATTCGAATCCAAGTGGGACCAGTTGACTGGTGCTTAGACCAGTCGATTGGTAACGATCTTCTCAGCAAAGAGCTCTGTTTAAAAAGAGCTCGGTTTTGGCTGAGATTTCTTGACGAAATAAGCTTGGTTAGAGCTTATTAGTAGTCTTCTAGTGCTCAGGTATTGACAAGAGTTTGTGACGAGGTTTCTCCGCCCACAAGGAGCGACAAGAGCTAGCCGAAGGTCTTCTAGGGACTCATCCACCGACGGATTGGGATCGTCCACCTTACGGGCAACCGTGGAGTAGGAGCCTTATCTTCGAACCACGTAAACGGTTTATGTTAGCATTGGTTTTAATTTTTAGTTTAAGTTTCCGCTTGTGCATGCTAACACTTGTAGGAAGAAACCGCGAATCAAGTGGGTGATCGGCTATTCACTCTCTCTAGCCGTAAGACAAGGTCCCAACAAGTGATATCAGAGCGAGGTTCGCTCTTGTTAGAATAACCGCCAAAAGAGCAAAGGTGCTAGAGGAAGATGGATTTGGAAGGCCCGCTTGGATGGGATATTCGGATCCCACCTCCATACAATCGAGATGACTTCGATTATTGGAGGAAGCGGTTGGAGACGTGGTTCAAAATGGATTGGGACCATTGGACCACATTGGAGGTTTCATTTCAAGCTCCAACAGACAAGAAGGGAAAACGCCTTCGACCTCGGTATTGGGCCAAGGATCAAACGGAGGAAGCGGAGGCGGATAAGGAGGTAACTAGAATTGTATTAAATTTATTACCTCCGTATATTGTGTCAAATGTAGGAGAATACAAGAATGCGTATGAACTATGGAGAAAGGTGATAGCTTTACATGAAAATTTGACACAAAGACAAGAAGAATAGGAGCCTAAGGAAAAGGGGTCATTGATCCAAGAGAAGGAGAAGGACCAATCGGAGGTTGAATCAAGTTCAACATCCGAAGAGGAGGAGAAAGTGGAATTGTCTACATCCTCAAGTGAGGAAAAAATAGAAGAAGTCTCCACCTCCACCAAAGCAAAGGCAAAGGAACACATAATTTACTTTGGGTGCAATCAAAAGGGACACTACAAGGACAAGTGTCCATTGGGTAAGAAAAAGGAGGTAAACCCTAAACTCAAGTCAATTTCTTCGAAAACTAACATGGGTTGTGGGGAAAAGAATGAGAAGAAGCATATAATTTGCTTCACGTGTGGTGAGCGTGGGCATTACCACACCAAGTGCCTAAAGAAAGGAGAAATCAAGAAATTGACGCACTTGAAGAAATTGGAAAAGAAGAGGAGCTCAAGTCAAGGGGGAGCTTCAAAGGTAAAAGGGAAGGTAAACTCTTATTTAAAATTAAATCCAATTTCAAATTCTTATATGCTCATTAAGAATAGTAATGGATTTATATATCATGATAAAAATAGGGTTAATGTTGCGTATCAAAACCCTAGGGAGTTCATGCATCATGATAAACCAAGAACCTTTAGACCTAAGGATCAAGACATTAATCCCAAGAAGGAGAAACATATGCCTAGGAAGGTGGGTAGGTCTAGGAATGTCCAAGGTGGACATATTGATTCTAGGTTTGAAAACCTAGAGAGGGAAAATCAAGCTTTAAGGGCAAAGTTTGATAAATTAGAAAAAAACTCTAGATAGATTCACTATTGGATCTAGGGTTTTAGGTATGGTGTTGGGAAGTCAAAAATCTAACAATGATAGATCGGATTTAGGATACCAATCTAAGTTCTCCGATGCCAATGAAAAGAAATATGCTAGGGTAGCATATAACTATGGTAAGAAGAAGAAGTCCAAGAATGGCAAGGGAGTGTCATTTAAGGGTAAAAAGACCTTAACTACTAAGGACAAGTTGTCCAAAGTTAAGAAAGTTAAGGTTGTAGGCCAAGAGTCACCGGAAGTACACCGGTGTGACCTAGTGTTTGTTGAGTAACCTAGGAAGGTGGCAAAGGCTAAGAGTTCAAGGGGGAGCTCTAAGAGTCAAGTTGGGACCCATGGTCTATGGATTCCGGGAGGATTTCTCTCGGAAGTCTAGATAGGTCATGGAGTGTGTCAAAGGAGTTGGAGACGGATTTGAAGTCACAATCCTAGGGGATTGGCACATTGGGTTTGAGTATCATGCATAAAATATGACATTGGGGGTTATATAGTATTGAAGTTGGTTTTGATGTGTAGATGTCATATAAACCAATGCTAGGGTTACATTGTGGTTTGGTATGGGCAGAGACATCAGGAGGAGGTCAAAATTAGGACTTTAGGTCAAGGTTCAATTAAACCATTTAGATAGTTTTGAGTTTTATGTCAATCTTGGGATTGATGATAGATACATTTTTAAATATATTTTTCCTAAGTAGATATGGGTATCACAAACTTCTCCATAAATTTTAGAATTTTTTGGAGATTTTGTGAAATTTCTGGTGCATTTCTGAAATTGGGTCAGAAATGCTGAAAATAGAGTTTTCAGGGTACCAGTCGACTGGTTCAGGGGGGCAGTCGACTGCTAAAGGATGAAACTATTTTTCAGCAATCAAAATGTGTCGTAATGATGTATAACAAGTGTATAATCTTATGGGGGGTTAATACACTTTGTTTATGATCATTAGAGGATTAAAGGATCTAATAAAAGGGAAATTGTTGGAGTCCTTTTTGATGTGTGGCAAAGGGGGAAAAGTGATGGGCTTAAGTGGAAAACCAAACACGCCTTTGCAAGAAATCCTAGGTCAAGAGGGAGCTTAGGTAAAGGGGGAGCATTGTTGCTCATTTGTTAGCAAAAGGGGAATCTTAGAGAGGTTCTTAAAAAGCCTTTGTAAGACCAATGTAGGGGGAGCCTTGGAAAGGTTTTAAAAAGCCCGATTTGGTAAAAGTCCTAAACTCTTGGGGAGGTTAGGTGTGGGGATGCTTTGTGATAGAATCCATGCATGTTTGCATTGCATACGCATTGGCAATATAATTCAAGGTAAAGCCTTGGCAACGTAAGTCCAAATGGGTTTTAGCATTAATGTATTTGCTATTTGTTTTCCCTAACTTAAACGTATTGCCAAACATCAAAAAGGGAGAGATTGTTGGGGCAATCTATGGTCTGGAGTGACCATGTTTTTTAATGTTTAGGCAAAGGGTTTAAGTTAAGTTCACCCTTGTGTTTGATATGTGTATTTGAGTATGCAGGTTTATAGGATACACATCGACTTAGCTGGACGGCTTCGGGTCCTGTGAAGGATGGTGTGAGGAGTCAAGCCGTGGGCTTGTATGCATCCGAGGAACCGTGGACAAAGCAAAGACGATGAGCCGAGGGAAGCAAACTTCGAGGCATACGCGAAGGATGACATGGGGAGACGAGCCACGAGATTGCATGCATCCAAGGGACGAGAGCCAAAGTCGAAGAAGACTTGAAGGCAACAGATTGAGGCTGCTGGATGAAGAGTCAGCTAAGTCGTGAGGGTTCGAGTGCTGAGGGAATTGTACTCGGGAAATCCTAGGGTTCGAGTACTGAGAGAATTGTACTCGGGAACGGAAACCATAGGTTTAGGGGTGGACTAGTCGACTGATGCTTGGATCAGTCGATTGATGAAGTCCACAGAGAAATCAGTCGACTGATTAAGGATCAGTCAACTGATGACAGCTGGAATTCGAACGTTGAGTTGTAACGTTCGAATCCAAGTGGGACCAGTCAACTGGTGCTTGGACCAGTCGACTGGTAACAATCTTCTCAACAAAGAGCTCTATTTAAAGAGAGCTCGGTTTTGGCTGAGACTTCTTAACGAAATAAGCTTGATTAGAGCTTATTAGTAGTCTTCTAGTGCTCAGATATTGTCAAGAGTTTGTGGCGAGGTTTCTCCACTCACAAGGAGCGACAAGAGCTAACCGGAGGTCTTCCGGGGACTCATCCACCGACAGATCGAGATCGTCCACCTTACGAACAGCCGTGGAGTAGGAGTCTTATCTCCGAACCATGTAAACAGTTTGTGTTAGCATTGGTTTTAATTTTTAGTTTAAGTTTCCGCTTGCGCATGCTAACACTTGTAGAAAGAAATCGCGAATCAAGTGGGTGATCGGCTATTCACCCCCCTCTAGCCATACAACAAGGTCCCAACATCCCCCACCCCCTCTAGTGCATTTTTTGGACTTACAACTAATACCTGAAACCCTAAAGTCTTATTAGTAGAATGCCCTAAACAATAAAACATGAAATTCTAATAAATGCTAGCTCAAGTTTGGGCAAATCATAAACCCTTTTGAAAAATCATGGGGAAACCATTAAATGTAATAAAACTATATAGTTTAAGCAACGTACAACACTTATGGTTGGTTTAATGGAGACACTCGAAATCAAAATCGCTAAATAGAAAACTCTAACGAGAAGACAAACAAGCACCAACCTCAAGAGTGACGAACTTGAGCAAGAGTTGGGGAGAGTGATTTAAAGTTAATGGATCGAGTTTACGCCATGTTTACTTGCATTACCATTACTGCTTTGGTGTTGGTTTTCAAAGGAAACCACCACCCTATGGTATCCAAAATAACATTATTCTGGATTTCAAAAACTAGCACCACTATAGTGTTGCATTTTCAAAATCAACACCAACACCACTTTGGTGTTGATTTTCAAGAAACAAGACCACCCTATAGTTGCTATCGGGTATTCAGAACAACATTCAAGATCTCAAAAATTATCACCACTATGGTGCTACATTTCCAAAATCAACTCCACCTTGGTGCTCATTTTCAAAGAACAGGACCACCCTATGATTGTTATCGAGCACTTTCAACAATGTGTTGTTGATTTTCAAAGAACAAGACTACCCTATGGTTGTTATCAGACATTCAAAATACGTAGAGTTGCATTTCCAAAACTTGCATCACTTTGTTGCTAGTTTTCAAACATCAACAACACCCTTCTTTTAAAGACAGAGGCAGAAGTCAATATTTATAAAAAAATAAAAATACATCCTTTAAATTGTAAAACAAATAACCATAATTAAAAAAAATTGAGATGAAAGTAAATTTCAAATAGAGCATGATGATTATCAAATTATATATAGATACAAATCCTCATTGAGATGCTAAGAACTGAATGTAATGACCACCATTTATTATAGATGCAATGTAATGACTACCAAGTAAGCAGATATGCTAAGAATAGAATATGATGATAATCAGAGATACAATATAATAATAGACTTGTATTAATTTTTACAATTTGGCTTACAACAACAATAAATCAAGCAAAATATTTCTACTTACATATATATTATAGCTATGATTCAAGAACTATTAGCTAGTGATATTCTACAAGACCTTTTATTATGGCCAAGTAGCTTGCACTTGCTGCATTTATTTTTTACATTCTCATTTGTGTAGACTCAATACGTGTCTTCTTTCACCTATCGGACTACACAGAGCTAATGGGAGGTAGAACTATAATATTTTTTAAACCACTAGGTCAAAATTTCTTGCATCGACAAGGTGAATACGATTCATATACATGCCCTCCCAATTTTGTGACTCAAAATAATGCTCAGAATGACGTTCTAGATCCATGTTTCAATGTGTAATGACAAAAAAAGCATGTGAGCATAGAAGTCCTAAAATTTGAAACTCCACATGTGAGCAAGGAAGTCTTGTAATGACAACAAAAGCAAGGAAGTCCACAATTGTACCATCTTTCCAAATCAACAATGTATAAAGCAATTGATATTTGTACTACCATTTCAGTTTAGGAGTATGTGTGGATGTGATATTGTCTAGTTTTTTGTTTCCTTGATTCAATTTTGTTCATGGCATAGTGTCAGAACACCATAGCATTTTGAAGCTTCCTCCCTATGTGTTGGTTTCGGTCATGCATGGGAATCCTTTCCATGTCTCCGGATTAAAATTTTATTAACTAAAACAATCCAGATGGAGATTAATTACCCAAGCAATCGTTTCATTATCATACTAATCAACTTGAGTGATCGGTTGAACAACTTGTTGTTCAAGAAATCCAACTCATCTAGTTGATTAGCCGCGGAATAAGCGAAGAATAGATCGTCGGTTTTTGTGTTTATCTTTGGGGTCCATGATAATAATTAACATACAATGATACAAGAACATGAAGGAACCAAAACAAGAAATTATATCTCATGTTTACCTCACGATCTTCTATTGTATGTCCTACCATCTTCTTGGACGTCGTGTGAGCAACGGTCTTCCAAGAAACAAAGTCACCAAGACACCTTTTTCTCCTCTTTGACTTGCGCCGAAACCCTAAAGGTCTCCTTCTTCTTCCCTTGTTGCCGCTAGAACCCTAGCACCGCGACCACCACAACCACACCTCCTCCTTGCACCGCTGGCTAAACTCCAAGCCTCAAGATTGCGCCGGCAAAGAAGGAAGAGTAGAGGAAGAAGAAGATGAAGAATAAAAGGAGAAAACCCAACCACAAGCCCTTCTTCTCCTTTCCTATGTCGTCGGTGCCGAGCAACTCCAAGGAGGAAAAGCTCCTTCTTTTGTTGCCGCCGGCCACCCCTTTGTCTTCCTTGTTGTGCTCGCCCTAGGGAGGAAGAGGAAGGGAGAAGAAGAAGAATCTTCTTCCTTATCCCACCCAAACCGAGAGCTTCTCCTTCCCTTAGCACCGGCGCCGCCCAACCCTAGGAGAGAGAGAGGAGGAGAGAAGAGAAAAGAGACAGGTTTAAGGTTAATTGGATGCCTTGATCTCATGACACATAAGGTATATATAGGCTACAATAGGGACTATGAGGAGGAGTTGGGTCTTGGCCTTCTAATGGATCAAAGCCCGATCCATTAATGATAATCCAATCCACTAAAGGATTATCATTGAACTACCTCACCAACCCCCATAATTAAATATGGGCTCCACTTATTATGTATACAAATTCTCCCCGTATTTAAGATCTCTAATGTCCATTAATTAATTAAATTACTGACAATTTAATTAATTAATATCTAACTCCATGAGTAGTACCACTCAAACTTATCATTATATCGGACCAAGTCCACCTGCAAGATTTTACATGATGATCTTTATGAGCTCCTCAAGGGGGCATCATCAACCTGATGCATCAGGACACGATTTCCTTCTATAATCAACGACACACCATGTAAATAATATTATTTCCCAATTTACCGGGTCTATCGATTTAACAAATAAATCTCGCCTACTAGTAAATCAAATAAATAGATATTAAGTACATGTGTCCGTTATTATATCGGGATTAAGAGCATGTACACCATAATATCTGAGGTCTGATTTAATTATATAGTCAGTATAAATTGAATCACCTCTATATCGGTCATGCTCAATACACACAAAGTGTACTAGTGTAATTCTATGGTCAAGATAAACCAATACCAAATTACACTACAACCATGTCAATGGTTTATCCAAAACCATTTTGGTTGTGGGTCACTACTTATACTCTACAAGGGACTGATAATATGATCTTCTGTGTGACACCACACATCATACTATCTATAATGTAAAGTATGAGACAATATACACATATATAATAAATATAAAATGCATACAATGATCATGCGATTCTCATTTCAAAATGTAGATGTTCATACAAAAGCTAGACTTTTAGTATACATCCTAACACTATGGATAATGAACTATTGTGCTGCTACCTTTCTTCTAGTATTACCAATTAAATTGTTAATGGGAAGTTTGTGTGTATCCTTGAACAAAGTATTTAAACTCTCTGAACAATTGGTGGTTACCATTAGATACCTTCTCCTAGTAAAGTATGCATTAGCCTATCTTTTAGGATTAATATTCTGGAGCCACTGATATGCATCTTGATGTCTTTCGAGCATGGACTATATTACCCGGTCATACTATAATGTTGTATTAGCTGTTGTTGCTGCCCAAAATAAGCCTAAAGCAAGTCCTATCTCGAGTATCTATTACCATATTACAAAATAAGTGGTAGCAACAGAATGCATGATGGGTAGTTGGATATACTTTCCTAACAGCTAATATAAAACCTCAATATCTATCTGATATTATGCTCAATGATTGTGGATCGACAACAAGGAATTTCTTTACATTATTCAAAAATCAATTTCAAGAAAAACCACATTCAACTTCAGCAATTCTAAAGCAAACTGGGAGGATGTTGCCATTACCATCGATTGTTGTTGCCATCAATAACACACTAGGATACTTGCCACTAAGATATGTAGCATCAATTCCAATTAGTTTGCATAGATAAGACATGAATACTCTTCCATAAGCACCGAAAAGCCTAATAACATGGTTGAAAGATATTATCGCTATTTCTGTGTAGTACCACATAAGTATCAGGGCCCCTAAATCATAACTCATGTAAACATTGGAAGATCTCTATAAGCCTAATTATAATCACTAACTACTTTCTTCAATAATTTCTCCCTAGGTATGTATGCTTTATTATATATGATATGGTAACGTCAAACCTAGCTTTCATATCTCTTTGAATATACTTTGGTTTGTACTGTTCAGAAGCAACAAATTGCTCTTCAATTTGAAATGCTACAAATGAGGATGCGCAAGATTTGTGATTGTAGGATCAAATTCGGTACTAGAGGGGGACGGTGAATAGTGTTACGAATTTTAAAATGAGTAGATAGTAAAATAAAATGCAATTGAATCAACAGAGTAGCACAACAAAAATAAAAATTACTTGGATTGATTCAATCGAGTAAGACAATTAGGTAATATAAGCATGTAATAGATTTAGCTAATAGTTAAGAATGCAAGCTACTGATTAATCAAATCAGAAGTATAAACACACATAACAGTTATAAAATATGGCTCTTATTTCTAATTTGCCCTTTCTAGAAAACTTTTGGAGATGGAAAAATCTTACAGAAAAGAGTCTAATAATTAAGTACAAATACAATCAATATAGCAAACATAAAAACAAAATGAAAGTGTAGCTTAAATGTTGCTCATCAAAAATGAAACGTGCGTTACAGCGTGTCATAGCATGAAAGACGAGAGAGCACTTAGAGCATGAGAACAAGAGTGAATGCTGTGTAGATGAGTGATTTTCAAGATCTTCTTTGAAGCTCTTTTTATAGTACTCCTCACGTGTCTGAAGCCTTTCAATTACCTGGGTAGGCGCTGACGTAGCTATAACTTCCATCCATGAGATAACGTTAATGAAACTCTCTGGTCGACTTGATGCCCTCCGGTCACCTGGAGAGGGGTTAAATTTAAACTTGATCTAACTCACTCAGATTGCTGACAACACCATCTCTTAATCGCTTAGAAGCTGTTTTAGTTGCCCGTATCCTCTGATCACCTCGACCTTAATACGGTCACCTGGACTCTCCGAAATTCTTCCATTGAGAGTTATCACCAGCAAGTCAGCCCTAGACTCCCTCTGGTTGCTTGTAATCGTTGAACGTTGCTTCCCTAAAGTTGTTACACATATGAGTAGGATAGAAAGTGTTAAGTTATTCGCACTTACTTTGAGTCTAGATATTCAGCCTCCGGATGACTCATCTAGTTTGAGGTGCCAAGCAACAAATCCCAACTTTGTCAAGCCTTCAACTCCTAGTTAACTCCACCTGAACTTGATTCACCTAGCCTCTGTTGGGTTTACAAGGTTGCAAACAAAGTCCTACATTGAAAACACATGAGAAACATTATGGGCTTATAAGGAAAAAAATATCTCCATTGGTATGAGTCCTTTTAGCTAAAGCTCAAAAATAAAACCATAAGGGCTTAGACCCAAATTGGACAGTATCATACAATTTTAGAGATATCTAAATTCCTTTGATTTTAACAATTAGTATTAAAGCCAAGACTGCCAAAAAGGTTTAGTCATCGATTGTGGTTTAATCAAGTTATGCGAGTAGAATATTGATATCGAACAAAGGAAGTGGAGACTCTTGTATCTGGATCAGGAGGACCAGACACCAGGCAGGATGTCCTGGTGAATAGTCAAGCAGAGAAGCCCTAGTTGTTGTTAGGCAAGAAAGTCCTAATAGATTGGGTGTACTGAGGGGCAGGAAGACCTAGTAGGTCGGTTGGACTGAGGGGCGGGAAGACCTAGTGGGTCGAGGATCAGATGTCAAATAGATAGACTTCCTGCTTAAGGGGTCCCTGTGGTCCTTTGCTTGAGGGGGAATGTTGGGGTTGCAAGGTTGTAAATAAAGTACCAGATTGAAAATATACGAAAAAGATCATAAATTTATAAAGGAAAAATATCTCTATTGACATTAGGCTTTTTGGTAAAGTCCAATAACAAAATCATGAGGTCTTAGTTCAAAGTAGGCAATATTGTCTACCAAGCTTTCACTTCAGTTGGACTTGATTCACCTATCCTTCAGCTAGGACATCGGTCTGCCAAACCTTCAACTTTCAGCTGACTCCACTTGGACTTAATTCACTTAGCCGCCAGTTAGAAATTTGTCTGTCGAGCCTTCACCACTTAGATTTGATTCACCTAACACCCAGCTAGAATTTGTCTGTCAAGCCTTTACCACTTAAATTCGATCACTACCAACACCTAACCAAGACTTTATCACTTGTCAAATAACTTGCACTTGCACATTTGATACAACTTGTTAGATCATAACTAACCTAATTTTAACCTTAGTCATATATCAAAATTCTAGATTAAATATTGTGTACCCACCCAACACCAATAGTGATCAAGTGTTTCCCTAAGGGCGTGACATTGGTGTTCTTATACATTATATAATTGTAAATTCTATATTTCCCCTAACAACTACTCTCCATGTACATAATTGATTGAAGCAAATAACTTTAGTTCTAGTTAGTCATGTGTGAACTGGATTGTATTTGGTGTTTTAAAACATAGCTTGCCTTATAACTGTATCATTGAACTATTGTTGGGAGTGAAAAATGTATCCAACAGAAAATTCATATTTATTTGTTGCATCTATAATCGACCTTTGTATTAATTGTGAATTTATAACATATGAATTATTAGCAATTGAGAACTCCTCCTATAAGTCACTGTATTACTCTGGGTCAAAATTAGCTTGGTCAAATTAGATATTGTTAGCTAAGAATCTTTCTGAATCTATATTTCATTCTAATTCCTCTACAATCTCAATACTTGAATCTTCTTGCTTACTCCATGTTAGCTCAAAATACTCTCCTAATACTATACTATTACTGTATACCTCATCTTATCTTCTAATCAATCTACTTCTATATTTAGATTAGATGTCAAGTTACTTGTATTTTTTGTTCTGTTCCTCATATTAGTATATCCAAAAGAAAAAGAAATATTACATGGGATTACATTTATGGATTATTGAGTAATTCATTGTCTCTCCTTCAAATTTAAGTTATTGGATTGATAAGTTCATACACATAAGGTCGGCATGCACTAATATATAAGTGATTTATAATTATTGTTCTGATCTTCATCTTCATGTAAAAAGTTATAAGTCTCAGGATGAATTTTTTAATCCAGAATTTGAGAGTTATAGGTTCCATCCTTTAATAAATTTAGAAGTCTCATCTTGTATGAGATCCGATCTACACTGATTGACTTTTAGATTCTTCAAATCGATTTAGTTAGCTATTAAAACAATTTAATTTGATCGGACTAAATATATTTTTATTTATTTTTTTTAAAAAAAAATGGTTTCCCAGTGTGTTGATAATATAGTAAACCCTGTCCATATAATTTTTGCAGAGAGAAAATAGAATTTATCCAGTAGGACTGCTCTGTCCTGTCCTGTGTCTTTCACCGCCCTCAAGGAGGCTCAAACCTTTCTAATCTACATTCTGCATTCGCGCACACATTCCCAGCTTACACAGCAGGCCCCAAATATATTTAGCGCCGGATGGAAAGGCCGCTGTGGCTCCTCCTCCTCGCCTCTTCGGTCGTCGTCGCTTTTATGTCTCAAGAGGCCCATGCAGATGGCCGCTCTGATGCTTCGGTGCAGTTCTTGAAGACCCCGCCGCCATTCTCGGCGTCGAGCTCGGCCACGTTTCAGTTTGAGGTGACCAACGGAAGAAATGGCAGCTCATGCCGCAGCTGCAGTATCACCTGCAAGGTCTGTGGGTTCAACCCCTTCTTCTCTCAAAACTTCACGCAATTAAGATTGCTTGCGCATTAACATATTTTATGGAACTTCCAGTCTCTGTTTCTTTTCCTTTTTTTTAGGAATCCTTTCTGTTTTTTCCATCGAAATAGGCGTCAAATCAAGTGCTTGCTGAATTGCAATTGGAAATTGAAGAACTCAGGCAAATAGTCATATTAGAAGAAACCATACAGCTTAAAAATCTCTATTACCAAACATGAAAGCACAGTTAAGCGGGCCGCCCATAAAGGGCTGGCCTAACCCAAATAATTCAAATATTTGATTATTGTCATGCAATAGGAAAGGATTACTAATTCAACTATAAAGATCTTTGAATGAGTATGTTTTCATTTAATAATTTCATAAAAAATGAGAATTGATTTTGCATCATTGGTGTCATAATTAGTTGATATTCTAATCAGATGCTGATGTGTGGTAAGTACATTTGTTTGATATGCTATGTTAACTTTTTTTATTTCATGATTTTAAAGTAGATTTTAAATGGTAAATCTATAAGTGTTTCATTTCATATATTTTTTTTAAAGAAAACATGATTATCTATATGTTTTAGAAGCATGTTTAGAAGCCAATGTCTTCATGATTTTGAACATGATGAGATCTATAGTTTTCCTTGAGGAAGTTGATTTTTTAAATATATTTTAATAGTAGAACAAAAAAAATTTGTTCTAACCTCACATGATTAAATCACTAATGAAATATGGATCCAAACATATGCTATGTCATGATTTAAATTTTCAACTCATATTAGAGTTTCAAATTTTGATCGGAATAATATGGTTTCAGTACCGCATTGTGTCATGCTGATATGATTTCAGCATTTTTTAAATATAAAATATACTAATTAAAATTAAAAATACAAAAAAATAATAAAAGAAAAAAAATGCGGGATCGTGATGACCCTACAACCCCGAGGAGATCGTTGCAATCCCGCGGCGACTAGCGGTGTTGGTATTTGGCGGCGAGCAAAATGACAAATTCCGCTTGTTACACTCGGTATGGTACGAAATTTTAAAACATGTGTTATGTGAAGGCAAAAAAAAAAAAAAAGATTAGTAGAAGGATTATTTTTTAAAAAACAAATAATGTATAGCATATTTGGATATCATTTTTGTGTTCATGGCTATAAGTGATCCGAATTAATAATTCTAAGTGTTTTATTGCCAAAAAAACAAAAATATCAAAAAAAACTTCTTGCTACTTGGATGGAAATTTACATTTTTTTTAATATTATGCTCATTGTGTCAATTAAAAATTGAACATAATTGAATTTAATGATGTAAAATAAAATCAAATAGAATATTAAATATGTTGGCTTTGTGTTCAATCTAATATTTGCCCTCATTATATAGATATAGCGAGGATTGGATAGACACATTGTTGGGACCTTGACGTACGGCTAGAAGGGGTAAATAGCCGATCACCCACTTCGATTGCGATTTTCTTCCTACAATGTTAGCGTGCGCAAGCGAAAAACTAACACAATAAACTAAAACAAATGCTAACACAAACCGTATACGTGGTTTGGAGATAAAGCTCCTACTCCACGGCTGTCCGTAAGGTGGACTATCCCGATCCGTCGGTGGATGACTCCCCGGAACACCTCCGGCTAGCTCTTGTCGCTCCTTGTGGGTGGAGAAACCTCGCCACAATCCCTTGACAACCTCTGAGCACTTGTAGGCTACTAACAGGCTTTAACCAAACTTGTTTTGCCAAGAAGAAATAGCCAAAAACGAGCTCTCTTAAATAGTGCTCGATACTGTTCTGACCGTTACCAGTTGACTGGTGCTAACACCAGTCGACTGGTCCTCGCGAATTTGAATGTCACAGCCTGACGATTCAACTTCTGTTCGACACCAGTCGACTGATGCAAGGATCAGTCGACTGATCCAAGTTATCAGTCGATTGCCACCTAAGGTTTCCCTTCCCGAATACAATTCTCTCAGCACTCGAACCCTAGAATTTCCCTTCTCGAGTACAATTCTCTCAGCACTCGAATCCTCACGACTTAGTTGACTCTCATCCTGCAGCCTCGACCGGTTGCCTTCAAGCCTTCTTTGATTTTGGCTCTCGTCCCTCGAATGCATGCAAGCCCACGGCTCGTCTCCCATGTCATCCTTCGCGTATGCCTCGAAGTGCGCTTCCCTCGGCTCATCGTTCCTTCTTCCAGCAGTCTCGACCTGTTGCCTTCAAGCCTTTTTCGACTTCGGCTCTCGTCCCTCGGATGCATGCAAGCCCACGACTCGTCTCCCCATGCTATCCTTCGCGTATGCCTCGAAGTGCGCTTCCCTCGGCAAATCGTCCCTGCTTTGTCTACGGTCCCTCGGATGCATGCAAGCCCATGGCTTGTCTCCCCATGTCATCGTTCACCGAACTCGAAGACGTCCAACTATGTCTATGTGTATCCTGCAAACCTGCACACTCACATACACATATTAGATCAACACGAAACCCTAACTTAATCATATTGGCACACACACCAAAACTCATGATCTACCCGATCAAACTTGGGTCGATTGCATCAACAATCTCCCCCTTTTTGATGTGTGACAATATGTTTAAGTTAGGTTTAACAATAACAATTGAAAATTACAGACATAGCAAATTAAGAAGCATAAACATGCATCCTCCCCCTTAACCTATGCCTTCACACACAATTTTCAATTTTGGATAACCATAAGTGAAGTTAAAAACTAACTCCACAAATTAAGTTAAAAACTAACTTAAAATCACAAGTTAAGTTAAAACTAACTTAAACCCACAAGTTCTCCCCCTTTGACACCATCAAAAGGATTGTCCCAAGCAATATTACTCACTGGTATCAATTAGGAATACCTTTTGTTTCTGAAAAACCCCCAGAAATCAGAAAACATAAGCACCAGTCGACTGCGTCAGTTACCAATCGACTGGTGCATTTGAACTTCAATCCCACAAAAAGATCAGTCGACTGTCCCATGGGGCAGTCGACTGATACTAACCAATCTGAAATTTCAGCTTCTGAGCAGAAATTCAGAAACCCCTAACAAATTCCACAAAATTCGAAAAATTATGAAATTTTGCAAACATATTTCTTATGATGTATTCTAACCTAGAAAAATACATTTTCATAAAAATACCAAATATGCTTGACTTTTTGACCAAAATTCCAATTCTTTGAAAACACTCTATTTTGTATCAATCTTCTATCCTAGATTTGAAACCATGTGTTTTACAAGTCTATCCCATACATAGAAATATTTTCAATCCTCCCCCTTTTTCTCATATGAACACTCAAGACAGAAAAAGTGATGAAAGCTCCCCCTTTATACCATAATATCTAGATAGAAGGTAATTTGGAATTCATCATATATATTATGCATGGATACTTCACAATTAAAGTAATAACACCTCATATAAGCAAATCGAGGAAGTGAATTAAAAATTCTTACAGAACCATAAATAAGTACTACAAATATCCTTAAATATTACAATATGAAATATTGTATTTGAGAGATAATAGAAGACCATGCCCAAGCTACACACACTCTCAACACCATCATATCCAAGTCATGCCGAGGCTATACGTCATCGCCAGGAGGAGGAGGAGGGGCCTGGTACATCAGGTCCCAGCGTTGCATCATCTCATACATGTCAGCCTGTCGCTGTTGGAAACTCTGAAAGTCCTCCCGGAGTCCGTGAACTTCTGCCTCCAATCGATAGAACCGCTCCTCTGTAATCCCAGCAGGAGCAGCCTCCTCATCCTCATCATCATCAGAGCTGGAGGAAGCATGACGACGTCACCAGACCAGCACTCCATGCTGTCTCTCGATCCCAGCCAAGGAGAGCTGCCGAGAACCTATCTGGTCGTAGTCCTTAGACAGCTGATGAATCTGACCTCTAGTGACGTTAATACCTTTAGATAAAAAGAATTCGGTCAAAATATGGCCGAATGACATGTAGATCTTCCTATTGACGTCATGCGAAAAATGTACAATAGATGCGAATACATGACGGGTGATGTCAATATCTAGCCTCCTCTCTAAAGCATACATCATCACTAAGTGAGGTAGTCGAATCTTTGACCTCCCCTTAGTGACAATAGGCAGAATGCAGTCTAGGACAATTTTATACAAGACGTTGCTAACTGGACTCATGCGCCTAGCTATAAAAATACGCTGTAGAGGAGGTCGAGGATTATCAAAATAATGACGATGAATCTGATCAATGGTTACATTAGGCAATGCTAATGGCTCAGTGACATTGGGGAAACATGTAAATGGGTTTTCTGAAACCCGACACCCTAAAAATTGTTAGTAGGAGTCCTAGAGCCAATTATGTGATGATCGACTAGGGGCATTTTCTATCATATTCTATTATTAATAAAGGCATGTTTGATTATTATACTTACTTTGTATTCTGTGCCGAATGACTAAGTATAATAATGTCCTTGTGTAGTAGGTTCTTATCTACATTATATCGATTGGTTGAATCGATAGTGAGATAATGTAGAGAACACTACACTAAATTATTCCTAGTCGAGTATTAATATTCAGGGACAATATTAATGCATGGAGACTAGTATGTAGGTCAACTGATGACTTGAGCTCATAAGTCATGGGTATGTGATATCAAGTTGACACATGGATATACATTGGAGAATGTGTACTGAATGACCCGCCATGAGAAAGTTTCATAGATTGCCATATGAGTGTCATAGACTTTCTCATGTGACTATTGGTATGAATAGTCCTTAGACAGCTGATGAATCTGACCTCTAGTGACGTTAATACCTTTAGATAAAAAGAATTCGGTCAAAATATAGCCGAATGACATGTAGATCTTCCTATTGACGTCATGCGAAAAATGTACAATAGATGCGAATACATGACGGGTGATGTCAATGTCTAGCCTCCTCTCTAAAGCATACATCATCACCTAGTGAGGTAGCCGAATCTTTGACCTCCCCTTAGTGACAATAGGCAGAATGCAGTCTAGGACAATTTTATACAAGACGTTGCTAACTGGACTCATGCGCCTAGCTATAAAAATACGCTGTAGAGGAGGTCGAGGATTATCAAAATAATGACGATGAATCTGATCAATGATTACATTAGGCAATGCTAATGGCTCGGTGACATTGGGGAAACATGTAAATGGGTTTTCTGAAACCCGACACCCTAAAAATGATCCTAATAATGCAGATGAAAAAGGAATGGTAACTCCCCCACCATGGACTCATACGTCCCGTCATTGGGACTACTACATGTGAGATTTGCATAAAACTCTTTGCAGAGGTCAAAATTTACATAATGCTGACAGTAAACTAACTTTTCTAATCCAAAATGAGTGATAATCTCAATTATATGAGGAGTAATCTCCTGGAAATATGATTGATTGAGATATCGACAGTTCATTAAAATAAAGTCAGCATTGTCAAATCTCCGCCGGCAAACCTTGGAACGGAACCGAGGTACCGCTGGATCTATGGGAAGCTGTCGGGATGATCCCTCAACAACCCTTCGCTTTTGCCTAGCCCTAAAACGCAATTACCATATGCATGTACCATGAATGACCCAATCAAGAATAAAAACAAGGTAAACATGCACAAAATGAAGAGTTAGTCATGAATCACGGATTCAATGGGAAAAATAAGGCAAATAATTCATTACCGTCTATCCATTGGTTGCATGATGGATAACGATCAAGTTTGACTCAAGGAGGGTGCTTTTCTTGCCCTAGATTCGGATCTAAGGTGAAGGAAGACTAGAAACACGATTTCAAGACCTTGGGAAGACTTGGAATGGCTAGAGAGGTCGGGGGAGAGAAGTGGCAACAAGGGATGGCGCTTGAAACCCTAGGTTCGGCTGCCCCCGCGCGTGGTATTATTTTAAAGATTCGCAACACCAGTCGACTGATGGGGGATCAGTCGACTGATGGAGTAAACAGAAAGATCAGTCGACTGATGCATAGAATATCCTAGTTCGTGGATTGAACTGTACCAGTCGACTGCCTTCTGCATTAGTCGACTGGTACCTTGTATTTTCAGCATTTCTGACCCAACTTCAGAAATACACCAGAAATTCCACAATCTCCAAAAATTCTCAAATCTTGTGGTGAGATTTGTGGTACCCGTGTTTACTTGGGAAAAATACATTCACACATGTATCTATTACCAAACCCAAGATTGACACAAAACTCAAAACTATCTAAATGGTTCAATTAAACCTTGACCTAAAGTCCTAGTTTTGATTTCTTCTTGATGTATCTTCTCATACCCAACCACAATGCATCCCTAGCATTGATTTATATGATATCTATACATTCAAAACCAATTTTCATGCAATATGGTTCCATTGTCTTATTTTCATGCATGAACCTGACTTTTGATGTGGCAAATCCCAGGATTAAGACTCAAATTTGTCTCCAAATCCTTTGGCACATTCCACAGCCCATCTAGTCTTCCTGGAAAAATTCTCCTGAGATCCATTGACCATGGACCCTATCTTGATTCCTAGAGCTCCCCTTGAGCTCTTAGCCTTAGTTACCTCCCTAGGTGACTCATCTATAATTGCAAGACCACATCGGTGTACCTTCGGTGACTTTTGGCCTTCAACCCTAACCTTGTTAACTTTGAACACCTTGTCCTTGGTAAGTTTTTCTTCTTCCATTTAAATGGTTTTCTCTTGTCATTTTTGGCCTTCCCTTTGCTATAATCATATGGTATCCTTGCATATGACTTTTCCATAGTATTTGATCTCATAGATCGGTATCCTAGACTTGATCTATCATTGCCGGGGTTTTGACCACTCACCATCATGCCTAAACCCTTAGATCCAATAATGAATCTATCTAGGGTTTTCTTTAATTTATCAAGCTTTGCCCTCAAGGCTTGATTTTCCCTCTCTAGGTTCTTATCCTTAGCATCACCGTGTCCATCTTGGACTTTCCTAGATCTACCTATTTGTCTAGGCATGTGTCTCCCCTTCTTTAGATTAATGTCTTGGTCCTTATGTCTAAAAATTATAGGTTTATCATGATACATAAATCCCCTAGGGTTTTGACATACAACATTAGCCCTATTTTTATCACAATATCTAAAATCAAAATTATGCACAGGTAAATAATTCTCATAATTTCTATCATGCATGGAGGAATTTGAAAAATGCTTAAAGTTAGGGATTACCTCCCTTACCCTTGTAGCTTCCCCTTGATGTGAGCTTTTCTCCTTCTCCTTCTTCTCCCACTTCCGCAAATGCTCCAATTTCTTGAATTCTTTTTTCCTTGAGCATTTGGTGTGGTAGTGTCCTAGCTCACCACACGTGAAGCATCTAATGTGCTTTTTCTCCTTCTTTTCCCTACAACCCATGTTAGATTTTAAAGAAGTTGACTTGGGTTTAGGGTTTATCTCCTTTTTCCTAATGGACACTTGTCCTTGTAGTGTCCCTTCTTGTTGCATCCAAAACAAGTAATGTGGCCTTTTGACTTTGCTTTGGTGGAGGTGGATACTTCTTCTTGCTCCGGTATCGAAGATGATCTCTTCTCCCCCTCAATCCTTGAAATGGAGACCTCTTCTTCCCCCTTTGATGAAGTGGATGGTTCTTCAATTTCTTGTGCCACTTCATTTGAGGAGATCGATGAATCTTTTTCAACTTTCTCCTCCTCCTCGGATGTTGAGCTTCTTTCTTCATCCGATTGGTTCTTCTCCTCTTCTTGGACCATTGAGCTCATTTCCTTGGGTTCTTCCACTACTTGAGCTTGTGTAGGGTTTTCATAAAGCGCTATCATCTTGCTCCATAGTTCATGTGCATTTTTGTACTCACCTACATGGCTAATGGCTAATCACATCGTTAGGCAAAATATTAAGTAATATTGAAATTATCTTCTCATTTGCCTTTGATTGCATTTGTTGCTCCTTGGTCCAATATCTTGGTCGGAGCTTTTTCCCATGTTTATTTCTTGGAACTTCAAATGATTCTTCTAGCACGATCATGAAATTCCAATCCATGCCGAACCATGTCTTTGTCCGCATCCTCCAATACTCGAAACTCTCGCGGTCGTAGGGAGGTGGAACATTGATATCGTCTCCTAATCTTTCTTCAATCATCATTTCCTCTAGCTTTTTGCTCTCCCGGCGGTTAGTCCGTAGACGAGCGTATCTCGCTCTGATACCACTTGTTGGGACCTTGACGTACGGCTAGAGGGGGGTGAATAGCCGATCACCCACTTCGATTGCGATTTTCTTCCTACAATGTTAGCGTGCGCAAGCGGAAAACTAACACAATAAACTAAAACAAACGCTAACACAAACCGTATACGTGGTTCGGAGATAAAGCTCCTACTCCACGGCTGTCCGTAAGGTGGACTATCCCGATCCGTCGGTGGATGACTCCCCGGAACACCTTCGGCTAGCTCTTGTCGCTCCTTGTGGGTGGAGAAACCTCGCCACAATCCCTTGACAACCTCTGAGCACTTGTAGGCTACTAACAGACTTTAACCAAACTTGTTTTGCCAAGAAGAAATAGCCAAAAACGAGCTCTCTTAAATAGTGCTCGATACTGTTCTGACCGTTACCAGTCGACTGGTGCTGACTGGGGTCCTCGCGAATTTGAATGTCACAGTCTGACGATTCAACTTCTGGTCGACACCAATCGACTGATGCAAGGATCAGCCGACTGATCTTTTTGTGCTCTTCATCAGTCGACTGATCCAAGCATCAGTCGATTGCCACCTAAGGTTTCCCTTCCCGAATACAATTCTCTCAGCACTCGAACCCTAGAATTTTCCTTCTCGAGTACAATTCTCTCAGCACTCGAATCCTCACGACTTAGCTGACTCTCATCCAGCAGCCTCGACCGGTTGCCTTCAAGCCTTCTTCGATTTTGGCTCTCGTCCCTCGAATGCATGCAAGCCCACGGCTCGTCTCCCATGTCATCCTTCGCGTATGCCTCGAAGTGCGCTTCCCTCGGCTCATCGTTCCTGCTTCCAGCAGCCTCGACCTGTTGCCTTCAAGCCTTCTTCGACTTCGGCTCTCGTCCCTCGGATGCATGCAAGCCCACAACTCGTCTCCCCATACTATCCTTCGCGTATGCCTCGAAGTGCGCTTCCCTCGGCTCATCGTTCCTGCTTTGTCTACGGTCCCTCGGATGCATGCAAGCCCACGGCTTGTCTCCCCATGTCCATCGTTCACCGGACCCGAAGACGTCCAACTAAGTCTATGTGTATCCTGCAAACCTGCACACTCACATACACATATTAAATCAACACGAAACCCTAACGTAATCATATTGACACACATCAAAACCCATGATCTACCCGATCAAACTTGGGTCGATTGCATCAACACACATTTTTAGCATCCTCCGAGGAGGAGCTAGAGTGAGAAAAACTCTAGAACTTTTGGCAAAGTTGTGTATCATTAAGCATTATAAAATGGATGATATGCACTCTATGCCACAACATCTTAGAATTTGAGAAAATAAATGTTTGGAGCTTTTATACTTTGGGTCATCGTTTTGATTATAACGGAGAAATTTAACTACTAAGAGATTCTCTATTCAGCGATGGAAGAGCATAGTTGATGAATGATGAATCAAGTAACATCGAACCTGGGGTGACCGGTCCGACCCGAAGTTTCCCACTAGCCGCCGGGTAAATCAGGAAGCGCTCGCGGCGGGCGGCCCAGAAGCTCAACATCCCGTGGTTGCGCGCCCCATTTGAAGAAAAAGTCCCTACAAATGCGCTGTAGTTAGGGATCGAATTGTTGGTACATGAGTGACAACTTAGCGTCCTTCCGCTGCACTGTAGCCCCGAGGCATAGTCCATGAAATACTTAGCCAAGAGGGAGTGAATTGAGGTCACCATTGATTAAAGATGGAGGAATGAGATTAAACTTGAGATGAATAGATTAAGATTAAATTCTAGTCTTCGTCTCTCAATGTCTAGTCCATTAGATAGGCTTTCGGAAGAAATGATCAAAATGATATCCTGCATGTGTATTAATAAGGAAATATATTTTCTTTAAGAAGATGAATTATTATTTACATATGTTTTATTACGGTGATATTTGAACATGTTATGTGACATATGTAATTTAATTTGTGTTATTTAATATACTTGGTTGAATTAAAGCATGCATTATGAACTTTTAATGTTGGAGTTATTTTTTTTATAATTTATGCTTATTTGTGTATATGTGAAGATGGAATTTTGTATAGTATGCTAAATTAAATGGGAGTTTTAGGTTGGAAGAATTTAAGTACTCCTCTAAAATTAATTGATGTTTTGTTAATTTGAAATTAAATTTCTGATAATGCAACATTAGAATTATAGATGAGGATTAGAACAAAGTGAATTTTCAAATCTATACCTTATATTGAATTATCATAGATGTTAATTTTAAGTACAAAATAAATGTGTACATTTAATGACATTAATATGTGTAATCACCTATTTAATATACATATTATAGCATCTTAATATATGATTAATGACCTTAACCAAGGTGTCAAACTGAATGGTGACAACTATGATACTTGACGCTATAAGAAAGATGCCTTACAGGGTATCAATCAAATCATGCAAGACCTTGGTGTGGGTAACACAATTTAATAGAGGAAATATCAAGAAACTTACTAGGTATTGAAAAAGAAAGATTCAACTACTCGTGCTATTCCGGTTAGTTTTGTGATTGATTATCATTCATGAGTGTGATCATCCCACTGCTCATGACATTTGGGTGTACTTGAGAGAGAAATATAGAGGTACTACTGTCACTCGTCTGAGACAATTAACTATCAAGTTTGAAACTTATAAGAAACAAGTTGATCACAACATCAAACAACATTTGAGAACTATGTCAAACACAATTTGTGAATTTAAGTGAACTAGTCATATTCTCTTTGATAAGCAACAAATTTAAGCTTTGATCTGATCTCTTGATGACAAGTGGGAGTATTTGAAGGTCAATCTAACTCACAATGATAGTATTAAAACTTTCTCTAATGTTTCTCGTAATGTTGAACTTTAGGATGAGCAACATGGCGCTGCTAGTCCATAACTAGTACTTTTATAGTTGAATCTAGTTCCAAAAAAGCTTTAGACTGTAATGACAATAAGAACCGGAAGAAAAATATGACAAGGAAGAATATTGGAGAAGGATCCAAGGAGAACAACTTTACTCCCAAGCTTAAAAATAAGCATAAGAGGTTTGGAAAGAAGAAAGATAAGAGCAAAATAAAGTGCTACAATTGTTAAGCATTTGGTCATTTCTATCGTGAGTGCTTTGAGCCAAAAAGGTAGCACTTAATAACACTTTTGTGAGTACTACATGTGTCTTTAGCACCAGGGACGAGGGATGGATATAGGAATTAGTGTTTGGGTGAGCTTGAACTTAATGTAATAAATTATATATTAAAACAACAACCAAGCCTTATCACACTAGGTGGAGTCGGTTATATGAATCCTTCTACGCCATTGAGCTTTGTCCCCTATTATATCATCATTTATATTTAAATAAATTTTATTTTATTTTATTGTTGCTAATCAAATCTTTTTTTTGACCTTCCTCTCCCGCGTTTGATGCATATTATATATTATTATAAAAATATAATAAATTATATATATAATAAAAAATATTACATTTTAATGTTCAATAAAAAGATGAAAGGAAAAGAGAATGAAAGTCTAACCCTCTTTTCCGACGGTGTCAACTAGCTTCGACAAAAAAAGACAAAAAAAAGAGCTGCTCTTTGAAGAGGAAGAAGGACTAGGGTTGTTGTTGGTCAGTTGAAAAATAACAAAAGGAAGAGAGGAAGGAGAACTACTTATCTTGAGAAGAGGAAGAAGAAACGAGAGTTGTTGGAAAAGGAAAAAGAAAAACAACTAAGCTATGGTTGGGAAGAAAATAATAGGGAGAAGGAAGGAGGAGATCAGAAGAAGAAGAAGAAGGTGTGTGGAGGCTTGCGCAAGGTGCTAAGGCTGCGTAGAATAAAAAACAAAAAGAAAAAGGAGAATATAAGTTTTCTTAAAAATTTCAAACTCATTTTAAATTAATTGAACTAGTTTAATCCAATTAAATTTGGTTTGGCCATATCTTACAAAACCAAATCCAAATCAACTCCAGTCTAGACCAACATACTCCTTATCTTTGCGCTTACCTGATGGATTTTGTTTGACCCGAATCTGATTTTAAATCAACACTTTCATTTTGTGTTAAAAAAATTCAATACTTAATAAAATTTATATAGATAATTAAAAAAAGGGGATGAGCTATAGCCCAGGACTGCCCATGCGTGGCTCCATCTCTTTCTAGCACTCTGTCTAGCACTGTTATACTAACTGATTCTTATTCTGTGTGGATTTTAGACTCAGGAGCAATAGACCATGTAACTAGAGATCGAGAAAAATAGTTTTCGTCGAGTTCCTTGTGACGCAAGGTGGATATATGTAAGAAATAATGTTAAAGTTGAAGTCAAAGGCCTTGACACTTGCAAACTAGAGTTGCGTTGTGGCCACACTCTTATCTGACATGATGTCCTCTATGCACCATAAATTTGATGGAATTTTATATCTGTTGTTATTCTTCTATGATTAGGTTTTAGTTTGAACTTTAGTGGTGGTTTGGTTCGTATTTACTACCATAATATGTATTGTGGTTGTAGACATCTTAGGAATGGTTTTATAATGTTAGATTATGATAAATAAATGTTTAATTGCTGTGTTTCTTTAAATGTTTGTTCATCTAGTATTGCAAATATGGATTTTTATACTTGGCATGCTAGATTAGATCGCATTGGACAAGACAGGATGAATCAACTAATAATTGTAGGGACTTGTGAACATTGTCCTTCTAAAGTTGATTTGTCATTGTCTTGCCCGAAAAATGACATGCAAACTATTTGGAAAAGCGATTAGGGCAAAATTTCTATTGCAATTAATTTATTCATATATATGTATGGCCCAATGAATATGAATGCAAGACATGGAGTCTTCTATTACATTAAATTCATAGATGATTTCACTCATTTTGGTAATGTCTATTTGATTTCACATAAATCTGAAACACTTGAATCTTTTAGATGTTATGCAAACAAAGTGAAAAATCAAATGGATATGACAATGAAGGCCTTGAGAACTCATAGAGGTCATGAATATCTATGTAATGAAAAGTGTATAATTAGATCACTTTAAGGTTCTATGTAACGAAAAGGGTATAATTAGATAATTGACTATTTCATATACACTTTAGCAAAATGACGTTGGTAAGAGAAGGAATAGAATATTGTTAGACACGACAAGATCCATGATGATGCAAGCATTCACCTATTTCCTTTTAGGGAGATGTATTAACTACAACCTATATCCTCAGCAAAATGAGTTCCTTCCACACCATATGAACTTTGGACCAGACCTAAGTAACCATAGACATTGAGGCTTAGCTGCTTATATTTGTAATTTTACCAATAAATATGAAAAGTTTGCTCCTCGAGGGAAAAAGTATATTTTTATTAACTACTCTAAGCAGCCTAAGGGTTATGTGTTTATTGGTGAACGAGATGATGGAAGCATTACTGAGATTGAATTACGAAATGTAAAATTTATGAGAATAAATTTCTTAAAAGAGGTGAAATAAAGGGAAGGTAACCTTTTTTTGTAGTTATCTAATTCAAATAATGGTTGTGTCAGATGAATCATCAAAAACTCAAGAGAATGAATTATTGCTTGATCCCTGATGTGGCGAAAATCTACCGCCTCACTGGACATCGTTGACAAAGCTTCCCCTCCTGATTTGGCTGGACTTGCATGTATCAACACGCGTTAGAAAGCGCCAGAGAGATCCGACAAAGCCCCTCAATAGTTAAGTCAATCTTCGATGATGGAGCTTAAGATAAAAAAATTGAGTGCAAAGTGAAAGAGAGTTAGACAGAAGAGGATCCTTTTTTGGTGGATATACCTAATACTTATATTAGTATATGTAGGTATGTAGGGGATCATATCCAAGTAAGGTGATAGTAGGTGGGAAGTCAAGTGGGGTATATACCTGGAATGGGCCATGCTAAGTATTGTAGGACTAATACACGTGAGTGGGGGGGGGGGAGGGGTGATCACATGAGTTTTAAAATCTTATTTTTTTTCCTTTTTTGAAATTACGAAACAGTGTGCACTAGAAATTTTTGAAATTACGAAATAGTGTGCACTAGAAAACTAAGTAGGAATGAGAAGAGATAGAAAAACCAGACACAGCGATTTATTTGGTTTGGAACCTTTGATGGCTCCTCCAAGACCTAGGTCCGTTGGACTTTTCTAATGAGTAAAACACTAATATCCTCTACTTCCTAGTAAAGTACAAATATGAATTTGAAAGTGTAACAAACTTACACTTCCCTTTTGCAATAATGAAAAAAATAATAACTTGAAATTCATTACCCAACACAATTGTAAGAGTCTGGTTGTGTTCACGTGTTGGTGTCGGTCTTCCAGCAATAGTCGAGCGTAGACGAGCAGTAGAACAGCTGCAGCGTGAAGGCGGAGTAGTAGCGTGATCAGTATAGAAGTTGTTATCGTTTGCATGGTCGAACAACCCTTATAAAGGCTGTTGAGGGCGCCTCAGTTCTCAAGTGAGGCACCTCACTTCGCAGCTTTAATCCGATGCGCAAACTGTGCAACTTATCCTCTCAAAGGCTCCCTCAGTCCTATCTAAGGCATCTCAAGTTTGAACTGAGGTGCCTTGGATTCTATCTGAGGTTCCTCCAATATTGAAATTTGATTTTAGCTGCTTATCCATGCGGAGGGGCCCTCTGCCATCTAGGGCATCTCTAGTGTGAACTGAAGCACCTTAGGTACCACATGAGGCACCGCCTCGAACACTGTTCATCCGAGGCTTTCTTTTTGCAATTTGGCCTTAGGCTTTACAAACTCTATTAGTCCACAAAATAAAATATAATCTACAAAACAGAGTTAGCACAATTATAAAAAATTATTATTAATTGATCCTGTCTTCCCAAGATTAGGATCTAGTCATGATCTCAGCTTAAACATCCGAAATAGCTCTAAGCTAGACCACGCCTAAAATCCCACCGGGACTCGTCCTCACTGGATCTTTCCTCTAGTGACTTACTTTCCTCCAGTGGCTTACCTTCACTTATAAGTTGTAGTCTTTACTTGACTTCTTTTACCTGCCAATGCCCTATCTGTGCTTTAGCCAGCTGTTAGGTCCCGCAGACCCGGTTGGACTTCTTGTCAGGTATCAACCTACCTTAACTTCACATTTCAAAGTGGAATTCTCTTCCTCAAGTTTTGTAGCTTTAGTTGAGTTTCCAATTTGAATTTGCTCAATCAAGAAGTTTGAGTTAATTTGTTCTTTGAGGTCTTGATTTTTCTTAAGGAGCAAGCTAAATTGAAATTTCATATGCAGATAATTTTCTATTTAGGCATGTAATAATTTTAAAAAACATTGCATTTAATATAGATTGTACCTCGTTAGAACCTTCGGAAACAAGTGTAGACTCATGGCTTGATTTGTATTCATACTCTTCATCTTGGTCTTTATTGCTTTCTGACTCGGGTCCGGCTGCCATCAGTGCGAGATAGCTTGGTTGTCTTGTATCCTCTACATTTGAATCCTTAAGGAGGAATCGTCCCATGTGGTTTGGAGGGTCTTCTTTTTCTTCATCTTCTTGAATTGATCCTCCTTCCGATGTGGACACTCGTTCTTGAAGTCCCTCTTTTGGTTGCATCCAAAGAAGGTGATGTTGGCCTTTGGGTCGTTGGAGGTTTGCTTGATCACCTTTTATAAGTCTTTTTTTGTGAAGCCTTTCTTCTTTTGGTGAACATCTTCCTTATCAGGTTCACCAGTTGCTCTTCTTCGTCAGATTCTGAGTCGGATTCTTCTTCTGACTTAGGCTTGGTTTTGTGTTCTAGATTTTGTCTCCTTAGTAGATCCTGCAATGAAAGTCACACCTTTCTCGACCTTCTTCGCGTTAGTCTATTCATATAGTTCAAGTTCAAAAAATAATTCATCTAATTTTAATTTTGATAAGTTCCTTGAAACTTTATAGGTATCTACTATTGATGCTCATAGTGTATTTCGGGAAAATGAATTTAAAGCGTACCTTAACGTCCCTATTTTCTAGTTGGCGACCGATTAGGTAAAGCCCATTGAGGATGTCCTGCATCCTTATGTGTAGCTGGTTTGCCATTTATCCGCCCTGCATTTTTATTTAAATAAATTATTTAAGAGGAGGTCGTGTTTTGTTACCTTAGCGTCTTTGGTCCCTTCGTGCATCTCGATCAGCATGTCCCAAAACTCCTTAGCATTTTCTAAAGGTTCGACCCGGTTGGGCTCCTCCTTTTTAGGGCTTTAGAGTCCATATGAGCCTTTTTCTTCATTTCGATATTCCATTTTTCTAGATCAAGTGGATGACCAGTTACATCTTTGAGTGGAGGTGTGTAGCTTGTCAAAGCGTGAACCATTGATTAATATCGGTCTTGAGATAAACCTTCATCCTCTTTTTTTAGTACGGGAAGTCGTTCCCGTTAAAAAGCAGAGGGCGAGCGGTGTTGTATCCCTAACTATGGGTCATAAGAGAAACCTTGCAAAAAAAAAAAAAGAGGAAAAGCAAGTCCTAAGTCTTGGTCTTGGATTAGTAGTGCTAGAGAGAGAGGAAAAAAAAATCGAGCGACTCAAGTAGTATTGCACCGATTACGAGAAAAAATCGAACAATGAGAGATATGTCCAAAAAGAGGTGATTGCACAAATTTTAGACTTTACGAAAAACACAAAACCGAAAATGAGGAAAATGAAGTCCCCTTGCTCAAATAGTGGTTGCACCAGAGCGAACGAGACTCTGATACTACTTGTAGAACCGATGCATGTAAAAGGGGGGGGGGGGTGAATCACGTGAGTTTTAAAATCTTGTTTTTCTTTTTCGAAATTATGAAAACAGTGCGCAGTGGAAAACTAAGTAGGAACGAGAAGAGATAGAAAAACCAAACATAGTGATTTACTTGGTTTGGAATCTTCAATGACTCCTACTCTGAGACACAGGTTCGTTGGCCCTTTTCGATGGGTAATCCAATAATATCCTCTACTGTAAACTCCTGGTAGAATAATAAAGTATAGATACAAACTGGGAAGTGTAACAAACCTACATTTCCCTTTTGCAATAATGAAAAAACAATAATTTGAAATTCATTACCCAACACAATTGTAAGAGTCCGGTTACGTTCACGTGTTTGTTGGGTTCTCCTGGCACCAAAACATAAAAACGCAGCGGAAATAAGAATCCTCGAGCGATCCATGCGAAATAAAACTCGTACAATGTTCATCTATCTAATAGTTCTATCTAAAGTGTAAATCTTTGGAGCGTGCCCTTTGCTTATCTCGCTCGTCCAAGATGCGCCGGATCTCTTGCACGTTCAAGTGTTCGTGCCTCTATTCGTATCCACACGGACACAATTTCTCAACTTCGGGAGAACTACCTTAGTTGTAACGCCCGCTTTTTTTTTTCTTTTTTTTTTCATAAGCGGCGTTACGTTCACATGCTTAGGGCATGTAGACATCATAAGGCAGCGGAATAACTTTAACTTATACATGCCCTGTTATCATTCTTAACTTAATGACATAGGAACCTTAGCATATTAACTTTGAACTTAAGCATCATATCATATCATGTCATACGTAACATCATATCATAAGGTTCCACAGGTCATTATTCAGACATATAAGTAACCAAGGTGGAGTTCTAGCATAAACCGTAAACCTAAAGTTTCCTGGGTCAAGTCACTACTACACACATGCGTTCTTGCCCTCCTGCTGCTTCCTTCATTGTCCCCTTGAATGATCTGCGGTATAAGGAAATAAGACTATAAGCACACAGGCTTAGTAAGACTCTTGCCTACTCACAAAACCATTCATCATTCATCATCTCATAATGAGCACATAAAACATTAACATACTTGGTGCTCTACTTGGAACATAACATCTTACATCACTTATCGTATACATAGCATGACATGAACATAAACATAGTAGACATTCTAAGCATGGCATAATTCATGGCATAAATCATAAACATAGTAGCATGACATCTTTCATGGCATAAATCATAAACATAGTAGCATGGCATCTTTCATGGCATAAATCATAAACATGGTAGCATGGCATAATACCTATCATAGCATATGAACATCTTCCTAACATAATCATGGCATAGATCATTCATTCTCATGCATACTTCTTAACATGAAACGTAAGCATAAAATCTTATCATCATAGCATAATGCATAACATGAATGGAGGTTTGAGTGGAATGCATATACATATATGGATGCTTAGTTTAAAATCATACTTTTCATGAACATACTTTTCATAAACATACTTTTTCATAATGAATGCATGGGCAATGCATATATATCAAAGGATGCTTAATCTTTAAAAACATACTTTTCATTTCTTAAACATAATCATCATAACATCATTTGGGGTCCCCGGCTTGTACCACATACATACATCATAGCGCGCATCCCTAGCAAGTCCGAGGTCGCGAGCCCCAACCTACTAGGGTAAGGACAGCATAGTCGGTAGTCCCCGAACCGAGGCGTTCTTAAGGTGCCCATCCCTGTTGCCCAGCTCCGGTAGGGCCAGAACCGTGGACAGCTTCGGTAGTCCAAAACCGGGGCGTTCTTAAGGTGCCCATCCCTTGGACCCAAACTTCGGTCCGGTACAAGCCCATATATAAAGTAAAAAAATACTTTTCATGCTTCATCATTCATAAGCCATTCATGGCATCTTTAACATAGCATAACTTGTTACGGCCCGGCCCGTCTACCGGCCCATTTACCGGTCCTCACGACCGTCGTACCGTCGACCATCGACCGTGCCGTTTAGCATATTTATGCCTTAAAAGACATAAGCATCATCTTTCATTCATTCATCATACTTAAACTTCATTTATCATTTTCATTCATAAACATGGCATATCATTCATAAACTTGGCATATCATTCGTGAACATGGCATATCCTTCATAAACATGGCATATCATTGGCATATCATTCATAAACATGGCATATCATTCGTAAACATGGCATATCATTCATAAACATGGCATATCATTCATAAACATGACATATCATTCGTAAACATGGCATATCATTCGTAAACATGACATATCATTCTTAAACATGACATATCATTCATAAACATGGCATATCATTCGTAAACATGGCATATCATTCGTAAACATGACATATCATTCATATCATGAACCTAACATATCATAGCATCATTTTTCTCGTGATCATAACCCTATCATTCTTAGCATGGCATCATTCATATCCTGAACATAAACTTATCGTACTTATCATGGCAACACATAAACATGTACTTGAAGTTAAAGGCTCAACCCTACCCTTGGGTCCTTGAGGTTGGCCGAAACATATGGGGTCTCTAGGGTAATCCAAAAATTCCCAGAAATTATACTTAACCTCTACCCATCATAAGGGAACATAAATTAACATTATCAAGATTTTTGGCATAATTATAGACCTTTAAATCATGGTGGCCGAAACCCTTAAACTTAGGGTTCTTAGTTTTGTTTCTTTCATGTTGGCCGAAACCCTAGGGTGTCCTAGGGTACTCCAAAAATTCCAAAAATTATACTTAACTTCTAAACATCATAAGGGAACATCAAATAACATTATCATGATTTTTAACATATTTATAGACATTTAAATCATGGTGGCCGAAACCCATAAACATAGGGACCTTGGTTTTGTCCCTTTCATGTTGGCCGAAACCCTAGAGTGTCCTAGGGTACTCCAAAAATTCCCAAAATTTATACTTAACTTATAAACATCATAAGGGAACATCAAATAACATTATCATTATTTTTAACATATTTATAGACATTTAAATCATGGTGTCCGAAACCCTTGAACTTAAGGTTCTAGGTTTTGCTTCTTTCATGTTGGCCGAGACCCTAGGGTGTCCTAGGGTACTCCAAAAATTCCCAAAATTTATACTTAACTTATAAACATCATAAGGGAACATCAAATAACATTATCATTATTTTTAACATATTTATAGACATTTAAATCATGGTGGCCGAAACCCTTGAACTTAAGGTTCTAGGTTTTGCTTCTTTCATGTTGGCCGAGACCCTAGGGTGTCCTAGGGTACTCCAAAAATTCCCAAAAATTACACTTAACATATAAACATCATAAGGGAACACTAAATAACATTATCATGATTTTTAGCATAATTATGGACCTTTAAAACATGCTGGCCGAAACCTTTGAACATAGGAACCTTGATTTTGTTTCCCTTCAACATTAAATCCGAAAACTAACCCATATATCATGCCAAAAATCATGGAAATCATAGGTAACTATTATACCACAGGTGAGGGAGTCTTACCTTGGGGTTTCTAAATTTTTAGACCTTGGATGGAGAGAAGGAAGAAGACTTGATGTCTCTTGACCACACCTAGTCCTTGAATCCGTGTAAGAACTTAGATCTTGGGTGATGGAGCCTTGGTGGAAGCTTTTCCAAGGGGAAACTCTTCCTTAGAGTTTCGGCTAGAATGAGGAGGGAGGAGGGGAGCAAATGCACTTGATGATGAAGAGAAGTAACCCCCCAAACCCCCTCTTTATAGCTCCTTTAAAGAGGCAAATGAAGAGTTTTCCATGGCCCTTCATCTTCTTCTACTACATAACCATCATCCACTTCCTTTCCTCATAAGAATTCCTTGCTAGGTGAGTTGGTTAAAGCATTCTTGATTGTACAAGAGGTCCAAGGTTCAATCCTTGGCTCATGCACCTTTATTTTTATTTTATTTTTATTTCATTTATTTTATTATTTCTATTTCCTAAATTCCGAAAATCCCTCTAAAGTCACCCATAATTATGCCAATATTCCTAAATAAAATTCTTTTATATTTGTATTAATTTTACCTAATTTATATTAATTTTACCTAATTAATATCCATTTTTGGAGCCCATTTAAAGCTCATTGGTACTTAGTTTTCTCAATTTAAATGAGAAAACATGGATTTTCTAGGCCAAAGTTCTCCTTAATATTTCTAGGTCCCTTGGACAATTATTTTAACATGCTTAATATTTTAAGCAAATATTAAGAGAATTTTCCGGGTCGTTACATTAGTTGTGCTAGCAACTTGAGGTAGTTCACAAAACCACCAAGAACCCACAAGGGTTTCGGCCAAGAGGGAGGAGAGGAAGGAGAGAGGAAGGGAAGAAAGAAAAGCACACTTTTTTCATTCAAAATGACTAGAACCTCTTTTATATTCATCCCATGAATATGAAGAGTCTTTTGTTTCTTTGACTTCCCTTCATTAAAGCCAATAAAGAGCACATCTTTTCATGTGACTCTTCCCCTCCTCTTCATCCAATGAAGAGAGACTTTTCTCTTTCCTTCATTAAACACTTTAATGAATATCCATGAAATTCTGACTGGGCCTCTCGGGCTTCCGACCAGGTCTCCCGAGCAAGCCCTCGAGCTCCCGAGCAAGTTTGCCGACCAAGTCCCCGAGCTCCCTGTTGGGACCGAGTGCATGTTGACATGGATGCGGGTTCGTAATTTTTAAAATTTATTACGTGCAGCGGAAGATTTAGCATAAATAATTTCCCAAATTATTTAACCACACATCTAAGCATGCAACCTTATATTGTGTAGACATGATCATATATTAAAATTTTGCAGAAAGTAAACTAATTTACTTAATACCTCGCGTAACTCGAAGGAAGGGACGAGATCCAACCGTAAGCGTCCCTTGGAAGCTCCGTCTCTATTCGCGTCCACGCCGAGTTTTCTTCGGGATGACTTCGCAAAGCCACGAGTTTCGTGCCGACAAGAACTACTTGATTTTCTAAAGGCACGACAAGAATACCAAGAGAGAGATGGGAAGACTAACCACCAAACGAAGAACGGAATCAAGATTCCGGGAGGAAGGAAGGAGTTGCGCCCGCTTCTTCTTCTTCTTCGGCAGCTGCTTGGTGGATGAAGCTCACGGCAACAAAGGGGTCCTCCTTTTAGGGCCGGCGGCACTAGAGGAGGGAGAGGGAGAGAAGGAGAGAGAGAGAGGGCTTATTTCTTGATCTCTTAGATTAATTTCTAAGCCTTGCCTTGGTGCCTTTATATAGTAGTCTCTCAATCGCCAAGTCTCCTTTTTATGGAATATATTTTCATAAGAAATTTATCATATAAATTTTTCTATGAATTATTCCATCATGCCAAGTTTTATCATAATTAATTTATGATAAAAACAACCATGTCTCCCTTTTCTTATGGAAAGAAATTTCTTTATATAAATTTCTTTATATGAATTTCTTTATCATGGTAAATCAATCCATTATTAATTTTATAAAATAAACCAATCCATGATTCATTTTAATTTCCATGAAAAATAAATCTCTTTATATAAATTTTTTTATATAAATTTCTTTATCCATAATTTTATAAAACAAACCACGCTCGGTTTATTTTGTAATTTGAACCAAAATTCGGTTTTCCCCTTTTTATGTGGCCGGCCATACAAAGAGGGTTGGGACCCTCTTTGACCGGCCAAACCCAAGCCAAAACCATACGAATCAAACTCATTTAATTTGTCCAATAAGTCTTCAAAAGACTTAGCCATTTTATGCTTCTGATGCGTCTCTGAAAATTCAGATTCGACTTATCTCTCTTGATCGGAAAATCTAATTTTTAACTCGTTTTAAATCCCTCGGATTACTCGTAGTGCGTGTGACTAAATAGGCTTTCGATTTATGTTGGCCGTCTATAATTAACCAATTATAGAACGATCATGAGTGGCACTTAGTAGTACATCATGATCCCTAATTAATCGAAAGATCAACGGTTGACCTCAGAAATGATTCTGAAACCCTTCAGCAGCTATAATGAATCGTGCCTCATTCCCTTCACCATCTTATACCCACTTGGTTCAGGACATGGTCTATGTGTGTCAGTCCCCACTAGGCTGACTACGTCACACCTAGCCCAAGCAATGTTTTTCTCGTCCAACGGATTCTAATTACTCTCATGTATTTAAGAGATTCATACTCTGAACATGTCATGCTCTGGCCAGAGGCTTCGAGTAACAATCCGACGATAGGCCTTAGGTATACATCTCCTCGCATGGAGTAGTGAATCCTTTGTAGGCTGTTCAAACATCTTCGGTCACTTCGGCTTATACCCAACCATCCTGGGTCCACACCTCCTTGGAGATGCTTACTTAAGATGTCAAAGTATAAGTCTCCATGACCAAGATGACTTGAACACCGCAAGTCAAAGGAACATCGCACTTAAGCTGCAGTAAGAACTTCACTGACATGTCTTTATGTAGACTACCTTATGAAGTTTTACAGCCAGTCACTCTAATGAACTAGTTCCCTTAACTAGCATTCATGTTTATCTCCGGACATCCCAATGTCACCAGCCAGTGAGAATCAGCTGATTAGAGAATAACCCATGCTAGTCTCAACAGAATTGATAGTGTCCGTATCTATCAATTCATCGACTAGGGACAATTTCAATACTTCACAATTGCACATGTAGAGATAATCACTAGTTGTGAATTCATCACAAATTCTCTCATGCTGTGAATTGTATTGCGGACATTCAGTAAATGAGTTTAAGATTTCAATCAAATACATAGATATGTATACTCAAATAGTGAATATTCATTTATAAAATAAATGATTACAATCATAAGGCGATTGTCATAGGACACTTCTCTCATATTACTAACACTCCCGAACAAGTCTGCCGAGTGCCGAGCTCCCGACACAGTCTGTCGAGTGCCGAGCTCCTGGCCCAATCTGCCGAGCTCCCAGCTCAGTCTGCCGAGTGCTGAGCTCCCGACCCAGTCTGTCGAGCTCCTAGCCCAGTCTGCCGAGTGCCGAGCTTCCGACTTGCGCTCCCGAGTTCCCAACTCGAGCTCCCGAACTGACCTCCCGAGTTCTTAACTGGGGCTCAGATCTCCCGAGTTCCCAACTCGGGCTCAGATCTCCCGAGTTCCCAACTCGGGCTCCCGAAGCATCATGTCCTTAGTGTGTGACCCAATAGGTTCTCGTGACGTTGGCAATGCGCCTAAACGCTTTAGACACATAAGCAATGAGCGGCATCTAGCAATGCATCATTGCTACCCAAGCAACAAGAAAAGTCGAGATCCGACTAAACCTCCGTGACTATGATAATGTATGACCTTGTCCTTCTATCCTTGATATCTAGATTGACCAATGAGGCATAGACCGTGTCATCCTCGATCAATCTATGTGTTTCTTGATCCCCGAGTAGACTCACTCAGAAAAATGAGCTCAATATCTCATATTGACTCATTTGAGCATGGTCATGCGTTTCAGTAGTCCTACTCGATCAAGGGGCCCACAGATATCACTCTCATGATATGGGAGGGATAGATCCCATCTACATCACTCACATCCCTCCGCCTAATTCATTACATACCCAGTGATCGCCTTTATAGTCCACCCTGTTACGGGTGACGTTTGACGATACCAAAGTACATAACTCCTTATGTAGGAAACCGTAGTGACTTCAGGTCTAAGGACTATTCATACTAATAGTCACATGAGAAAGTTTATGACACTCATATGACAATCTATGAAACTTTATCATGGCATGTCAATTCAGTACACATTCTCTAATTCATACCCATGTGTCAACTTGATATCACATATCCATGACTTTTGAGCTCAAGTTATCAATTGACCTACATACTAGTCTCCATGCATTAGTATTGTCCCTGAATATTAATGCTTAACTAGGAATAATTTAGTGTAGTGTTCTCTACATTATCTCACTATCGATTCAACCATTCGATATAATGTAGATAAGAACCTACTACACAAGGATATTATTATACTTAGTTATTTGGCACAAAAATACAGTAAGTATAATAACCAAACATGTCTTTTAATGATAGAATATGATACAAAATGTCCCTAGTCAATCATCACATAATTGGTCCTAGGGCTCCTACTAACAATCTCCCACTAGCACTAGTGTCAATCACTGTAATATCTAATACCCAGTGACCTGGTATGACCATCATGCTTCTTTTATGCCAAAGCCTTGGTCAAAGGATCTGCGATGTTAGAATCATTGTGTACTCTGCATATCCTCACATCTCCTCTATCGATGATCTCTCGAATGAGATGGAAGCGCCGTAGTATGTGTTTGGTCCGCTGATGAGAGCGAGGTTCCTTAGCCTGCGCAATAGCCCCATTGTTGTCACAATAGAGGTCTTCGAGTCTACTATGCTAGGAACCACACCAAGCTCTGTAATGAACTTTCGGATCTAAACAGCCTTTTTTGCCGCCTTAGATGCGGCAATATACTCGGCCTCTGTTGTAGAATCTGCGACTGTGTCCTGCTTTGAACTCTTCCAGCTCACAGCGCCACCATTCAGGCTAAATACATACCCTTTCTGCGATCTGAAATCATCCCTGTCTGTTTGGAATCTTGCGTCACTGTATCCTTTTACAGTTAGCTCCTCATTGCCTCCAATTATCAAGAAATATTCTTTCGTCCTTCGTAAGTACTTAAGAATATTCTTGACAACTGTCCAGTGACTTTTACCTGGATCTGACTGGTACCTGCTCGTCATGCTCAAAGCATACGAGACATCTGGACGAGTACAAAGCATAGCGTACATGATAGACCCTATAGCAGATGCATAAGGGATCTGATCCATACGGTCTCTCTCCTCCTTAGAAGAGGGGCATTGAGTCTTCGAAAGACTCACACCATGTGACATTGGCAGAAATCCCTTCTTGGAATTCTGCATGTCAAAACGATTAAGCACCTTGCCAATATATGTACTCTGACTTAAGCCAAGCAATTTCTTAGATCTATCTCTATAGATCTTGATGCCTAGGATATAGGTTGCTTCACCTAAGTCTTTCATTGAGAAACAATTCCCTAGTCACGTCTTCACAGACTATAGTGAAGGGATTCATTCCCAATGAGGAGTATGCCATCCACATACAAGATCAGAATGATAACTGTGCTTCCACTAACCCTCTTGTAGACACAGGGTTCATCTTCATTCTTGATGAAACCAAACGCTTTGATTGCATCATCGAACCGAAGATTCCAGCTTCGAGAAGCTTGCTTTAGTCCATAAATGGACCTTTACAACTTACATACCTTTCCAGCATACTCTGGATCTACAAAACCCTCAGGTTGTGTCACGTACACATTCTCGAGTAGATTCCCATTCAGGAATGCGGTTTTGACATCCATCTGCCAGATATCGTAATCATGGTAAGCTGCAATAGCAAGCATGATCCGAATAGACTTAAGCATCGCAACTGGTGAAAAGGTTTCATCATAGTCGATACCATGAATTTGCTTGAAACCTTTAGCTACCAATCGCCCTTTATAGGTATGCATGAGTCCATCCATGTCAGTCTTTCTTCTAAAGACCCACTTACACCCAATGGGTTTAATTCCCTCAGGTGGATCAACCAAAGTCCATACTTGGTTAGTGTACATGGATTCCATTTCGGACCTCATGACTTCTAGCCATTTCTCAGAATCTGGGCTCATCACAACATCTTGATAGGATGTAGGCTCATTCAGCTCAATAAGCGTAACGTCATCATGGTTAGACAAGAGAAAAAAGTATCTCTCAGGCTGACGACGTATCCTATCAAATCTGCGAGGAGGTTGGTCTACTTGAACGGCTTGTTGTTCCACAACTTCTTGTGCAACAACCTTATGATCCACAACATCTTGTGATGCCTGTTCAATGTCCATTAAGGCCTTAGTGCTATTTGTATCTTGAACTTCTTCAAGATGGATTTTACTCCTACTAATTCTTCTAGAAATAAACTCCTTTTATAGAAAAACGTCATTTCTAGCGACAAACACTTTGCCTAGTGTGGAATTGTAAAAGTAATATCCCTTTGTTTCCTTGGGATATCCTACAAAATAGCACTTATCAGATTTGGGTCCTAGTTTATCTGAGACTTGACGTCGAACGTAAGTCTCACAACCCCAAATCCTCATAAAAGACATCGTGGGACTCCTCCCAGTCCATATCGTATATGGTGTCTTTATGACGGCCTTTGATGGAGCTCGGTTAAGTGTGAAGAGAGCCGTCTCTAGAGCGAATCCCCAGAAGGAAGTAGGAAGATCTGTCTGACTCATCATTAATCGTACCATATCTAATAGAGTACGATTTTTCCTCTCGGATACACCATTCCACTGTGGTGTTCCAGGTGGAGTGAGTTAGGATATGATCCCACACTCTGCTAGATGGTCACGAAACTCTTGGCTAAGGTATTCACCACCTCGATCTGATCGAAGCATCTTAGTACTTTTGCTAAGTTGGTTTTGTACTTCACTCTTGAATTCTTTGAACTTTTCAAAGGATTCTGACTTGTGTTTCATGAGGTACACATAGTCATATCTACTGATATCATCAGTGAAAGTGATGAAGTACTGATAGCCTCCTCTAGCTGCGACATTGAAAGGGCCACATACATCAGTATGTATGAGTCATAACAAGTCCGTCGCTCTTTCGTCGTGCCCACTAAATGGAGTCTTGGTCATCTTGCCTAGAAGACAAGATTCACATGTTTCATATGATTCAAAATCAAATGAGTCCAGTAATCCATCCTTATGGAGCTGGGATATGCGACTCTCATTTATATGCCCTAAGCGACAATGCCAGAGATATGTTTGGTTCAAATCATTTGGTTTGAACTGTTTTGTATTTATGTTATAGATTGAGTTATCTAAATCTAGAACATAGAGTCCATTCATAAGTGGTGCATTACAATAGAACATGCCATTTAGCATTATAGAACAACATTTGTCCTTTATGATAAATAAAAAGCCTTTCTTGTCCAAACAAGATACTGAAATTATGTTCTTAGTTAATGCAGGTATATAAAAACACTCCTCTAGTTCTAAGATAAGCCCAGTGGACAAAGACAAGGAATATGTTCCTACAGCTATAGCAGCATCTTTTGCTCCATTGCCTACTCGTAGGTGTTGGGGCAATCGGCCCTGAAATGATCTGGAGGATCATGGTATTTTGATGTGTGAGCAATATGGTTAAGTTAGGATTTGTGTTATTCTCATATGTGTACATGAGTGTGCAGGTGTACAGGTACACATGGACTTGGTTGATGTCTTCAGGAGGAGGATGACATGGAGGTAAGCTGGAGGCTTACGTACGCATCCGAGGGACCATTGATAGCAGAGATGATGAGCCGAGGGGCGCGGACTTCGAGGTGTACGTGAAGGGTGGCATGGAGGCAAGCTGAAGGTTTGCGTGCGCATCCGAGGGGCGAGGGCCAAAGATGAAGAGGGCGTGAGGGCAACAGTCAAGACTGCTGGTAAAAGAGTCAACCAGGTTGAGAGGGGTTGAGTATGAGTGCTTGTACTCAGGGGTTAAGCCGGGAGGGTTTTGAGTGTGAGAGAGACTTGTACTCGGGAGTAAAACCCTAGGCTTAAGTGTGTACCAGTCGACTAGTCCAGGGGCAGTCGACTGGTCTAAGCTGAAACAGGCTGGCAGATTCGAACGTTGTGTTGTAACGGTCGTATCTGAGTGGGACCAGTCGACTGCCCAGATGGCAGTCGACTGGTAGCGGCTGTTTCAGATTCGAGCCCTATTTAAAGGGGCTCGTTTCCTACTATCTTGTTTGACGAAACCTGCTTGGATAAAGCCGGTTAGTAGTCTATTGTGTTCACAAAGCGTCCAAGGTGTTGTGGTGAGGTTTCTCCATCCACAAGGAGCGACACGTGGTAGCCGGAGGTTATCCAGGGAGTGATCCGCCGACGGATTCTTGGATTAGTCACCCAGCCGGGGTGGATACCAAGTAAATCGGTTTGTTAGCAGTGTTTTCATTGTTTTGTTTCTTTTACATATTATTTCCGCTGCGCTAACAACTTTGTAGAGATCGAAACAATCCGAAAAGGTGCATTCACCCCCCTCTGCACGCCTTTGACGATCTATCAGTAGGTCCACTTCGCCCTTTGTCAAGGATCTAGCTCTTTGAAGGCCCTGCACATTAGTACAAATGTGAGACGCGCATCTGGTATCTAATACCTAAGAAGAAGAGATAGATAGATTAACTTCTATAACAAAGATACCTGAGGCAGAAGTCTCACTTCTTTTCTTCTTTACTTCCTCCAGGTAATGTTTGCAATTCCTCTTCCAATGTCTGGTCTCACTGCAGTGGAAGAAGGTCACTTCCTTAGGCACCTTACCTTTAGCCTTGGATGTAGTAGAATTGACTTTGCCTTTGGCTTGGGTCTTACCCTTGCCTTTAGGCTTCCATTTGCCTTTGCCCTTGTTTACCATCAGTACATTACTGGTCTTGGTTTTCTTGAGATTGGGTTCAGTAGTTCTCAACATGCTGAGCATCTCAGGCAAAGGTTTATCAATTTCATTCATGTTATAGTTCATGACAAATTGATTATACCCTTCCGGCAACGATTGCAGGATAAGGTCGGTTGCCAATTCTTGGCCCAGTGGAAATCCTAGTCTTTCAAGATTCTTGACATACCCAATCATCTTGAGTACGTGAGTTCCTACAGGAGTTCCTTCTTGCATCTTGCATGTAAATAGGGCCTTAGACACCTCAAACCGCTCATGCCTAGCTTGCCCTTGATATAGTTGTTTCAAATGCTTAACCATATCAAGTGCATTCATGTTCTCATATTGCTTCTGAAGCTCAGAGTTCATGGTGGCAAGCATAAGGCATGATACATCAAGTGCATCATCCTGATGCTTCTTGTAAGCATCCTTTTCAGCACAGGTGGCGGTAGTGACGGGTGCTTCAGGAAGAGATTGCTCTAGGACGTACAATTTTCGTTCTTGTTTGAGGACTATCCTCAAGTTTCTGTACCAGTCCAGGAAATTAGCTCCGTTGAGATTGTCCTTCTCAAGGACAGATCGTAAAGAGAGAGTATTTGACGTGTTAGACGACATGGTGATCTACAACAATACAACATACAGAAATAAGTATTATATCTAGATCATTTAATTAGGCCTTTAATTAAATGATACTCCAACTAAATTGTAGAGCTTTTGTAGGGGTTAGTCATGGATGTAGGCAAACTCAATTTGCCCACACTACTAGCTCCAAACCAAATAGCGACTACATTTATGTGGGACAAGATCCATATCATACTTCATCTTGAGTTAGCTTTGGCTAATCACCCAAGATTTGGTACAATTAGGTAGGTAACATTTACCAATTACATCTTATGCAACTCTTGAAAAGGGTCAAGATCCACGACATTACACATTATCTTGCGTTAGCTTTGGCTAATCGCCCAAGACTTAGTATAATTGTTCTCTTACCCAATTTTCCCAACTTTTGGGATATGCCTCTAAGTTTCTCAATCCAATTGAGGTGACTTAGTTAAGTCTCACCCAAAGTTCGATTGCGGGATATCACAATTGTCCTCTCGCACTCTACCAAGATAAAATGCGTTGCTTTGCTTTGGCAAACCCAACAACAAATGATCGAGGTAGTTTATGAGTACCAAACTTTGGTAGGCATATTAAGTTGACTTAATTAAGATAAACATCTAAGCATGCATTACATACACACACATAGCATATATCAACATATAAGCAGTAAAACGTGACATGGTTATGGCCCGTATACTACGATCTTCCTAAGCCAATGAAAAGATTGATGGTCAGCCTAGGGATAACATCTTCTCCAAGAGCATCCTCCGGTCATCATGTGCGGTTGGTAGGGCTGCAATCGAGCCGAGCCGAGCCGAATACCTGAGAGTTTGAGTTTGGCTCGTTTATTATCGAGCCGAGCTCGAGCTTAATTTATCGAATATAGTGATGGCTCGCGAGCATATTCGAGCCTAATCGAGCCCTAAACGAACTTACCAAATATAAATTATTAATTAAATTATTCATCAATCTATTAAAAAAATAAATTATATATTCTCAAAAAATATAAAATATTTACTAAAATCTATGATTTTATTCATACAAATGAGTTTTATTGGATATTTTATATTTATTAAATGTAAAAGTGTCAAAATTATATATTTAATGTTAAATATTAATTTTATATTTTACGAACTAGCTCACGAGCTTATTAACGAGCCTGTTCACGAGCTAACGAGCCGAATACTGCTGAGTTTGAGTTTGGCTCGTTAATATTAACGAGCTTTATTAAACGAGCTCGAACGAGCTTCTATCGAACCGAGACCCGAATAGCTCACGAGCGGCTTGGCTCGTTTACACCCCTAGCGGTTGGCATCCTTCTTGTAACTTCATCCTTCAATGGACACTCCACTTCCTCATTTTGTACATTACAATTTAGGAAAACTCGAGTTACATTCGAGTCTAAATCTAATTTTACAATTAGGATAAATAGAGGTAAGACACGACTCGTAGGCCGTATTATGAATTACAACATGCATACACACACATACATTCAATCATATTGGGATTAAGGCCATAACCATGCACCATGTCATCATACACAATAGATTTAGGACATTGATTTTATTATGAGTGTAAAAAAAAACCGCCCATGAGTAGAAACTCCCGGCACCAAAACATAAAAACGCAGCGAAAACAAGAACCCTCGAGCGATCCATT
Organism: Boesenbergia rotunda; assembly: GCA_024364735.1. NCBI lineage: Eukaryota > Viridiplantae > Streptophyta > Magnoliopsida > Zingiberales > Zingiberaceae > Boesenbergia > Boesenbergia rotunda. The sequence goes on from JAGFNQ010005542.1 coordinate 165,267, forward strand.
CGAAATAAAATTCGTACAATGTTCATCTATCTAATAGATCTATCTAAAGTGTATACCTTTGGAGCGTGCCCTTTGCTTATCCCGCTCGTCCAAGATGCGTCAGATCTCTTGCACGTTCAAGTGTCTGTGTCTCTATTCGTATCCACACGGACACAATCTCTCAACTTCGGGAGAACTACCTTAGTTGTGCTAGCAACTTGAGGTAGTTCACAAAACCACCAAGAACCCACAAGGGTTTCGGCCAAGAGGGAGGAGAGGAAGAAGAGAGGAAGGGAAGAAAGAAAAGCACACTTTTTTCATTCAAAATGACTAGAACCTCTTTTATATTCATCCCATGAATATGAAGAGTCTTTTGTCTCTTTGACTTCCCTTCATTAAAGCCAATAAAGAGCACATCTTTTCATGTGACTCTTCACCTCCTCTTCATCCAATGAAGAGAGACTTTTCTCTTTCCTTCATTAAACACTTTAATGAATATCCATGAAATTCTGACCGGGCCTCTCGGGCTTCCGACCAGGTCTCCCGACCAAGTCCTCGAGCTCCCGAGCAAGTCTGCCAACCAAGTCCCCGAGCTCCCGACCTAGTCTGCCGAGTGTCGAGCTCCCGACCCAGTCTACCGAGCTCCCAGCTCAGTCTGCCGAGTGTCGAGCTCCCGATCCAGTCTACCGAGCTCTTAGCCCAGTCTGCCGAGTGCCGAGCTCCCGACCCGCTCTCCCGAGTTCCCAACTCGAGCTCCCGAACTGACCTCCCGAGTTCCTAACTCGGGCTCAGATCTCCCGAGTTTCCAACTCGGGCTCAGATCTCCCGAGTTCCCAACTCGGGCTCCCGAAGCATCATGTCCTTAGTGTGTGACCCAATAGGTTCTCGTGACGTTGGCAATGCGCCTAAACGCTTTAGACACATAAGCAATGAGCGACATCTAGCAATACATCATTGCTACCCAAGCAACAAGAAAAGTCGAGATCCGACTAAACCTCCGTGACTATGATAATGTATGACCTTGTCCTTCTATCCTTGATATCTAGATTGACCAATGAGGCATAGACCGTGTCATCCTCGATCAATCTATGTGTTTCTTGATCCCTGAGTAGACTCACTCAGAAAAATGAGCTCAATATCTCATATTGACTCATTTGAGCATGGTCATGCGTTTCAGTAGTCCTACTCGATCAAGGGGCCTACAGATATCACTCTCATGATATGGGAGGGATAGATCCCATCTACATCACTCACATCCCTCCGCCTAATTCATTACATACCAGTGATCGCCTTTATAGTCCACCCTGTTACGGGTGACGTTTGACGATACCAAAGTACATAACTCCTTATGTAGGAAACCGTAGTGACTTCAGGTCTAAGGACTATTCATACTAATAGTCACATGAGAAAGTTTATGACACTCATATGACAATCTATGAAACTTTATCATGGCATGTCAATTCAGTACACATTCTCTAATACATACCCATGTGTCAACTTGATATCACATATCCATGACTTGTGAGCTCAAGTCATCAATTGACCTACATACTAGTCTCAATGCATTAATATTGTCCCTGAATATTAATGCTTGACTAGGAATAATTTAGTGTAGTGTTCTCTACATTATCTCACTATCGATTCAACCAATCGATATAATGTAGATAAGAACCTACTACACAAGGACATTATTATACTTAGTTATTTGGCACAAAAATACAGTAAGTATAATAACCAAACATGTCTTTTAATGATAGAATATGATACAAAATGTCCCTAGTCAATCATCACATAATTGGCCCTAGGACTCCTACTAACAGTGTTGGTGTCAGTCTTTAGCAGCGGTCGGGCGTAGACGAGCACTAGAATAGCCGCAGCGTGAAGATGAAGTAGTAGTGTGATCAGTATAGAAGTTATTATCGTTTGCATGGTCAAACAACCCTTATAAAGGTTGTTAAGGATGCCTCAGTTCCCAACTGAGGCGCCTCACTTCGCAGCTTTAATCTGATGCACAAACTGCGCAACTTTTCCTCTCGAAGGCGCCCTCAGTCCCATTTGAGGCACCTCAAGTCCGAACTAAGGCGCCTTAGATCCCATATGATGTGCCTCTAACGTTGAAATCTGATCTTCGTTGCTTATCCATGAAGAGGCACTCTCAACCATCCAAGGCGCCTCTAGAGTGTGAATTGGGGCGTCTCAGATCTCTCCTGAGGCGTCTTAGATCTCACCTGAGGCGCCTCTAATACTGTTCATCCGAGGCTTTCTTTTTGCAATTTGGCCCTACAAACTTTGTTAGTCCACAAAAAAAATATAACCTGCAAAACAAAGTTATCATAGTTATAAAAAATTATTATCAATTAGATCATGTTTTCCCAAGATCAGGATCTAGTCATGGTCTCAGCTTAGAAATCCGAAATAGCTCTAAGCTGGACCGCGTCTAAAGACCCACCGGGACTTGTCCTCACCGGATATCTTTTTTCCAGTGACTTACCTTTACTTACCAGTTGTAGTCTTTACTTGACTTCTTTGACCCACCAGGTCTTCCTGCCAATGCCCCATCTGGACTTCAACCAGCTGTCAGGTTCCGCGGACCCGACTGGACTTTCTGTCATGTATTAACCTACCTTGGCTTCAGCCAGTTATCAGGTCCGCGGACTCAACTGGACTTCCTGCCAGATATCAACCTATCTGGGTTTTAACTTGGTGTCAAGTCCTAAACTTTTCAATCCTGCACACTTGGTAAAAAGATTAGACAAACATAACATTTAACTTTAATAATTTGTCATACATCAAAATCCGAGTTTTATTATTAGTGCAAACTGCACCAACAACAAGTATGACTTAGAATGATATGGGGACCATATTCAAGTTATGACTTAGGATGGTATGAGGATCATATCCAAGTATAGCCAGGAATGACTCTTAGCAAGTTATGACTTAGGATGGTATGAGGATCATATCCAAGTATAGCCAGGAATGACTTAGCTAAGAGTCAGACTGGCTTGGCTTGATGACTCGGCTAATAGTAATTCAGCCGATACTGACTCGGCCAAGTGGTGACTTGGCCTGGTTACTCGGCCCATAGTGACTTGTCTAAGTAGTAACTCAACTTGATTACTTGACCAATAGTGACTCATCCTGGTTTCTCAGCCAAGTGGTGACTCAACCTACCATGACTCAAACTCTAACTTCGCGTTGATTCAGCTCGAAATGGTTCAGGAGGTTGGCATTTTGGTTTGGAACATGGTTCCTGCATGGAGAGGGCATGCAGGTTGGATATGCTAAGCTGGAAAGGGATCACTATCTCAGGGTATCAATCCCATTGGGAGAAATTATGATCATATTGATTTATCTGAACTCCAACTTTGAAAGAGTAATAATAAAATATGCCCAAATGTGATTATGAGATTGAAAGATATGCTTTTATCATATCTCCGGTAGATGAAGAAGATCCTAAAACATAGGTGAGCCTCTATCTTGTCCTTTAAGGGACAAGTGGATAAAAGTAATAGAAGACGAGATGGAGCAGATGAAATTAAACCAAGTCCAGAAACTAGTGAAACTTCCATATGGGTGTAAAGCTATTGGAACAAGTGAGTTATCAAATTAAGCGAAAGGTTAATGGAACAATAGAGAGGTATAAGGCTCGGCTAGTGGCTAAATGTTATACTCAACAAGAGGGTATTGCTTATAAAGAAACTTTTACTTTAATTCGTCTATTATTAGCTCTAGTTGCTAATTTAGATTTGGAATTATATTAAATGAATGTTAAGATTGTTTTTTTCAATAGAGAACTTGAAGAAAAAATCAATATGGAATAGCCAACACATTTTGTTGTTAAAGGTCAAAAAATTAAAGTTTGCAAATTGAATAGATCAATTTATGCCCTTAAGTAATCTTCTAGACAATCAATATTTGTGGTTTCACAAAGCGATGAGCTCATATTACTTCATCATAATTGATGAAGGGCATATGTGTTTATGTGAGAATATACAATAAAAAGTTTGTAATTCTATCTCTTTATGCTATATTGTTAGCCGAAAATGACAAGGAATATTAACAAACCATTACGAAGTAGTGGGTGTCCTTTAATTTTGAAATAAAAGACACGAGTGAGGCAAATTACATTTTGCATCATGGATTAAGGTTTCGTGCTGTGCCGCCCGGCACGGGCGAAACATACCGTTCCGCTGGGGCACCGAAATCGGCACAGTGTGCCGATAGTTGTTGCATGCGACAGCGGCGAGCGGCAGCGGCAGCGGCAGCGGCGACGATGAGCTGGAGGTGTCGCGGGACTAGTCCGCCGTCACCGAAGGCATCGCCGGACGCCTCCGGCTTCACCGGAAGGGCCGTCGGAAGGCGCTGGACCCGCAGGACGCCCTCGCGGGCTCGCGGCTCCTCCGCCTGTAGGGCAAAACGCGCGACGCTGGAGACGTCGCGGGATTGCTCCGGCTTCGCCGGAGGCGTCACGGGACGCCTCCTGCTCCATCAGATGGCGCTGGACCCGCGGGGTCGCGCTCCTCCGCCTCCGCCTCCCCCTCCCCCTTCGCTGGTGGGCAACAGAAAAAAAAAGAAATTATTAAAATACAACATTTCCCACTTAAAATACAAATTAAATAAAAAATAATAAAATTATTTATTTAAATTTAACATTTCCCTAAATAAATATTATCACAATATAAAATTATATTTAAAATTAAATAAATTTAATTAATTAATTTTCGAAAATATTTTTTGAAAATTTTAAACAAAATTTAAAAAATCTTAAAAAATCTAAAAAAAATTGTAACAATTCAATTATATATTTTGATAATTTTTATTATTTTTTAATTTTATTGTTTTAGTAATTAATTAATATTCTAATATTTTTTATCATTATATATATATTAATTAAATTAATAATTAATTAATTTATATAATTATTATATATAAAGTAGTATTTTAGTTAATTTATATACTTATTATAGCATATTATATGTTTCAATTTTAATTCGAATTATTAATAGATCAATTTTATTTAAAAAATTATATTTAATTATTTTTTTCTAACAATATTAAGTTGTTCAATAATTGAGAAGTTATATAAAATCAATATACAACTTATTTTTAAATTATACACAATAAATATATTTATATATTTATCTAATAATTAATATATATAAATAAAAAAATACCGAAACCATACCGGCACTGCACGATACGAAACCGAAACCGTATCGTTCCGGTCTGGGACCGAAACTTCGGCACGGGTCGAGATTTTAAACCTTGTTTTGCATATTAAAATTAATAGACATTGGTCTACGAGATTGTTGGCATTATCTCAAAAATCTTATATTAAAAAAATTAAAATAATTTAGACTGTTTAATTGCAAACCCATTGATACTCCTATGGCTAAAGGCAAAAATTTAAGTAATGAAATGTGCTCAAACACTTCGGGAGAAATACAAGACATGTCTAAAGTATCATATTCTAGTGTTATTGGGAGTTTGATGTATGCAATGATGTGTACTCGTCATATTTGTTATTTTTTGGGAATCAATTTAATCTAGGAAGAAGACATTGGAGTGTAGTTAAAAAAGGTATGGTAAATTATTTCCTTTTTATCGAGGAAAAGATTTAATATTAAAAAGATATATAGATGTTGATTGAGGTGGTGATTTAGACGAACGTAAATTCACCTCTGGCTCTTTCTTGTCAAATAGTAGTTGCATCTTTAGAGAAGCATGAAATAAACTTGTGCATCACTATATACAATGGAAGCAAAATTTATGACATGTGCTTTTGCAGTGCAAGTAGGTGTTTGGTTGAGAAAATTCTTTTCTCATTTGGGTGTAGTAACTAGTATAGTGGGAGCTATAATAATTTATTTTGATAAACAATTAGCAATTACTTACACTAAGGACCTCAAATACCATGGAAAAACCAATATATTGTTACGAAGTACAACTTCATCATAGATGTTATTGAAAAGGAGGTGATTTTGAATACATGTCTACGCACTTGATTGTGGCTGCTAATTTTACTAAGCAAATACCTAGAGGCATCTTTCTAGGATTGCGTATAATATGATTGTGTTCATGAATATTTAAGATATCGTGTCTGTTATTGTAATGTCATTTGATTATGAATTTTACATGTATACAATTAGTTTATGATGTATATTTGTGAATTAAAAGTATGTCATTGGCTCTCTCACAAAAGCAATGCCCCTAGTGATGCGTAACATGAAGAGATGAGACATTATTGACTTTGTTGCGAACAAATTCATACATATGTTGCTTTGGTAAAAATTATTGAAATGAAATTTCTTGATGAAATATTTATTTTTTAATCAAAATGGATTTTTTTCACAATTCATTAAACTTGTCTAATAGGCCGATTAGAGTTTTCTTAAGATTGATATTACTGGAGGACAAACGAGCAGAAAACTCAAGTTAAGTGTTGAAACACACTATGATTTGTATTTGTAATTGACATGATTGTTTGAATAATGATAAGTTGAGTCCCAACTCCTTGTGTGAGTTGCACAAGTTTATATAACTTCATTTTATACTCTTAAGGCTTTCAGCTGCTTCTTTACCTTTATTTTAGTATTGCTACTTTAGCATGCTACCAATACCTATGGATGATTCAGTAATGCGGTACATGTCTAGGAAAGCAACTAAAATAAAGATTCTAGTGGGAAAGGAAGATTTATTTTTGACACGTTTTGTATTCACAAGTGGGCTACTTATGTTTAACTTACTTGTTAGAACATAATTGCGAAAACAAAAATATATACTAGTCTGAAATCAAGTATACTATTTTAATTTTAGTACAAGAGATAAGTTGGTTGATGCGATCAAATAAATCTAGGTACAGCGAGTTGACCATCCTCGTACATATTTTGAATTGCGCTGTATATTCTTAACCAATGTATGGCTTTGAGCTGTTATTTAATATGCTCGTTGGTCACTCGATCCATTTGATTGTATGAAATTGGTGGGATATAGTTATGATTATAATGGACAAAGGTCTAGTCAAGCAAGTCGCCAATGCGGGCTGGCCCAACCTAAATAATTCAAATATTTGATTTGAATTCTTGGAGGGATCAGTTTTTCTCTGCCATTTATATATCACATAACTTCCACGAGAAAAAGAAAATTTATAGAATCATTATTGTTGTGCAACAGGAAGGGGAGAAATGAGATGACCATTAATCATAAGGAAAATATATCACAATTATTAGAGCATTTTGGATTGTGAAAAAAAATTCCTTTCCATTTTGTGATTCAAGTCAGACCATCAAGATCGTCAAAAAAGTTAGTAATTCATCTATACGATCCTTGAATGAAATATTGTTTCATTTAATAATTACATGCAAAATGATGAGTATTAATTTTCTGTTAAAACATATCCTATCATTGGACTGCAAAATTGTTAGAAATTAAGATGCATAGATTTTTAAAAGGTGGAAGAATACTTGAGAAGATGGGTGGATGGATGAATAGGGAATATGTGTTGTTTAATTTAGCCTTCTATATGTTTACTTGGACAAATGATGAATGGATCTGATCATTCATTCACCTTCCATTCACTTGTTTACTTGGAAGGATGAATAACTCTAATAATAAACAAAATGATAGGAAAGTCCTCTTTATCCTTTTTAAACCCCCTATCCTCTCTTCTATCCCAAGCCACCAATCCTAAATTGCAAGAAATAACATTAAAAAAATAAAGTATGACAAATGTAAGAAAAAAATGATAGGTAGGCATCAAAGTAAGAGGTGAAATAAAAAACTTGGTCAAGGTTAATTGAGAACGACCCGTCACCACTCAATTCCAACTCCTAATCAATCTATTGTGTTTGCGTTCTTGTTGCGTGTTATGCCGTAGTTGAATTGTCACTTAACATGGGTACTCCACTTGGTCAGTGTGATAATAGAAAACCAAGAGTCATGCCAACAATCACTTGCTAAATAAGCATGAAATTTTTTCTAACAAATTATATATATATATATTCATCTTTTTTCTATAAAAGATACAATAAAATTATACAATAACAAAATAAAAGGGTACAATAAAATAAAATAAATGAAGATCATCGAGCAACACTATATCCCAGTCGAAACCAAGTGTAACTATACAATAATCTTTTGCTCGTAAAACTGGAGGATAAGGAAAAAATATAAAGGGAGTACAAATTACTAAGTGGTAGAAAAGAAAAGATGTGTAAAAGTTTAATCTTGATTAAGATATAATGAAAATCAACTAAGCACAATTTATATTACAACTTTTAAGTTCTCGTTTGAGTTCTTTAATATATATATTTTTAGAAAATTAATATGAATTTTGCATGTAATTATTAAATAAAGACATATTTCATTCAAGGATCTTTATAGTTGAATTATTAACCTTTTGTGATGGTTTTGAAAAGGAATCCTTTTTCAAAATCCAGAATGCTCCAACAATTGTGATATATATTTTGCTTATGATTAAATGGTAAACTCATGTCTCTACTTCCTTTTGCATGACAATAATAATTCTATTTTGTCTAGTGGAAGTTATGAGAGTTAAATAATGGAGAAAAAAAACTAATCCCTCTAGGAAATATTTGAATTCTTTGGGTTGGATTAGCCCTCATGGGTTGCCCGTTTAATTTTTCTTTCACATGAGGACTAAACCTTTCTCCAGTATAATCATAACTACATACCATCAATTTTATATAAGCAAATGGATTGTGTGATATTAAATGAGCGTTCTGTCATATGTTGGTTAAGGATATACAACAGCTCAATTCAAAAAAACATATGTATGAGGATGGTGAACTCAGTATACCCCAGATCTTTTTGATCAGTACAATCAACTTATCTTTTGTTTGATAGATCCATTCATAGAACTAAATTACTGGCAGCCTAACTCAACCCTCACCCTTTCTCATCCGAGTTTGGGACCAGCCATGGCAGACTTAACTTATCTCTTGTTCCAAATATAAAATAGCATACTTGATTTCTATATTGACAATTATGTTCTAATAACTAAGTTAAACCTATAGCTGGCTTCTGAATACAAAACAGGTGTCAAAATAAATCTTTCCTTCCCACTAGAATCTTTCCTCTTTTTTAGACATGTACTGCATTACCAAATCATGCTATTGGTAGCATGCTAAAGTAGCAACAGGAAAATAAAGTTAAAGAAGCAGTTACAAGGTTGTAAAATGAGGTTATATAAATTGTGGGTCTCACACAATGAATTGGAACTCAACTACTCATTATCCAAATGGTCACTTTAGTAGACGTGGTATGAAACATGTGCTACGATATGATTCTTCCTACTTGGAACTGTATTTCTTTTTTAAAAAAAATACACATCGAGTGTGTCACGACACTTAATTGAGTTTTCTCTTCATTTATTCTTCAATAATATCAAACTTAAGAAAACTCTAATGTGGATATTAGACAAGTTTAATGGATTGTGGGAAAATCCATTTCGATTACAAAAAAAATATTTCATGAAGTGATCTCATCTCGAAAGTTCATTACCAAGGCAACATATGTATGAATTTGTTCACAACAAAGTCAATACTATCTTATATTTGCATGATACGGAGCATTGGAGGCGATTGCTTGTGTGAGAAAGCCAATCTCAATTTTTCAACATACTTTTAATTTACAGATATATCATAAACTAAATGTGTATATATAAAATTTATAATCAAATTTCATTACAATAATGGGCACAATACCTTAAATACTTATGTGTTCAATTACAATCACATTCTATGCAATCCAAGTGATCTAACATGATCTATAAAGATGTCTCTAGGTATTGGCTTAGTAAAAGGATTAGACACCATCAAATGCATGGGCATGTATTTCAAAATCACCTCCTTTTCAATAATATCTCTGATGAAGTTGTACTTCATGTCAATATGTTTGGTTCCTCAATGGTATTTATGGTCTTTGATGTAAGCAGTTGCTGACTGATTATCATCATAAATTATTATAGCTCTGACTAGAATGCTTACTACACCCAAATGACATAAGAATCCTTTTAACCAAACACCTCCTTGCATAGCAGAAGCACATGCCATAAATCCTACATCCATTGTGGAACATTATGGATAGTGATACATAAGTTTGTTTCTTTCTTCTTTAAGAGATGCAACCACTATTTAGCAACAAAACATAGCTACAGGTGGATTTACACTCATCTAAATTACCACCCCAGACTACCTTTTAGGCATCTAAGAATCCTTTTAACTACACTCCAATGTCTTCTTCTTGAATTAGATCTATACCTATTGACCAAACCCACAACATTCTAAATATCAGGACAAGTACACATCATTGCGTTCATCAAACTCCCAACAACAATAGAATATGACACTTTAGATATCTCTCGTATTTCTCCAGAATTGTTTGGGCACATTTCACACTTAAATTTTCGCCTTTGGGCATAGGAATATTAATGAGTTTGCAATTTGGCATTCTAAATTGCTCTAAATTTTTTTAATATATAATTATTGAGATAGTGCAAGTAAACTCTTAGAATGATCATTTTAAATTTAACACACAGAATGTAATTTGCCTCATCCATGTCCTTCATTTCAAACCACTTCTCAATGGTTTTTATATACTCCTTGGCATTTCAACTAACAATATGTCATTGACATCGACATATTGAGATAGAATTACAAACTTTTTATTGGATCTTTTCACATAGACACAATGGTCTGCATCTATTATATAGTTAAATGTGATTATTGTCTAGAAGAGTGCTTAAAGTCATATATCGATCTATTCAATTTGCAAACTTTAATTTTATTTTCTTGACCTTTAACAACAAAACTTACTGGCTGTAACATATAAATTTCTTTTTCAAGTTCTCTATTGAGAAAAGTAGTCTTAACATTCATTTGATATAATTCTAAATCCAAATTAGCAATTGGAGCCAATAATAGACAAATAGAAGTAAATCTCATTACTAGTGAAAAGGTTTCTTCATAATCAATAACCACTTGCTGAGGATAACCTTTTGCCACTAGTTGAGTCTTATACCTCTCTATTGTTCCATCAGCTTTTGCTTAATTTTGAGAACCCATTTGTTCCCAATAGCTTTACGCCCATATAAAAGTTGAACTAGTTCCTGGACTAGATTTGATTCCATCAGCTTCATATGGGAACTAAGGAATTCCTTGTGTTAATTGAATGTTGGAGAAACATAAGAGTGTGTCAAATGCTAATTTGTTTATTTGAAAAATTTGTGCTTACTTGTCTCTTATGTTTAGGCAAGTGGAAGAAGATGACTCGTAAATTGAAACATGTATATAAGTGTGTGTTAAATGCTTGTGTTCTTCAGCAAATTTGCTTGTTTCATTTATGTTTTTCTGTGATTTATTTTTGAAACACAAGAATAATCTTACATTCTTACTAGATGTTATAAATGATCATGCAGCATGCTGGGACTCAGTGTGATGTTTTCAAGATCATAATGAGATCTTTTTCAACATAATTCCGCCATTTTGTCACTATGCTTTCATTAATACATCACCTTCTTCCAATTAGAAATATGAACTTGTTTCAAGAATCACTCTATTATGAAAACTATCATAAATTTATTTATTTGAACAATTTGCTCAGCTGCCTAATAACTGTTTGCACATCATGCAGTTAGATAGCCACAGTTACTTTGCTTGTGAATCAAAAGAATTTACATACTCAGGCCTACTTGATGGCAATCATATGTTTGAGGTCTGCGTCAATGGTTCCAGAAGAGTTCGATGTGCTAGCTATAACTGGACTGTTGGTTAAGAAACTATCCTCACTTTTGTTAATTCTCTTTGATTACTAAGTTGACATGAATTTTCCATCTTACTTCTATGATTAATTATCTTCTTTTGCTCTAGAATTAGTTTCATGAAGTTAAACTTTAATTGTCATAAGACTTAAGCATATGACTAGATATGATGGATTTGAATATTAGTTAGATCTGCAAATGGTGAAAGGCATTATTGTCACGCCCCCAGAGGCCCGTGCTCGCTCGAAAATCGGACAACATCTTCCCTGTACAACGGAAAATCTGAAACTTATATATACACAACTCAACACATACAATTAGCTCAGCTATACTCAGCTGACATTCATACAATCACAACCACGCAGTTAATAATAATATAGTAATTACTAGGCTTAATAAACTTCGAATAATAAATACGATAAAACGAAAGTTCAACGATATATGTACCAAGTCCATAAATATTGAATCATAACTCTAAAATCATAAACTAAAAACAAATCTATTTACGAAATAAGAATAATGATACGTCCATCGAAAATAAATATAAGTCCGGGAAAATACGAAATAATCACCGATGCTAAGGGGCTGACAAGTGGACCTTCTCCTGGCGGCACGAGATACAACTATCAACTACTTGAAACAAAAAAAAAAGAACGAGGGGTGGTGAGTTCTGGGTGGAATTTTGCTGGTATAAGAATAGATAAATGCATGTCATATAAAAAGGGTAAAACAAGTATATAAGAGACAAAGGTATACAGTCTCTAAAATAAAGGACATAAATCAATATGCAACTGTATGAATACACATACCTGAAAACCAATGTCACACGTAAGGGCATGATCAGAAATCCCCCTAATACTTTAGTAAACTGCTAGTACTGCTGAGCAGATCCAGAGCATATAATAAATGCAAATTATAACCGAATATGCATGCCAATTAAATATAGTAATTATAGCTCAAATAAATGCAACAAACACAAACAAATTTATAATGCATAATATGCATATGATGTCATGACTTGCACAATATACACACCAACCACCGTTATATTGGGTAAGTTGAGTGGACAAGATACAAACGCCAAAACCTGTGGCTATATAGATACACCATAATACCTGTGGCCCTGAATGAAAAGCCATAATACCTGTGGCTTTAAAACCCCAAAATACCTGTGGGGATTCCAAACACCTGGAGAGTATCAACTGTCTGCACACAACTCCAACTGAGCATGGCGCAACAGGAGATATAACCGACGACCGTTTCAACCACAAGGGAGCTAGTGGTCGTCGGCATGCAAACAATGCTATGGTGCATGTCTCTAATATGCACAACCTCAATCAGACCAAAACCATGCAATCAATACGATACGAAGCACAATCAACACCAAAGTAAATAAACATGCAATAATCTGCTAGGTAGGATTTATCTAATGTCAACCAAACCCTAGATAAGTCAAATGTTAGTTCTACAATACACGATACACGCGGTACTCTTTAGATCAGAAACCAAGAGGTGAGACTGTATAACTGAACATTTTGAATTTTTACTCAAAGGTCAAGCAAGAATAAGTATCAAGCAGGAAAAACAAGGCAAATAGATTTAAGGTAAAACAACATACTTAGAAAATAAAACAACCATGCATTTAAGGTAAACGAATCTATAAGAATCAAGTAAGAAGTACCCGCCTCGTAAATGAGATTTACGTGTCGAAGTGAACCTCCCTCGACCAACCGTGCGAGTCTAAATCAAGTCTTATATTAAAGACTAAGTTTAACTATTTATAAAATTAATTAATTAGCTAAACTACAAATATACAAAAGTTATAATAAATCCTATTACGCATCCGTTTAATTAGATCCCCCAAGTGGCACACCCACGATCCCACCACTAAGCAAACCTAAACAGAGCTACTACCCATATACAAACAGATCCACACATGACCCATTTTAAAACTCAAACAACATAAAAGATTCATCACAAAGTCACGCTCCCACACAACTTATGCAAGTTATCAACACCAAGGATCCATTTAAGCCAAAAATCAAATCACAAATCAATAAGAAGTCCACAGCAGGGAAACCCAAAATCACCAACCAAACACAACATCAAATTCCAACAAATGCAACCAAAACTAGCCTACACTCCCACCACAATTGTAGCTCACGGAAATAAGAGAACAAGATCAAAGGGCTAACCCAAAACTAGTCCACAACATCACCACCTCCAAGACTCATCATTCTAAAACATAATCCAAATCTAAGTATTGACTTCGAACTAAACATGTCTTACCTGAGTTTGCTTCGACGAGGATCAGGGAGCAGAGATCGCCAAATCGTAAGGGAGATGGGAGTGGCGTCGATCAGACCTGAGGTGGAAGAAGAGGTCGTGGCGTCGCGCGTGGAGGAGGAGAACCGCAAGGAGGGCTACGGCGCCGGTCACGAAGAGGAGTATAGGGTTTGCGTGGATTGCGGCTGTGGCTCACTCGCATGAAGCAGAGGAAACGCAAGGGCCAGGTGAAGAGAGGAGGAAGAGACGAGGTGGGTCGGCACTCCGATGTCGCGTGGTCGGCGACTGGCATCGGTCGGGTGGAGAAGAGAGGAAGGCGAGAAGGGAGTTGGCGCATGCGGTGAAGAGATTAGGGCTCGGGGGAAGAAAAAAAACCACATTTCCTTAAATAATTCGTAACTAGTCCATTTACCCCTATTTATTCTCGCGAATCTTTCCAAAAATTCTAGAAAATTATTCCAAAATTTTTCATAAGATTATTTCCATTTTAACCCTTATTTATGGTATTTTATTTATTTATTTATTTATTTATTTATTATTATTATTATTATTATTATTATTATTATTATTATTATTTGCTGTATTTTACAATTATCATATGTAAATGGTGTGGATCCTTAAGTCAGCATTCTTGAAGATCTCCAAAGCTAATTCAGGATTTAAACTTGTTCCACACGCTTATCAAACCCAGCTTGGTATTTATTGAAGTCGTAAGTCTAGGGAGCCCACATGCTTGTGTTGGTGATCATGGGGATGTTGTGTTCAGTGGTTTTCGCAATGTTAAAAATGAAAACCATTATGCTTATCTGCCCAACCATCATATGCCTAGTGGTCTATGATAATAAAATGCAAGACTTGTTTACCTATGCATAGGGGTATGGAAAGAGAGTGTTGTTTAATTATTTTTTGTTTTCATTATTTTCACTTGATTCTTATTTCCTTTTTCACCATAGTTGTAAGTCATGTATTACCAGAATCAACATTATAAATCTGGTCTCATGCATTACAAGATCTCTTTTTTTTCTATTTCACTAATTAGCCATCTTCCATCACAAGCAGATTAACAGAAACTTTCTGATTGCCATTTAGTTTATTGTTTAATGATTATTTAATTTTAATAAATTTCACTTCAAAACATCCACATGCCTAATTGTGCTGGTTTTAACTTCCATATCTTTCGGAGGTACCGCTTTGCATACTTGATAACCATAAACATTTGAAATAGACATGTTTTCATTTGTTCATTTTTGGTCTAAAATTTACCTTGTCAGATAAACGAATATAAGGATTCTAACCATTTCCCTTCTCCTGCTGCAGATACAATTGCACCTACTGCATATATATCCTCTGATTCTTTCACAAATGCTTTGAATGTATGGGTTAATATTTCTTTCAGTGAGCCATGCATCAATGGAGGTGAATTTAGGTGTTCCCCTAGTCATTGCAACGTATGTAAGCAGAAAACTTGATATTTGTAATTAAAGCCCATCTATTGCTTTCTGATTCCCTGAATGGTAAATTTTGTTTATTTCATGATTGAAAATCTAGTATTTCTCTACTCAATCATCTTGTTCTTGTGCACACTTATCATTGTTTGCTAGCCTTGCATTTAACTTATTTTTATTCACTGTCTGAGTTGCCCATTTGAAATCTAACTTAGTTACCATAGAGTAATGCAACGCGAGATATTTATCTGTTTACCTCCTTGCCCTTGCTTTCAATAATTCCTTCTTCACTAAATGACAATTATTTAATGTTTGTTCCTTATCTAGCTTCTCAGTTATGGAGCTGGTCTCATTGTGCCGTCTACTCTGAAGGTTCTTCGTCCTAATCGAGAATTTTCCATTATGGTGGATATATCGGCTGAGGTTCAGTTTGGTCGATTGTTATTAGTAATGGATAAGGGCTTCTGCAGGGACAATGCAGGGAACATATTTAAACGAACATCAAACTCAAGTTTTATAGTGCATTTTGGTATGATTTCTTTATCTAATTGTTTTTATCTTATTGTGGCTTTATTTGGCTGCTTAAGCAATATATTTTTGGGGCTCATTCTACATAGATAAAAGATACTCCTAAGTTCTGCCAAAGAACTATTCCACTTCAGATGCTTGTGGAAAATGGTTGAAAATAATTACTTTAGGTCATATGCGTTTGAAACTAGTTGAAATTTTTGCAACTTGCTAATTATTAGCAGTTTAATGCAACAATTTGGATATAACATTGAATCTTGTTATAGTATCTTGAAGGTGGTAAAATTACAGATGTTTTACAATTTCCACAAGGTTTCTTCATTTTAATGGATTACAGAATATAAGATGAATCCACCCAAGCTTTCGTTTTAGAAAACTTGAAAATAAATTGAGACTTTAGTTTTAGGTGTGCACAGGAGTGAAAAGTAAAAAAGCTGTATAGGTTTGGGAGTCATTTTCCCAAGTGATTAAGAGTAAAAGGACAAGACCAAGTCATTCTACCTAAAAAGGTTTTGTATGCTTGTAGTTTGTTGTTGTGCTTTGCATTTTACAGTAACTCTTCTAGAGTACATACCTTGTAGGATCTATCTATGTGGCTAGGGTGTGAATAGCCCATTTGTCTTTTACATTTTCTTATCATTGATTGTGCTTGTTTATAATCGTTAATACACAAGGGTGGTTCGAAACAAAACACAAAGTACAACAACAAAATACAAGCACACAAAACCTTTTTTTATGGTTTGTAATCCCATGTTATGGTTCGTAGCCCCAATAACACCGCTACTTTCCCCCACATCAGACATCTTCTTGAGGCGAAGATGAAACATCCCAACTCTTTAACCTTGTAAAGAATATAAATTTTATTATTATTATTATTATTATTATTATTATTTTTAGACATGCAGTAGCAAACATCCGAAACCAACCCGTAATTTAACAACAAAACTCCAAACTCAAGCATATCGAATAGATTCAACTAGAAATCAAGTACAAATCCAAACTGACCATCATAGAAATAAATATGTATCCAAAATATTAAGAAGTGCAACTGACCAAATAAATGATTCTAAAACATCTACTATTCAACTTCATCATTGACACAGAAAAGAAAACTCAACATCCTAAAACAAAACATGACATCAACTGAATGGAAAGGCCATCGAGTGTGCACTGTGTGGTACGAGCTAGCTCATCCATCAAGTCCCTCTGTCCCTCGTTACCTGCACCATATGGACCTAGTGAGTCTAAAGACTCAGCAAGTTCAACATTGATAATAAGAAATAAATATACATGCACATGCTTTTCCATGTTATGGTTTGTAATCCCATGTTATGGTTCGTAGCCCCAATAACACCGCTACTTTCCCCCACATCAGACATCTTCTTGAGGCGAAGATGAAACATCCCAACTCTTTAACCTTGTAAAGAATATAAATTTTATTATTATTATTATTATTATTATTATTATTTTTAGACATGCAGTAGCAAACATCCGAAACCAACCCGTAATTTAACAACAAAACTCCAAACTCAAGCATATCGAATAGATTCAACTAGAAATCAAGTACAAATCCAAACTGACCATCATAGAAATAAATATGTATCCAAAATATTAAGAAGTGCAACTGACCAAATAAATGATTCTAAAACATCTACTATTCAACTTCATCATTGACAGAAAAGAAAACTCAACATCCTAAAACAAAACATGACATTAACTGAATGGAAAGGCCATCGAGTGTGCACTGTGTGGTACGAGCTAGCTCATCCATCAAGTCCCTCTGTCCCTCGTTACCTGCACCATATGGACCTAGTGAGTCTAAAGACTCAGCAAGTTCAACATTGATAATAAGAAATAAATATACATGCACATGCTTTTCCACACACACACACACACACACACACACACACATATAGAGAGAGAGAGAGAGAGAGAGAAAATACCTTGAACATTTTAGAAAAAATATTAGACCTTGTTGCTACATAAGACCATGAACCTTCAAATTTTAATGAAATAACATCAAACATTTAACTTCACATTAACTTTAAACATCAAATAGAAAAATGGGTTCAGTTCATTGAATGTGGCTTCTTTACCTCAACCTCTGTTCGTTTGGCCAAATATTTACCCTAGTATTAGGTTGGGTAGTATTCACCGGTATCCTTTAAGCCGGATCCCACAACCCCTTTTTCCTCTATTTTGATAAGAATTCCGGTATCCTCTAAGCCGAACTCTTTACCCGTCAAAATTGCTACAATTAACTCACACTATCCTTCATTTGATTACATGGTATCATTAAAGAAACACATGACAGATTGAGAGCGTTCTTAAATTAAGCATGGGAAATATTGAAGTATATAAATAATTATTGAAAACAGATACTTAGCTAATGGTACAACACAATGGGGTTATATTTATCTGCATAAATTTCCTACGGTTCATGACTTTAGCATGCATCTAAAAACACACATCAAATTTATGAGTCAACAACCAAAAATAAAGATGAAATAACAATTATAAATGATGTTACCTACACCATACGATCTCTAGTTGTGAATTTTCTGAAATAGGCAACGATTAGGGTTTGTACGCCAGTATAGTTCCAAAGGTTCACATCGGATATATTAGGGTAACCTAACACATAAGTCAATATCGAGGAAAGAGACTCAAACATAGTCCTAGTATTTGCTTGCATAAAAGTGAAATCGAAATTCTAGAATCGTTTCCTCCTACTGTCTTTCTGCTATTTCACCACTGCCTTCTTCTGCCTTCCATTAGATCCCTTCTGATTTCTACTGCCTTCCCTTGCTTCTCTCAATCTTCTACTGCCTTCTTACTATCATCTAGATCTAGCCTTCTCTCTCTTTCTGTTGCTCTCATGACCTAGATAACTTGCTTTGTGATCTTGGCTAGTGAATCGATATCTTTATTACTTGATGATTGAATCGTGAACTTGCGATTTCCACCCATCAAGCATCATCCTAAAAATACTTAGGAACATGCATGTGATAATGAAGAATACAAGCTATATCTAAAATATGACGATGTTTGCGTTCAGCAACTCCATTTTGTTGGGAAGTATATGAACAAGACATTTGATGAATTATGTCATGAGAATCATAGAATATAGACACTGTCTTCTGAGTGAACTCAAGTGTATTATCAGTATAAAGAATACGCAAAGCAACATAATATTGAGTCTTTATTTCATTAAAAATAATGTTAACACCTCAAGAACCCCACTCCTACTTTTGAGTAAATATAGTCAAGTCATGCGAGAATAATCATCAACAAAAATGATCAAATACTAAAAATCTCCCTAGGACTCAATTCTATTGAGTCCTCAAACATCACAATGAACAAGTTCTAATGCAAAAGAACTACGTTTATCAACTCTAGAAGGGAAAAAAGTATGATGGTGTTTACCAAACTCACAGGACTCACACTGGAAATTAGTAGACGAAACAGAAACTCAACTTTTGAGAGCGGAAGAAGATGGGTGACCTAGACGACAATGCCACTAATAAGGAGACAATTGCTGAGAGTGTCCGGGAACTTGTAGGTGTAACCGAATCCAGATAGGATAAATCATCACTCTCATGTCCTCTACCAATCATCCTCTTTGTGTGCAGATCCTAAACAATAGAATAAGATGGATAAAAAGATACAGAATAGTTGTGAGCTTTTGTTAGCTAGCTTATGGACAGTAAACTACAGGAAACTTAGGTGCAAAGAGAACATTTTCAATAGTGATATTTGTAGTGGATCTGACAACACCTCTTTCCGTAATTGCAGAATAGGTACCATTGGTTAGATGGACATGGGATAAAGATGAGGAAACAAAAGAGGAAGAAAAAATAGACTTGTTACCAGTAATATGAGCAGACGCACCTGCATCTTGTATCCAAGACTTATCACAAGACACAGCAATCGCACTTGGAGCGGACGAGGCTACAGTGGCAGAGGGAATGCTAGCAGAAGAGCGAAGGAATTTCTCATAATCAATATGATAAATAGTGACCATATCTTCATCATTATCGGTGTCTGGTGGTGGAGTCGATAGTTTGGTAGATGCATTATTAGCCCAATCAAGTTTACCAAACTTCGCCCAACACTTCTCGGAGGCAAGGTTGGAACTACCACAATGAACACACGACTACTCTTGGTGGTATCAGTTCCACGACCACGACCGCAACTACTATATTATGACCCTGAAAGATCCCACGACCGCGTGTAGCCATAGCCGAAGTAGAAGGCAACAACCGCAATAGAAGGCGGTAGCAAGGGACGTCGACACCGAAATTGGTAGCAAAGAACGACACCGAAATCGGCAACAAGGGATGTTGACGTCGAAATCGGTAGCAAAGGGCGTCGACACCGAAATAGGTAGTAAGGCATGTCAGCACCAAAATTGGCAGCAAGAGGCATCGGTAGTAGTAGAAGACGCATCAATAATAGTGGCAGAAAAAAAAGTCAAAAAAGGAGAATTTGCACTAATACCATGTAAAACAGAAAGAGATAATTTATTTCAGTACAATAATATGAATACATGTAGGTATTTATATATATAAGGAGGGAAAGAAGATCCTATAATTATGATATGCCCATCACTTAATTCCTATAATCAAGCTAATTATGATCCCTACAATTAATGATCTTATCTGTGGAAGTATTCAACGGGAGCATATCTTTGTTTGTCATTGTTTCTCCAATGTTTATTAGCCCGTTAACTAACACCTTGTAGAAAAACAGAAAGAGGGAAAGAAGATCCTATAATTATGATATGTCCATCACTTAATTCCTATAATCAAGCTAATTATGATCCCTACAATTAATATCCTTAATCTGTGGAAGTATTCAACGGGAGCATATCTTTGTTTGTCATTGTTTCTCCAATGTTTATTAGCCCGTTAACTAACACCTTGTAGAAAAAAATGCAATTGAGCCACCTTTTCTTCATCCTATTTTGAAGGTGCTTATTTGTGTTCATAGAAGATCTCATTTTGTGAACTTGGCTGTGAAGATCTACTCATGTAAATATATCAATTTCTCTTATAATTCTTTGCACTTATGTAACTTCCAACTTTGTTAATTTCATACGCTGATTTTTGCTATGATATTTAATAGCCTTCCCATTTGCTATGCCATCTTCATCTCGCTGATTTTTGCTATGCTATTTATATTTTCTCTCTAAGATTTTGAAGTGTTTTCTTTTTTTCCTAACTTAATTTCATCCTTTAGTTATCATCCTATCGATTTGTTGTCATGCCACACACGAGCTAGGCTTACCATGAAGCTAGTTTCGCTTACCACGCGTGAACTGCAAAAAATGTTAGCAAAAATATATAAAAGTAACTAAACTAACTAAATACATACCTCTTAAAAATACTTCACCAGTGCCATGTACATCTCAGCAATATCCGAAAGATCAAAAACTCCAAAACTTGAGCATGAAAATGCAAAGTGTATAAAAAGGAAGTGAATGATGTCAAATGAATATCTTATAACATAGTCCAAAAGAGTAAATAGTCAAGTTAGAATTTTCTACAGTTAACATCATTAATCTCTTGTCACAAATTTCTCTTATATGATTTCATCATTTTGCGTACTCTCTTTTATTCGCTTATGAGTATTCTTAATTTAATTTATCAATAAATCCACATATGGAAGACAACCCACAATCTATCTAGTAAAAGTTGCATTGTATATAGGGATGAACAACCCATAATTCATCCAATACGAAGGGCATCATATGCATATATAAATATATAAGGTGAACGATTCACAATCCATCTAATATAAAATACAACATATAAATATAAATAGGGTGAACAATCCGCAATGCATCCAAAGGTACACCTAACAAAAGAAAAGTGTGAGCGTCCCTCAATCCACCTAATAAGAAAATCATCTCATATAAAATGGTCGAAGCCTACACATGTGAAAAGACCTAAGGACCCTTTTTAAGTGCGGAGCCAATGCTCTACAATATAAGTATTTTATTTATTTTAGTAAAATAAGTCACACAACTCCTTTAGAGTACGGAGCTAAAATTTTATAATGTTGGTGTTACATTTTTTATCTCTTTAATTAACATCCGTAATAATGCAACCCATTTCAGAGCGCAAAACCTAAGCTCTACCGTAGAACCATTGCATTTATTATCCCATTGATTTAGTTTAAATAATTATGCAACTCTTTCAGAGAGCAGAACCGAAGCTCTATAGTATAATTTATATATTATTTTATTAGTTAACATGATTAATTATGTAATTTACCTTGTCATGTTTCTCAAAAGAGAACTACTTTCATAGATTAAATCATACACAAGGTAAATGCAACGAAATAAGCAAGAAGACAACTTAGATCACATTGGCTCGCCTTAGGGACTCTACTCTCCTTCTATTGGATTTAATTATCAAATAGGTGGTTATACAACTTATTGCATTGATCAAGCATCATCAAGCATGGGTTCAGAGTTATGTTCATTGTCCTTGCAACCTAGTATGGAAGTGCATATGCTAGTTGTCATGTGAAAAGCCTAGGCAACATAATCTAATTTTTATTTTCTTCTAACATGACTTTGACTATCCACCACACTTTCTCTTTAAAGGGAAAACCATTGAAGATAATCCAAATTCTAGCATTTTTAGAGGCTAAGCTAGGAAGCATAAAGCTTAATCTAACCTTTGAGTGAGAGATTTCAAATATGAAATCAAGGAGGCAAGGGAAGTTAAATAGGAGCCGAGGGGCAATGTCATGGCATGAGCAATACACAGTGGCGAGGAGTCCTTAATTAATCTCTCTCGCTCAAAACTCGGATACAAGTCGGTGTGAGGCGGGTGCAGCGACATCACTAATGGTGTTGGCAACATGGGTAGTGGCGTCACAGGTCGCAGTTTCACGGGGTTGTAATGATGGCAATGTCATGGAGCGATAGTGTCGCGAGACATCAGTGCCACGAGAAGGAAGCGACAATGTCGTGAGGCAGCAGTGGTGTCATGAGGTCGAGGTCGAGGCCGTGGCCGTGCGAGGCGGCTGCGTTGGCATGAGTGGAGAAAAATTTAGGGTTGGGGTGAGAAGATGACATGCATGGGAGAAAGAAAATAAGGTTTGAGTTATATAAGTTTCACATTTGCAAAAAGGTCCAAACATGATCCTTTGGAATTTACTATAATATAACATTTGTTGTTTGGTATGAAGTTGAAGGGATCACTGCTTGGATTCTCCAGATTTGCATACCTTTAAAGATCTGAGGTTTAGAGGGATCATTGTTTGTGTTTTACATGTATGTGAGTAGTATATTTTTCATTTCATTATTATCATGTCTAGTTTATGTTCCACCTAAGAATTTCTCTAGTTTATGTACAAGTTGGAAACAAATAATATCTATTGTCTAGTTTGAGTGGCGGTATTAGAAGTTTTAGTATTAATAAAGTTATTGGTATAATGGTTCCAATCCACATTAATATTTTAGGTTGAGGGTTGTATCATTAGCCCTGTAATACCTCATGGTTATTTCACAAAGCAATACAATATTCCTATCTTCAAATTCTTTGGTACATGTTTTTTTTCACTTTTTGATCCCGTCATTTGCAACTATCAGATAGAAGAAGCGTCTCTATGAATATAACAAGTCAGCTCCCATTGAAGTTCCTTCAGCTTCATGG
Source organism: Boesenbergia rotunda (assembly GCA_024364735.1). Classification (NCBI taxonomy): domain Eukaryota; kingdom Viridiplantae; phylum Streptophyta; class Magnoliopsida; order Zingiberales; family Zingiberaceae; genus Boesenbergia; species Boesenbergia rotunda. The sequence continues at coordinate 188,954 of JAGFNQ010005542.1, forward strand.
TCAGAATAGAATAGCAGAAGCAACTAATAGTGTTATGGATTTGAGGATTTATTTGATATTCTCAGTGCCAGTTGTTAACTCATCTGAAGAAATTCTTAGTCTTCTTCATGCAAGTAATGGTTTACTTGTTCCTACAAACAGGAGAAACCTCAAAAACCGCCGTTTTGGCTACCAAGTAAATTGCTGTGAATATTTACCTTTTCTGTCTTTCTTTTAGTATGTTGTAGATGAGCATTTTCCAAAATAATGCCTTTGACTATTTGTTTGTTTAGGTACGTAATATTTCAACTACAGCTGTTGTTACAGTAAGTTGTGATGCTCAACATATAATTAGCAGACAAGGGACTCCAATTTCTCCAACTTACCCATTCACATTCCCTTTTGGTAATTCTACTCTCACATGGATATTAAATCGTGATCCATAATTTTAAGATATTAATCTGTCATGACATTTTGAGTTGAATGCATACTATTTTGACAAGTTATAGAAAATGAAGCATCTATGTCTACGGAGTAATAATCTAAGAGCCAATCTCAAATAGCCGGGACCGATGGCATATTTTTATTGTTCCTTCTTTTCTTGTTGTAAACTTATAATCAGAATTAAATAAGGAAGAAAAATGAAGCGAGGATGAATTGTTGTCTATCATCAATAATATTTTTTCTATTTGCGTATTCAAACTGTGAAAGCCAGACTACTGACTGGAACTTTTACCAGATGAAAAAAAAACTAAAAGAGAAAATCCCTTGTATAGACTCCAGTATTAGAATGGTTTAGGTATTCAAAGCTTGGTAAAGTTCCTGTACCCAATTTGGTACACAAGAAAATTTTGGGATAATGTATAACATAGGTTGTCTTTATCACAATGGATATCTTGATGTAGCTCTACAATTTTAGTAACTTGAGGTCATTGTGTAATTTTCATGGATGAGATTGAAACCTAGAAATATAAACTTAATTATGATTTACTAGAGTTTGATTTTGTAAAGGTTCTTAAATTTCTACTTCGTCACTGATAGATAATCAAAGACCTTCAGTAAGGTTGAGTACAAATTCTAGCGCGAGGACTAGACATCACAAAATACTGGTGCTGATAGAGTTTCTGAAGCCTGTTTTCAATTTCAGTGCTTCAGCAATTGTTATTTCGGGAGGATATATGCTGAGGTATGTTTTTACTGTACAAGAATTCCTGTACTTGCTGACCCAACCTGTATCTCTAATTTAAAAGTTTAGTATGCCTGACGGATGGAGTCCTGTTTTGTTTTGTGATTAGCTTTCATGAAATGGAGAGGAGCACATATCTGACTGAAATACTAACCAATGATAGTATCCTTACTGTGGAAATTCCTGAAAATAAGGCAACAGACATTGCTGGAAACAAGAACCTTGCATCAAACCTTCTACAAGTGAAGCATTGTAAGTCCTATGTTCTCATTCTTACATAGCTTTCCTCCCCAACACCATAACAATTTATATTGAATGATTTGATGATCTGCTGCATTGACTTCAATAGATTGATGGTATGTGAAACTAAATAAGCACCTAGATCTATATTATAAAGGCAAATTTCCCAATTCCTCTGCTATTTTTCAGAGATGCCCAAAGAGTGTTGTTAATTTTCAAAATGTACAAAGCAAGTTGCTACCCCTAATGAAGTGGCAAAAATTTCCCTCACCAAATTAATAATTCTAAAATATTTTAGTATTCCCAAATTGCACTCTTATTTTTTGAATTCATGAAAGACTCTTTCTCTCACCTGCTCCATTTTTATTTTTCAAAAACACATAATTTTACAATATTAATTTATTTTCTTAATTTTTTATAGAGCCAATACTTTACAACAACAACCAAACCTTATCCCACTAGGTGGAGTCAGCTATATGAATCCTTCTACACCATTGGACTCTACCCCCTACTATATTATCATTTATATTTAAATTAATTTTATTTTATTTTATTGTTGCTAATTAAGTCTTTTTTATTCTTTCTCTTTCTCGTTTGATATGCATATTTATCATAGTTTTACATCACCTAACTAGAGCATTAATTGGTTGTCTAAGTACATGCCCGTACTATCTTAAACGTGTCTCTTGGAGTTTCCCTCAATGGATACAATTTCGGCTTTCTCTCTAATATTTTCATTTCTAATCCTATCCATCCTTGTATATCTACATATCCACTTTAACATTCTCATCTCTGTAACTCTTATCTTCTTTTCATGTGCTCGAGTCATAGCCTAACATTCAGCTTCATATAGCATAGCAGATCTAACTGCCGTTTTGTGAACTTTTTTTTTTAAGTCTTAGAGGTACTTTAGGATCACAAAGAACACTTGACGCTCTCCTTCATTTCAACTATCCCGCTTATATTCTATATATTAGCTATATAAATATATATCCTAATTTGTATTTTATCTAAAATACAAATTTCTCCCTAGAATAGAATCCTAATTTATTTCCTAGAATAAACCCCTAACTTTGTATATAAATAGGCCTATTTATTTCCTAGAATAGAACTCTAACTTTGTGTATAAATAAGCTTTACATCTTGTAAGTTTTGTGTATTGAGAATTCTCTTTTTGTAACATGGTATCAGAGCATTAGATTTCCACCGCTGCTTCTCCTCTCTTTTCTCTTTTTTTTTTTCTTTCGGCACTTTGCACGATTTCTTTTCTCCCCTTCTCTTTCGGCGCTTCACCTCTTCATGCGAACCCATCGCCACGATTTGCTTCATTGTCGATCGCTGCTTCATTGCTGGTCGCCACCTTTATTCGTGCGAAGGGATTGATCTAGGGCTTGACGCTAGAAGGAAGAATTGATCCTCCTTCGACCTGCAGTTCACCCACTATCAATCTCACATCTGTTACAATTTGCTTTCGGCACCGATCTAGGGCTCTTTATCATTAATGCCCACTGTTGCCTTGGTCCTTCATTGGGCTTCCTCCCAAAGCTTGGTTCCTGTCTTGTTGCTGTATTTTCTCGTGTCCTGCTTCGCTACTATTGGAGTATGCACCATAGTTGTGCTTTCTTCTATTGAAGTGTTTATGCTTATCTTATTGCTGCGTTTTGTTTTTCCGGCACAAGCTTTAGATCTAGTGTTGCTCTTCTTCCCTTCTCTATTCGTTTCCCTATTTGCAAAGTAAGTTGCTGCCGTGTTTGGTTTGAATCCTTCTTTGGATTCATCTTTTATTTCATTTCTATGGTTGAAAATAAGACTTCCATTATAACTGATGTGGTGCCTATAATGTCTAAGATCACGGACTATAAGTCAAATGGTTCAAACTATTTAGATTGGAGTAAAACCGTTCGTCTTTATCTACGGAGTATTGATAAAGATGAACATTTTGTAGCGACCCGCCTTCTCTACCTTAGACGGACCGCTACTTTTCTACTTCTTGACTCTAATGCAACGACTAAAATTGCGGAACTTTCTTAAACTTTTTTTTGTATTTAAATCTATCTAAGAATGATATTTTAACTTTAATAGTCATGCATTTAAACTCATCACGCAAGGTTCTATAATATTACTAGAGCATTATGGAATATGGATGCAACTTTTCTAAGCATAGTTAAAGCAATAAAACTTAATTCGAAACTAACCACATCTTGGCATATGCAATAATATTTCTAGAACTTCATAGAATGTAAATCTTACTTTTCTACCGAATTTACAAGCATTTTAAGTACAATTAGGACCTAGTCCAAAAAGGGAATAATAATAAGCTCAAGAATAAGTCTAAAACGCAATGTATCCACATGTTAAACTACTCATGCCCTTGCTCATCTAGTGCATTCACAAAAGTATGCATACTAATTGAAATGACATGGAATCTTCATTCTACAAAATTGAGCATGTAAAACTATCCGAAGCATGAATGTTTAATAAACTCCATAACACAGTAACTTGGAATTTGGAAATCTTAAACATGCATTTCAAATAAGCTAAACTGTCTCATCCCAAGGATCTCTCCAAGGTCAGCCACCACACACACGTCACTCAGCACCGCCTCGTCGCCTTCCTTCAGAATTGCTTGTCTTTACCTTTATCTGCAGTAAGAGAAAATGCAACTAATAAGCATAAAGCTTAGCAAGTACTATCTAGCTCACAAAAACTCGAAATGTGCAGGCATGCTTTTTAAACAATATGAAATCACATGAGATACTTTTATGCTTAAAAGAAATACTAAAACATGTATATACTTTTATGCTTAAAAGAAACACTAAAACATGTATAACTCAAAACATGCATACTCAAGCATTAATACATCTTAGCTCACTTTTTCTTGGCTTAGCTTGAAACTTTGGCAATTCTTTAATTTTAAATCTTTCTTTAACTTTTAGAAAATTTCCTTAAATTTTAGAAAAACTTTGCTAAAGCATATACTTGAAAATAATAACTCACTTGGATCCACTTAAGACGTAAGTACCATCTTATGCGCGTTCCCTAAAAGGTTGGGGTAGCGAGCCACCAATCCTAATAGAGCAGACCTTGGTCTACCAGGGCCAAGACCTTGGAATTGGACACCTGGATTTCTTTAACGACGCCCTTGGACGCCGGGTACTGGCCTTAGAAAATAAAATAGCTTTTCTCTCTTTTCTTTCTTATCTTTAAATGCCTTGGCATTTTATTGAACACCTTGTGTGCCCAAATCCCTAAGTCTTGACTTTTGGGGATTTCGTAAGGTCTTGGTCTTCTCTTTTCTTCTTCTTTATCTTTCTTTTCTTTTCTTATAGATTTCTTAGACCCTAAACTCACATAGGATACTCTATCAAATATATATAAGCATATAATGAACTAAGATCACATGCAAAATCTTAAACTAAAAGTAAATATCTCTTTTAAAACTTTTAAGGGAAACTTCTTGCGGAAAATCGCCTCTTACTGCAGGTGAGCAGTACTTACCTCCTGCGCTAGGTTTTCCTTACGAATAAAATCTGAAATTCCCGAGGAAACGTCGAATTTCGACGTTCTTCTTGCTCCTCGGCGTTCTCCTCGCGTCTACGAGAGTTCTCGTAGAGAATAGGGCCTCTTGAGACCTTCCCTTGGCTTCTCCTTTGTCTTGGGCGAGAGAGAGGGCGAGAGGAAGAAAAAAATCGCGAGAGGGAGAGAGGGAGTCGGCGGAGAGAGGATGTGAGGGAAAGAATGAATAAAAAAAGCCCTAAGCTTCCCTTTTATACTTATGGAAAAATTTAACTAATTCTACCTTATCTATTGTTTCCGCTAATCTATTTCAACAAAAGCAAGCTAGCCCACTTGGTCTGCCCCTCCTCCTCTCACAGCGTAGGTTTAGGGATCAAATCCCTCCTACGCGTTTTTCTCTTTTTATCCGTTTTTGCCACTTTCGTTTACGGAAAAATTCTATTAAAATATCCATAAATTTGGAATAAATTCTAAGATATTTCTAAAATTAGTTTCGAGAATTTTCGGGCGTTACAATCCCCCATACCCAGAACGGACTCGGAAAATTCCATAAAAATATTCTAAAAATATCTAGAATATTTCTAAAATATTTTTAACTAATTTCAAGGACTTTAAGGACTTAAAATGGAAATTTTGGGGCGTTACAATCCCCCATACCTTATGAAAAGTTCGTCCTCGAACTTAGAATAATTCTGGATATCTTTCTCTCATGCTGTCCTCACGTTCCCAAGTAGCCTCCTCATGCTTTTGACTTTGCCAGATGACCTTCACTAGTGGCACCTCTTTGTTTCTTAATCTTTTAACTGCTTTGTCCACTATCTGTGTCGGTCTGCTCTCATAGCTAAGATCTTCTTGGATCTGCACTGACTAAGGCTGAATCACTTGATTGGGATCGTGAATACACTTCTTTAGCATGGAGACATGAAACGTACTGTGGATAGCTGACATATCCTCTGACAAGTCCAGCTCATAGGCTACCTTCCCAACTCTCTTTATAATCTTGTAGGGTCCTATGTAGCGAGGACTCAGCTTGCCCTTTTTGCCAAATCTCATCACTCCCTTCATAGGGGCGACCTTGAGAAATACTGAATCTCCAACTTGGAATTCAAGTGGCCTACGGCGTGTGTCAGCATAACTTTTCTGTCTACTCTGGGCAGTCTCAATCCTCTGGCGGATCATCTGGATAGCCTGAGTGGTCTCATCTATAAGCTCAGTCTGGCTGCCTAGTCCTGACTCCATCTCTTTCTTCTCACCAGCTTCTTGCCAACATATGGGTGATCTGCATTTTCTGCCATACAATGCCTCATAAGGCGCCATCCTGATGGTGGCCTGATAGCTATTGTTGTAGGCAAACTCAGCTAAGCACAGAAACTTGCACCAACTACCTTTAAAGTCCAACGCACAAGCCCTGAGCATGTCTTCTAAAATCTGATTTACTCTCTCTGTTTGTCCATCTGTCTGGGGATGGAAAGCTGTGCTGAACTGAAGTCTGGTGCCTAGGGCGTCCTGAACACACCTCCAAAATGGGAGATCNGTGATCTTTTCTTGGTTTGATTTCATTTCTGAATCAGTGTAAACAACGACAACAAAAAATTAATTTTTCCCATTAGATTTGGTTTGTGCTTTTTCTGTCTGAAAATTTGCCAAAACCATTCTCATTACTATTTGAGTTGGAGGAGTCACTAGTTTTGAGCATTCTCTTTTGCCTTCTTTTCTCGAGAAAAACATAGAGAATGATTCAGGGAAAAAATAAAGAGATTTTATGGCCTTGTGTGAGATGGAAAAGACAAGTTTCTTGTACTTTCAGTTATTTCTTCCTACTGGCTTTGCGAATTACTTGGGAAAACATTTTTTTTCCTATGCTCTTGTGCCATGTTAACCAATAAAATTGTTTACTATGATCAATATAATTTTGTGTACAAGCCCATTCAACTAAATTTAATTGACAAAGTAAATAGTCATCTCGATCGATATCGAGACTTTGGGTCCAACTAATCAAAGCTGGGCGATCTTTCCTCTAATTCACCTATCTAATAAATCCAGAAACACAAGCGATTCATGACATGGTGGCCCAACATTGACAGTAGTTCGAGCACCGCGGGTGTGTGATATATCTGGCAAAAGAATCGAACCCTGCATGGGTTAATTGCCCTACCTCTTACCATTGTGATATGCCCGAGGGTATTTTGTTTTTGTTTTTGTTTTTATTAACACAGATTTCCGACTCTTACGATTCGACTAATCTTGTACGTGGATGGCCCGATCCTAGGTAAATTCGGGAAGCATAGATGGGTCCTAACGTGATGCTCAACATCACAAGTAATTCGAGCATCATGGGCATATAATATGCCCTACGAGAGATTGGAATTATTATTGCATGGGTATACCATCCTGTTGTTTACTATCGCATTGTGCTTGGGGAACTTTGTCTTTGTTTTTTTAACTCATGTATCCAACTTTTCGAACAGATGATCATGGAGGTGATCAGTCCGACCCTACGAAAGTTTTCTACGATCCACAAGTTAAATTCGGAAAGTATAAATGAATTCTAGTGAATGACCCAGTATCACGAGTAGTTCGAACGCTATGAGTGTTTAATGAGTCCAATGTAAGACTCAAATTTTCATTGCATAGAAGTAGGGGTGTCAATTCGGGCGGGTTGGGTCAGGTTGGATTTTTTTTTTAAACTCCCAACCCAAACTCGACCCGAACCCAAATTCAACCCAAAATGGCCAAACTCGAACCTAAACCTGACCAACCCGAATAACTCGAAAAAATTGATTCAAAACGACTTTTTTTTAGGTTATTTTCCCTATAATTCTTCACTTTTATCTCAATATTCTATCATGATCGTACTAATATTTATATTAATATACATAAAAACATCTTAATTTTCAAATAAAATTTACTTTAACCCCAAAAACCCCACTAAACATTAAATTCGGGTCAACCCAAATCCGACCCTAAAATTTTCAATCTGAAACCCTCCAACCCCTGACTCGAACCCGAAAATTTTTAATCCGAACTCGATTTTTTTCTAGTCGATTCGGATTGGGTTATCGGGTCGAATTTATTTTTGACACCCCTACGTAGAAGCTCGTTCTATTATTTACCATCACACCATGCCCCGAGAGACCACTTTGTCTTTGTTAATTTTAACCCTAAACCCTAAGAATCGAACACTCGAACACTTAGCCATGGAGCAAAATTGTTTGCTACTATCAATATACTTTGGCCACGTAACCATTCAATTAAATTGACTGACATGCCAAAAAGTTCTCCTCCCATTTAGATTTGCAATCAATAGAATTTCAAATTATTGAGCTGAATAATTGATGTCTAGAATTTCTTGTACTCTGTTCATATGATGCCATCTAGCCATTTTTCATTTTCATGGGATGGATGGATGGTTAATACATGAATATTATCATCATGATATCTGAGAATCAAAATTTAACAAAGTCAATATGCCGCCCTCCCCAAGTACTAGCCATAACATCCAGACTGGTAGCTCCTGTGATTTATCTCCTCTGTGTATGCCTTGAGATAGGTTGGTGGATACGCTGGGATGAGTGAATCGTCTTTTTGTCACTATCTAACCGTTTGCCATGTGTTATTAATTTTAATCGTATCACTTAGATTTAGGTTTATGAACACTTGGGATATGGTATTATCCATTTATATGATGCACAGGTAATTATGTTAGTCTCTCGAAAAATTAAAATTAAAACTACAAATACACAGTTAACTGGAACTAAAGATAATAGCAATGAGTTAAATTATTAAAAGTATGTCGATTCATCACAACTACAAAAAATTACTAGCCGAAAGTTCATTATCTTTGTTAGAAGTATCTTAAAAACAACTACAAAGTGTTCCATGAATTCTTTTGATCATCTTTCATCATTGGATAGGGCATGTGCCGTCCCATATTAATTTCTAAGGGCCTACTAAGTCTGAATTCAATTCTGGAGCCGGGCCAAAGTCATCTGAAATAATAAGTTTTATATTTGAAGAAGTATTTATTTTAAACTGCTTAGAAAACTTCATATATAATAACTCCGATGTTAAATAACTTTAAGGCGATCATTTGTTTAATTCATGAATCTATAGTCTTTTATCATATAATAACCTCGATGTTAAATTTCTAGGAAAAATAAATTTGATGAATGAACTTGAGCACACATGATTTATTTAAGATTGGATTGGGACAAAATCTTAGGCCTGAGTTGGGCAAGGACAAAAATAACCTTGATGCAAAAGAAGAATGAAAACAAATAAAAGGATTTTTTTTTTAAAATGAAATTATTTTAAAATTATAAATTATTTGGCTTGGATACCTTAAATGGCTAGCCAACCCTCTTACAACTTTACGAGGAACAAAAATAGATGTTTATAGAGTAAAGAAGAATAAACTAAAAAATAAATAACTGATAAATTCTTCACTTGTGCATAACATCATAAAGCTAAGATTTTTGAATATGGAACTCTTGAGTCATATCCTAATTGATCACCTCTTGATTCACAAGCTAGCGTATTCTTCTCTAGCACCATATTCTGAAACTTGTGTGTAAATACTGAAAATAATAGGTCGATTCATGTGACGATTAACAATTTCATTGACAATTTTTAGGATAATTTTTCTCCACTAAATCAAGCTCTCTCTCGTAATTATATGATGCCAATCCTCGTGAAGATCTTAAAAGCAGCAGCAACAACAACAACACACGATAGGAGAAACTCGATCTCTGTGGAAATTTCTAGGAGGGCTCTTTTACATCAATCGGGTACAGCCAAAGCTGATCGGATCTCAACTGTTCTCTATGAGAATTCATTAGAGGGCAACTCTCTGGTTTGCGTAGCTTCTCAAGTGAACACAAATTAATTTGCGAAAACTCTCAGAGTAAGAAGACGTGTCAGATGAAATATAATTAATCGTAAAGGATACCAAGAATAACTACGAAATGTTAATTCCTCTAGTTGAGCTCACTTGTATTCATTTAAAACGCAATATGTAAATGGATGAAAGAGAGTTGGAACAAATTGAAAAATAGAATACCGCTGAAACAACCAGAAATTACACTACTCGCTCTTTCTAATCAAAGTAGAGCAGGCTACTTTGTTTTGTTCCATTTCTTTGCAACCAGAAAGAAGGCAGAAACTCACTGCTTCAAATCAAAACAAAGCCCATTGGTCTTATTTAATCGTCGGTAAGAAGCATATTAAAACTTAACGTCTGCCAATTTGAAGCCCATCATGATGCCGACCCCAAATCCTACCACGAGGCTGCCGAACCCGATCCCAAGTTCGGCGAAGAAGCCTATGTTTTCGAAGCAGATCACCGCCTCGAACTTGTGGCTTTGTTTCAGTTTCTCAACCTTTCGTTTGATTTCTGGAATCTGTGCTTCCATACGATGGCAATCGCCGATATGCATTTCATCGATTCTTTTAGACACGGAAAGAACGCGCTTATGAAGGTCGTCAGCCCTGCACAAGGCAACAACGTAGTTATTGAGGTCAATAACTTGGCCAATAAGATAATCGAGGCGGTCCGAGTTAGCAGAGATGAGCGAGCAGAGGTCAGCATTTGGATCCATCATACATGTATATATACACGATGTTTAGGGTTTAGTGGAAATATAAAGGAAAAATATATAATGCAAAAATCAAAAGGCCTCTCATTTTTACGAATTATTTTTACCCCAGTTATAGTGTATTGATTAATTCCTCTTAGACTTATTGACATCTATGATTTACATTCAACTATAACTTATTATATGAATTATAATGGTAGCTTAAATAAGCCTCCAAAAATATTTCTCAATTTATCGATAAAACTAGCGTGGATCCTCTGGACAGCGAATCCTTGGTCCACCCTTATATTGCGTGAGCTATATAAATCTCCCGTCACGTGCATTATGGGTGTGCGTAGAAAGCAGAAAGCGCAAAGGCCCAAGCGTCTGCGGTGGCTCCATCGTCCCCGACAGCCTCTAGCATCCGCGACCTCCCATGAGTTCCAACCTTCGGTGACCTCTTGTGGGTACCGGACCTTCCTCATTTGATTTGACGCGTGCTGCGTGTGTCGGCCAACTCTGAGCTTGACCACTCCGCGACCTCCCGCGTGCTGCTCGAAGATTCCAAAGGGCCCGCGTCCTGCTCGAAGTTTCCGGAGGACTCGTGTGCTGCACCCGTCTTGCAAATTCAGTGGCAAATTGGTATTTTCATAACAAATTTATTTTTGATATTTCTTAATTATAGGGATCTGAGAAAGAAAGGGGTGGGATTTTAACACGAACTAGTTCTATGGATCAAGTTGACCGTTTCTCCAGGCTAGTGTTCTATCTTTTCGCACCACCGCTAAGCTAAACCTAAAATCCTAAAAGCCCTTCCTCTTCTTTTTATAGGCTCGTGTTCTATATATACATATCAACACCACCTCCAAGTTCCAAGAAACCTTAAATCATAAAACCTCCTTCTTTTCTTCATGGCCGAATCCCTCACCTCTCCCACCTCCCTCGCCGTACGCGAGAACAAAGCTAACGTCGACAAAGAGTCTAAAATCCTCCCTGCCTACTACCGTGGCCGAGAAAATTTCCCAAGGATTTTGGATAGGCTTGAAATGAGCCTAGACGTGGCCAAGAAAAAATTAGAGGAAATTGAAGAAAACTGCCGGTTGCGTCAGTTGCAGCATCTAAAAGATTCGTCCAAAGCTTCCCTCACAAGATCAGAGTCGCTTCTAGACGTTCTTGGCACGGCAACAACATTTGGATTTGCTGGTTTGATGGTTGGGATTGTAGTTGGTCTTATCCTAGGCATCCACAGATAAAACTCGATAGAAAATTCTCGCTCGTCTCGTCTGTTCGATCTACTTCATGAGAAGTTTGCATCATTATAAAAGTATAAGAATCATGAATATGGTTTTGAGTTAATTTAATTTATAATTTTTTTGTTCTAGGTGAGAATGAGTAATTTTTCTGGCTGAGAATTATAATTTTATTAATTTGTTATGTAATGTACAATTGATATTAGAGTGTGAATAAAATTTTGATTAAATAAAAATTCAGAAACTTCATTTTTTTTAATTTGAAAATTCATTTTTTTAAAATATAATTATTAAGGTTTATTAATTGCGGGATTTTAAAATTTAATTTAACAAAATCAATATCAGTCGATTATTATGTCATCAGCAGTTAATTGTATTATTGTTATATATGAAATCCATATTTTAAAAAAAAATCTTTAAATGGATTATACAATTTAGTTCATCGATTGATAAATCAAATAACGAAATAAAAATATTAGTAATTGCAAAACTCAATTACAAATCAAACAAACAAATAATATATTTAACTGTCAATTAATGAACTGAGTACTCGACTGCCCAATATCAATTGAACAATGTGTAACATTAGTTGAAATAATTCTATATCAAATCAATCAGTTTAGTTTTAATGATAAAATTTGATAAGTTCAATTTGTCAAATAAAATTTTAAATCTTGATTTATTTGAAATGATCAATTTAGTTTTTAATCGATTGTTCAGATGTTTTATCACAATTATTATTTTCTTCGGCAATTTACCAAAGGGCGTATCCAAGAATACGTATTTACCAAACGGTGTTCTATGGTTTCATTTTCACCAAAAGGCGCACATAATAATAGTGAACTTCCTCTTATACCCCTCCTGTCATCTACTGTCTTTCTCCTTCTCTCTCTCAGTAACAAATTTCGAGACAACTGCAGATACTTTTTCAGACTTTTATTTTAAAATAATATAATATGAAATCGGCGCTGAAAACATTGTAAGGTAAATATCAAAAAAATATTTCAGTTAACAAATATCTCATCCAACGTGATTTAAAAATATAAATTTTATATTTGATTAATAGAAATTAATATATTAAATAATATTTAATATATATATTAATATATATAAAAATATTAATAAATATATTAATATCTCATCCCACGATGTTTATTAATAAATATATATATATATAAATATATAAATATATTAATAAATATATTAATATATAAAAAAAATTGAAAAAAAAAAGTTGGCTGAAAATTAAAAAAAAAAGTGTGTATTGATTTCAGGCTCACGCTGGGCCTGAAATCAATACATTCAGGCCCAGCGTGGGCCTGAAATATTTTATTTCAGGCCCACGTTGGGCCTGAAATTTTTTGATTCAGGTCCGACGTTGACTCAAAATTTTTTCTATTTTAAAAATATATTAATATATAAAAAAACCTATCAAAACACTTAATTTAAGATTCAAACATAGGGCCTGAAATCATCTTAGGAGAATCTGAAGTCAAATAACTTCAGATCGTATAAATAATTAATTTAATAAATAATAATTAAGTATAAAAAAATATTTTTAAAATTAAATTTTTTTTTTTTTGCCCTGGGCCTGAAGTCTGATGACTTCAGGCCCTCCTTGGGCCTGAAGTCATCAGACTTCAGGCCCTCCATCATTCAAATAAAAAAATATAAAAAATTTTTTATAAAAAAGTTTAATATATAATTACATATTATATATGAGTGGTTTAGGTATATCAGTGAGTTTGGGTGCCGAAACATCTAATAGGAGTGGTCTAGGAGATGAGATTTTAGGTGCCGAAACATCTAATCTTGCTGTATCACCAATGCTATAGGAGTGGTTTAGGTATATCAGTGAGTTTTGAGCAAAACTCACTGATAGACCTACCATATTTGGAATTCTGAAAACTCTATATCAGTAGACTGGGTTGAGCTAGGAGATGAGATTTTGGGTGCCGAAACCTCTAATCTTGTTGTATCACCAATGCTATAGGAGTGGTTTAGGTATATCAGTGAATTTTGAGCAAAACTCACTGATGGACTTACCATATTTGCAATTCTGAAAACCCTATATCAGTGGACAGGGTTGAGCTAGGAGATGAGATTTTGGGTGCCGAAACCTCTAATCTTGCTGTATCATCAATGCTATAGGAGTGGTTTAGGTATATCAGTGAGTTTTGAGCAAAACTCACTGATGGACCTACCATATTTGGAATTCTGAAAACCCTATATCAGTGGACAGGGTTGAGCTACGAGATGAGATTTTGGGTGCCGAAACCTCTAATCTTGCTGTATCACCAATGCTATAGGAGTGGTTTAGGTATATCAGTGAGTGAGCAAAACTCACTGATATACCTAAACCACTCCTATAGCATTGGTGATACAACAAGATTAGAGGTTTCGGCACCCAAAATCTCATCTCCTAGCTCAACCCTATCTACTGATATAGAGTTTTCAGAATTCCAAATATGGTAGGTCCATCAGTGAGTTTTGCTCAAAACTCACTGATATACCTAAACCACTCCTATAGCATTGGTGATACAGCAAGATTAGAGGTTTCAGCACCCAAAATCTCATCTCCTAGCTCAACCCTGTCCACTGATATAGGGTTTTCAGAATTCCAAATATGGTAGGTCCATTAATGAGTTTTGCTCAAAACTCACTGATATACCTAAACCACTCCTATAGCATTGGTGATACTACAAGATTAGAGGTTTCGGCACCTAAAATCTCATCTCCTAGCTCAACCCTGTCTACTGATATAGGGTTTTCAGAATTCCAAATATGGTAGGTCCATCAGTGAGTTTTGCTCAAAACTCACTGATATACCTAAACCACTCCTATAGCATTGGTGATACTACAAGATTAGAGGTTTCGGCACCTAAAATCTCATTTCCTAGCTCAACCCTGTCTACTGATATAGGGTTTTCAGAATTCCAAATATGGTAGGTCCGTCAGTGAGTTTTGCTCAAAACTCACTGATATACCTAAACCACTCCTATAGCATTGGTGATACAACAAGATTAGAGGTTTCGGCACCCAAAATTTCATCTCCTAGCTCAACCCTGTCCACTGATATAGGGTTTTCAGAATTCCAAATATGTTAGGTCCATCAGTGAGTTTTGCTCAAAACTCACTGATATACCTAAACCACTCCTATAGCATTGGTGATACAACAAGATTAGAGGTTTCGACACCTAAAATCTCATCTCCTAGCTCAACTCTGTCCACTGATATAGAGTTTTCAGAATTGCAAATATGGTAGGTCCATCAGTGAGTTTTGCTCAAAACTCACTGATATACCTAAACCACTCCTATAGCATTGGTGATACAACAAAATTAGAGGTTTCGGCACCCAAAATCTCATCTCCTAGCTCAACCCTGTCTACTGATATAGAGTTTTCAGAATTCCAAATATGGTAAGTCCATCAGTGAGTTTTGCTCAAAACTCACTGATATACCTAAACCACTCCTATAGCATTGGTGATACAGCAAGATTAGATGTTTCGGCACCTAAAATCTCATCTCCTAGACCACTCCTATTAGATATTTCGACACCCAAACTCACTGATATAGCTAAACCACTCATATATAATATGTAATTATATATTAAACCTTTTTATAAATTTTTTTTTTATATTTTTTTATTTGAATGATGGAGGGCCTGAAGTCATCAGACTTCAGGCCCAGGGCACAAAAAAAAATTTAATTTTAAAAATATTTTTTTATACTTAATTATTATTTATTAAATTAATTATTTATACGATCTGAAGTTATTTGACTTCAGATTCTCCTAGGATGATTTCAGGCCCTGTGTTTGAATCTTAAATTAAGTGTTTTGATAGTTTTTTTATATATTAATATATTTTTAAAATAGAAAAAATTTTGAGTCCACGTCGGGCCTGAATTAACGTGGGCCTGAATCAAAATATTTCAGGCCCAACGTGGGCCTGAAATAAAAAAGTTCAGGCCCACGTTGGGCCTGAAATAAAAATATTTCAGGCCCACGCTGGGCCTGAATGTATTGATTTCAGGCTCAGCGTGGGCCTGAAATCAATACACACTTTTTTTTTAATTTTCGGCCAACGTTTTTTTTTTCAATTTTTTTTATATATTAATATATTTATTAATATACTTATATATTCATATATATATTTATTTATATATTTATTAATAAACATCATGGGATGAGATATTAATATATTTATTAATATTTTTTATATATATTAATATATATATTAAATATTATTTAATATATTAATTTCTATTAATCAAATATAAAAATTATTTATTTATATTTTTAAATCACGTTGGATGAGATATTTGTTAACTGAAATATTTTTTTCATATTTACCTTACAACGTTTTCAGCGCCGATTTCATATTATATTATTTTAAAATAAAAGTCTGAAAAAGTATCTACAGTTGTCTCGAAATTTGTTACTGAGAGAGAAGGAGAAAGACAGTAGATGACAGGAGGGGTATAAGAGGAAGTTCACTATTATTATGTGCGCCTTTTGATAAAAATGAAACCATAGGACACCGTTTAGTAAATACGTATTTTTGAGTACGCCCTTTGGTAAATTGTCGTATTTTCTTCATTATTAATTGAGCATTGTTTTATATTTCTCATCACCATCCGTCCCTTATCCACTACTTCACACTGAAATCTGATTTTAATCATTTTATATACTCATTGTCTATGACCCCAACAGTAAACAAAGGACCGAAACTTAATAAAACAATTAGTCTAATCGCCCAACATAAAAATACAAATTAAAATTTCAAACCCCAGATGCCACCACCACTTCTGTCTCTGCCATCGCCGCTTTTGTCGCCGCTGCTTCTATCGTCGCCACCGCTACTAGTCTTGCCGTCGATGACCCTAGCTCCAAATGCAACCACAGCCGCCGTCGCCACCGTTGTCCCCATCATCGCCGCCGCCGCCGCCACCGTCATCCCGGCCGCCGCCGCAGATACCGGGGCAATGATGCCATCGTCGCCGCGACGGCCGCCGCCGAAACTAGGGGTGAGCAAAAATTCGGTTAAATCGAATAAACCGAACAAAATAACAGAATTTTAAATTTCGGTTCGGTCTATTTGGTAATTCGGTCTTTTTCCTAAAAATATCGGTTAATTCGGTTCAGTTTCGATTTTCAACTTTCCTATTCGGGTTTTTTGCCTTCGCCGCCGCCGCCGACAATCTCTTCAAGGTGGACTAGTCTATTGGTAATGTCTTGCAACGTAGTCGCAATAGACCATAGATACTCCTCCACCCCTTCTTATTGTTCTTTAACACCCCTTAAACGGGCGTTAATCTGCTCCAGTTGAAAGTCATCGTCCCTCATTTCACGTTCGAGAGTCTCGACCCTTCGCTCGAGATTCCCGACCCTTCGCATTACGTCTATCATCCTTTCCATATCTGTTAGACGATCAGTAAAATAACGCATATGCACATATATACGGGCTAGGTTTGCCATGACTGTAACGCCCGCTTTTTTTTTTCCTAAAGCGGCGTTACGCTGACATACTTAAGGCATGTAATATCATACTGCAGCGGAATAACTTAAACTTTACATGCCCCTACTACCATTCCTAACCTAGTGACATGGACACTAGGCATATAGACTTCATACTTAAACATCATGTCATAACAAGTTTAACATCATATTATGAGGTTCATTTTATATCATGCATAACATCATGTCATAAGGTTCATAAGTCACTAATCGTGCATATACTTAACATAAGTAAAGTTCATAGCATAACGGCAAACGTTTGATTTCATGGGCCAAGTCACTATCACACACATATAATCTTGCCCTCCTGCTGCTTCCTCATTGTCCCCTTGCATGATCTGCGGTATAAGAAAAAAGACTATAAGCACAAAGGCTTAGTAAGACTCTTTCCTACTCACTAAAACCATTCGTCATTCATTCATAATCATATGAAATATAAGCATCATAAACATTTCTATCATAGTATAAAGCATAAACATAGGCATAACTCTAATTAAACATTCTTATCATGGCATAAAGCATAGGCATAGGCATAAATCTAATTAAACATTCTTACCATGGCATAAAGCATAGACATAGGCATAAATCTAAATTTTCATTCTTATCATGGCATAAAGCATAAGCATAGGCATAAATCTAATTAAACATTCTTATCATGGCATAAAGCATAAGCATAGGCATAAATCTAATTTAACATTCTTATCATGGCATAAAGCATAGACATAGCATAACTTCATAAACTTTCCTAGCATGACATGAAACATGGCATAAACATAATACACGGCATGAACCTAAACATAAGATGTAAACTAACCTACATTGCATAACATAGGCATACTTTCTAGCATAGCATAAGAGCATCTTCTTACCATAATCATAACATGGATCATTCATTCCCATACATATCTTTTAACGTGGAGCATAAGCATAAAACATCATTATCATAACACAATGCATAACATGTATCAATGCTTGGGTGGAATGCATATACATAGGGATGCTTATCTTTTAAAAACATACTTTGAAATGCTTAAACATAATCATCATAACATTTGGGGTCCCCGGCTTGTACCACATACATACATCATAGCGCGCATCCCTAGCAAGTCCGAGGTAGCGAGCCCCGACCTACTAGGGTAAGGACAGCATAATCGTAGTCCCCAAACCGAGGCGTTCTCAAGGAGCCCATCCCTGTTGCACAGCTCCGGCAGTGCCAGAACCGTGGACAGCTTCGGTAGTCCAGAACCGGGGCGTGCTTAAGGTGCCCATCCCTTGGACCCATACTTCGGTCCGGTACAAGCCCATTCATAAAGTAAAATACTTTGCATGCTTCATCATTCATAAGACATTCATGGCATACTTATCATGGCATCATTCTTATCATGAACATGATCATAACATACTTGTCGTGACATTTATCATGAACATAAACGTAACATACTTATCATGAACATAACTTAACATCATGGCATCATTCTTATCATCATGGCATCATTCTTATCATAGATATAAACCTAACATACTTATCATGGCATCATTCTTATCATGAACATAACTTAACATCATGGCATCATTCTATCATGGATATAAACAGAAAACATATACATAAGGTTCGAAACCCAACCCTTCACATGGGTTCCTCATGTTGGCCGAAACCCTAGGGTGTCCTAAGGTACTCCAAAAATTCCCAAAAATTATACTTAACCTCTAAACATCATAAGGGAACATTAAATAATATTATACAGATTTTTAACATATTTTCAGACATTTAAATCCTGGTGGCCGAAACCCATAAACTCAGGGACCTTGGTTTTGTCTCTTTCATGTTGGCCGAAACCCTAGAGTGTCCTAGAGTACTCCAAATATTCCCAAAAATTATACTTAACCTCTACACATCATCAGGGAACATTACATAACATTATACAGATTTTTAGCACATTTATAGACCTTTAAATCATGGTGGCCGAAACCCTTGAACTTAAGGTTCTGGGTTTTGCTTCTTTCATGTTGGCCGAAACTCTAGGGTGTCCTAGAGTACTCTAAAAATTCCTAAAAATTATACTTAACTTCTACACATCATCAGGGAACATTACATAACATTATACAGATTTTTAGCATATTTATGGACCTTTAAATCATGGTGGCCGAAACCCTTGAACTTAAGGTTCTGGGTTTTGCTTCTTTCATGTTGGCCGAAACTCTAGGGTGTCCTAGAGTACTCCAAAAATTCCTAAAAATTATACTTAACTTCTATAAATCATCAGGGAACATTACATAACATTATACAGATTTTTAGCATATTTATGGACCTTTAAATCATGGTGGCCGAAACCCTTGAACTTAAGGTTCTGGGTTTTGCTTCTTTCATGTTGGCCGAAACTCTAGGGTGTCCTAGAGTACTCCAAAAATTCCTAAAAATTATACTTAACTTCTACACATCATCAGGTAACATTACATAATATTAAACAGATTTTTAGCATATTTATGGACCTTTAAATCATGGTGGCCGAAACCCTTGAACTTAAGGTTCTGGGTTTTGCTTCTTCCATGTTGGCCGAAACTCTAGGGTGTCCTAGAGTACTCTAAAAATTCCCAAAAATTGTATTAAATCCTTAAACATCATGAGAGCATGTTAGACAACATTATTGAAATTTTTGGCATAATTATAGACCTTACCATCTTTGTGGCCGAAACCTATCAACCAACCTTTCTTGGTTTTCTTTCTTTTTCCACATCCAACCCCAAAACCCATCAATATATCATGCTAAAAATCATACAAATCATATGGAACAATTATACCACAGGTGAGAGAGTCTTACCTTAGATTTCTTGATTTTTAGACCTTGGATGGAAAGAAGAAAGAAGACTTGACCACACCTAGCCCTTAGATCCTTGAGAAGACCTTAGATCTTGGAGAAGGAGACCTTTTGTGGAGTTTTCTCAAGGGAGAATTCCTCCTTGTGTGCTCGGCAAGAATGGAGAAGGAAGAGAGGAGCAAATGCAATTGATGGCATGAAGAATGAAACTCCCAAACCCCCTTATTAATCAACCATTAAGGTGGTGAATGAAGAGTTTTCCATCGCCCTTCATCTTCTTCTACCATTTAACTACCATTCACTTCCTTTCCTCACAAGAATTCCTTGCTAGGTGAGTTGGTTAAAGCATTCATTGTTGTAGAAGAGGTCCAAGGTTCAATCCTTTGCCCATGCACTTTTATTTTTTATTTTATTTTTATTTTATTTAATCCTTTTTCTTATTTTCGAAAATTTCCCTTTTATTTCGAAAATTCTCCAAAAATCACCCATAATTATGCCAATATTCCCAAATAAAATCCTTTTATATTTATATAAATTTTACCCAATTAATACCCATTTTTGGAGCCCATTTAAGGCCCATTAGTACCTAATTCCTCAAATTAAATAGGAAAATTAAACTAATACTTACCCATAATCATGCTAATATGTCTAATTAAATCCTATTTATCTTTATACTAATTTTCACCTAAAATCCACCGATAATTATGGTACTAGCAAGCCCATATAAGGCCCATTAGTGCTCTTTTTCCCAATTTAAATGGGAAAACATGGATTTTCTAGGCCAAAGTTTGTATTAGTACCTCTAGGTCCTTCGGAAAATTATCTAGACATGCTTAATATTTCAATAAAATATTAAGAGAATTTTCCGGGTCGTTACAATGACTATGGAGGGGGAGATATGGAGGTGCTCCTCAGCTGAGATGGAAGAGACGATAAATATATAGGATAACACGGGTCACATTAGGGAGGACGTTGGAGGATGAATTTGAGAGACAAAGGACATGTGCAAAGAGCCTGAATTAGACATACAAAGACAGGTGCAGACTGCAGAGAGACTGATTTGGCAGACAAGGGCATGTTGTTACATTCTACAAAGAAACTAAATTTGACCGACAGGACTAGGGGTAAGCAAAAATTCGGTTAAACCGAACAAAATAACCGAATTTTAAATTTTGGTTCGGTCTATTCAGTAATTCAGTTTTTTCCTAAAACGATCGGTTAATTCGGTTCGGTTTCGGTTTTCAACATACTTATTCGGTTGAGCCAAATTAACCGAATTTTTAACGTAAAATTAATGTTTTATTTNGGTGACAAGATTCGGGAGGAAAGGAAAGCTAAGTCCGCGTTATGTGGGGCCGTACCTGATTCTGAAAAGAGTTGGTAAGGTGGCATACGAGCTGGAGCTACCTTTCAGAGATGTCAGCTATCCATAACGTATTCCATGTGTCCCTGCTTAAAAAGTGTATCCCAAATATGGACCGAGTGATCGAGCCGCAGACAATGCAAGTACAAGAGGACCTAAGTTATGAGAGCAGACCCATTCAGATTTTGGATAGGGAGGTCAAGAAGCTGAGGAGTAAGGAGGTACCCTTAGTCAAGGTCTTATGGCAAAAGCCAGCGGTTCGAGGAAGCTACTGGGAACGCGAGGACGAATGAGACGCAAGTACCCGGAGTATTCTAAGTTCGAGGACGAACTTTCATGAGGTATGGGGAATTGTAACGACCGGAAAATTCTCTTAATATTTATTTAAAATATTGAGCATGTCTAGATAATTTTCCGAGGAACCTAGAATATTAATGCGAACTTTGGTCTAGAAAATCCATGTTTTCTCATTTAAATTGAGAAAACTAAGTACTAATGGGCCTTATGTGGGCTTTTTAGTACCATGATTATAGGGGGATTTTAGGAATAATTAGTATAAATATAAATAGGATTTAATTAGGCATATTAACATGATTATGGTAAGTCTTGGCCTAATTTTTCCTATTTTAATGGAGAAATTTAGGTATTAATGAGCTTTAAAGGGGCTCCAAAAATGGTATTAATTAGGTAAAATTAATATAAATATAAAAGAATTTTATTTGGAATATTAGCATAATTATGGGGGATTTTAGGGGATTTTCGGAATTTAGGAAAAAAAATAATAAAATAAATGAAATAAAAATAAAATAAAATAAAGGTGCATGAGCCAAGGATTGAACCTTGGACCTCTTGTACAACCATGTATGCACTAACCAACTCACCTAGCAAGGTATTGTTAGGAGGGAATGAAGTGGATATTAGTTAAGGCATAGAAGAAGATGAAGAGTCATGGAGAGACTCTTCATTTGCCTCCTTAATGGGCTATTAAAGGGGGGTTTTGGGAGTTACCTCTTCTTCCCATCACTTGCATTTTGAAAACTCTTCCTTCCCTCATCCTAGCCGAATACCCAAGGAAGGGTTCCCCCTTGGAAAAAGCTCCACAAGAGGTCTTATCTCCAAGAGCTAAGAGTTTTCCAAGGATACAAGGACAAGGAGGCAAGGATCCAAAGATTTTGCAATCTTCTTCTTCTTCCAGGGTTCGAAAAATCAAGAAACTCAAGGTAAGACTCCCTCACCTGTGGTATAATGGTTCCTTATGATTTCCATGATTTTTAGCATGATATATTGGTTGGGTTTCTAGATTTGATGTTGAAAGGAAAGAAAATCAGGAATCCTAGGTTTATGGGTTTCGGCTACAAGGATTTTAAGGTCTATAATGATGCTAAAATCTGTATAATGTTATTTATTGTTCTCTTATAATGTTTAGAGGTTAAGTATAATTTTTGGGAATTTTTGGAGTACCCTAGGACACCCTAGGGTTTCGGCCAACATGGAAGAAGCAAAGCAAGCACCCTAGGATACCCTAGGGTTTCGGTCACAATGTTTAAGGGTCCATGATGATGCTAAAAAATCTGTATAATGTTATTTATTGTTCCCTTATGATGTTTAGAGGTTAACTATAATTTTTGGGAATTTTTGGAATACCCTAGGACACCCTAGGGTTTCAGCCAACATGGAAGAAGCAAAGCAAGCACCCTAGGATACCCTAGGGTTTCGGCCACAATGTTTAAGGGTCCATGATGATGCTAAAAATCTGTATAATGTTATTTATTGTTCCCTTATGATGTTTAGAGGTTAATTATAATTTTTGGGAATTTTTGGAGTACCCTAGGACACCCTAGGGTTTCGGCCAACATGGAAGAAGCAAAGCAAGCACCCTAGGATACCCTAGGGTTTCGGCCACAATGTTTAAGGGTCCATGATGATGCTAAAAAATCTGTATAATGTTATTTATTGTTCCCTTATGATGTTTAGAGGTTAAGTATAATTTTTGGGAATTTTTGGAGTACCCTAGGACACCCTAGGGTTTCGGCCAACAGGGAAGAAGCAAAGCAAGCACCCTAGGATACCCTAGGGTTTCGGCCACAATGTTTAAGGGTCCATGATGATGCTAAAAATCTGTATAATGTTCTTTAAGGCTCCCTTATGATGTTTAGAGATTAAATATAATTTTGGAGAATTTTTGGGGTACCCTAGGGTCCCCTAGGGTTTCGGCCAACCCATGAACTCATGGGTAGAGTTAAATCCAAACCCCCAATGTATGGATGTTCCTTTACCTTGTGCCATCTTATATGTTTATGGGAATGATGGAAACCTTCTATGTAGGGTTCAGCCAAGGCTAGATAAATAGGGTTTGATGGATTTAAGATTTGAAGAACGATGGTTTATAGTTCATTATGAAAAATACCTAAGGGTCAAGCATGTGGTAGGAATTTAAGTTACCTATAACCCTAACCTTAAGTACCATGTTTATGTATGTATGCTTATGATTTGGACGCCATATCTAATAGGGTTATCTATGATTGTCTTATGTTCCATATCATGTACTTGGATAGTAGGAATCATGTTTATGGAAGTCCTACCTATGAATACTTATGTTATGATAAGAACCATGTGATGTTATATGTTCATGCTATGTTAAGAACCATGCTATGTTATATGTTCATGTTATGTTAAGAACCATGTTCTGTTACGTATGATAAGAATGATGCATGCCACATTGTTATGAATAAGGATGCATGTCATGTTGTTATGAATAAGGATGCATGCCATGTTATGAATAATGATGCAAGCTAGGTTAATGAATAAGGATGCATGCCATGTTATGAATAATGATGCAAGCCATGTTAATGAATAAGGATGCATGTCATGTTATGAATGAAGATGCATGCCATGATATGAATAATGATGCATGCCATGTTATGGATAAAGATGCATGCCATGTTTATGAAGAAAGATAATGCTCATGCCTTCGAGGCATCATGATGATCAAGCATGTTTTAAGTCATGCTTCATGTAACCAAGTAATGTCATGTTTAAATATGCCATGAATGCCTTATGAATGATGAAGCATGTAAAGTATTTTACTTTATGAATGAGGCTTGTACCAGACCGAAGTATGGGTCCAAGGGATGGGTACCTTAAGAACGCCCCGGTTCTGGACTACCGAAGCTGTCCACGGTTCTGGCACTACCGAAGCTGTGCAATAGGGATGGGCACCTTAAGAACGCCCCGGTTCGAGGACTACCGACTATGCTGTCCTTACCCTAGTAGGTCGAGGCTAGCTACCTTGTATTTACTTAGGGATGCGCGCCATGATGTATGTATGTGGTACAAGCCGGGGACCCCAACAATGTGATGATTATGTTAAAGTATTTAAAAGTATGTTTTAAAAGATAAGCATCTATATATATATATATATATATATATGCATTCCACCCACGCATTCATTCATGTTATGCATTATGCTATGATGACGATGTCTTATGCTTATGATTCATGTTGAGAAATGCGTATTTATGCCATGATTATGTTAAGAAGATGCCCATATGCTATAATGGAAAGTATGCTCATGATATGCTAGATAGGTTGATCTATACCTTATGTTTATACCATGTTTCATGCCATGTTAAGAATGTCTAATGATGAGTATGTTTATCCCATACTTTATGCTACGATAGGAATGTTAATTATGTCTATGCTTATGTTTATGCTTTATGCCATGATAAAAATGTTTAATCATGTCTATGCTTACGTTTATGCTTTATGCCATGATAGGAATGTTTAGTTATGTTTATGGTTATGCCATGTACCATGCCATGTAAAGTTTAAGTAGGTTTATGTATATGCTTCATGTTTAAGACTAAATGATGATTATGTTTCTTATGATTATGAATGAAAGACGAATGATTTTAGTGAGTAGGAAAGAGTCTTACTAAGCCTGTGTGCTTATAGTCTTTTTCCCTTATACCGCAGATCATGCAAGGGGACAGTAAGGAAGCAGCAGGAGGGCAAGAACAATGTGTGTGATAGTGACTTGGCCCAGGAAATCATATGTTTACCGTTTAGGCCAGTACTTTACTTTTGACATCTCTATGCTTGAATAATGACTCATGGAACCTTATGTTATGATATGACATGATATGATGCCTAAGTTCAAAGTGAACCTTATAATATAAGGTTATGTATGACATGACATGATGCTTAAGTTCAAGGTTAATATGCTAAGGTTCCTATGTCATTAAGTTAAGAATGTTAATAGGGCATGTATAAGTCAAAGTTATAATCCGCTGTCTTATGATGTCTACATGCCCTAAGTATGTTAACGTAACGCCGCTTAGGAAAAAAAAAAGCGGGCGTTACACCTCCACCCCTTCCGGTCGTTCTTCAATTAAACGGGCGTTAATCTGCTCCAGTTGAACGTCAACGTCCCTCATTTCACGTTCAAGAGTCTCGATCATTCGCTCGATATTCCCAACCCTTCGCATAACGTCTATCATCCTTTCCATATCTGCCAGACGATCAGTAAAATAACGCATATGCATATATATATGAGCTAGGATTGCCAGGACTATAGAGGGGGAGATATGGAGGTGGCTGCTAAGCAGAGATGGAAGAGACGATAAATATATAGGAGAACAGGGGTTGGATTACGAAGTACATTGGAGGCTGAATTTGAGAGACAAAGGACAAGTGCAAAGAGCCTGAATTTGACAGACAAAGGACAAGTGCAGACTGCAGAGAGATTGATTTGACAGACAAGGACATGTTGTTACGTTCAACAAAAAAATTGAATTTGACCGACAGGACTAGGGGTGAGCAAAAAATTCGGTTAAATCGAATAAACCTAACAAAATAACTGAATTTTAAATTTCGGTTCGGTTTATTCGGTAATTCGGTTTTTTTTTCTAAAAAAATCGGTTAATTCAATTCGGTTTTCAACTTTCTTATTCGGTTAAACCGAATAGACCAAATTAACCAAATTTTTAACCTAAAATTAATTTTTTATTTTAAAAAAAATTGATTTTTATTTAAAACAAAGTGAATTTTTTTTGAAAAACTATTTTTTTGGATAATTTGGATAAAACTGAATTAATCGATAAAATATCAGTTCGGTTTGTCCGATTTTTTTTTTAATTCGGTCGGTTCGATTCAGTTTTGCTAATTCGATTCGGTTCGATTTAAACCGAATGCTCACCCTTAGAAAGGACAGAGGTTACTGAGTGAAGATTGAGACAGAGAGGACAGGAAGCAGAGTGTGTGAGACAAAGAGAGTGAAGAAAAACAAGGAGAGTAAGACTTGTTGGAGCCTTGAGGCAATGATACAAACACCAAATTGACATTCTTTGTCGCCGCCGCTTTTGCCGCCGCTGCTTCTACCGTCGCCGTCGCTACAGCACTTGCCGACGACGACCCCAGCTCCAAATGCAACCATAGACGTCGGCACCAGCGATGCCGCCGCCGCCGCCTTGCCAACCGTAAACAAAGGACCGAAACTTAATAAAACACTTAGCCGAATCACCCAACATAAAAAAAAATAGAAATTAAAACTTCAAACCCCAGATGCCACCATTGATTCTGTCTCTGCCGCCGCCGCTTTTGCCGCCGCTGCTTCTACTGTCGACGCCGCTATTAGACTTGCCAATGACAACCCCAGCTCCAAATGCAACCATAGCCGCCTCCGCCGCCTCCGCCGCCGCCGATGCTGCCGCCGCCGATGCCGTCGCCGCCTTCCCAACCGTAAACAAAGGCCAGAAACTTAATAAAACACTTAGTCGGCATCATCGCCATTGTAAGACATTACCCCTAGTTTTTCAGGCATTTTCATCCTTGGCCTCTTCATCTATTTCCTTTGTACTTGTGTTCAACACTTCTCAATAAGTTGACAGCAGATGTTCCTACTGATCTGACGATTTCTAGAAGCATATTTTGTTGGTTTCAGTAATTTGACGCTACAATTTCCAAGTTACCTTCTGCAGAATCTTGGACATGTGTTTTATTAACTTACTATTCATTCAACATTTCTCTATAAATAACACTCCACTCAAGGAAAGTTTAATAAATTATTTCACCTATAGAAGTCATTGAAGCTAGAATGATAGCTTTCAACTTTCAAATATTACATAAACTAGACATTAGAAATGTGTCTAGAAATTCATAACCGGGCAGATTTAACAATACAACTAATCATCTTTTTGGTTCAAAGTTTTGGACAACTAAGACACATACACACTAGTATAACAACAATGAGAATTTTGGGATACATATGTAGGCCAGTAACAGAGATAATATGCCTTATTTGTGGCTAAATAATTGCAGCCATGCTAGATAAAAGGGAAAAAAACAATAATAACAATGAGTATTCATGACAGAAAAAATGAGGGGAAAAAACATAATACAACAGTACATACTCCTTTAAATTTTAAAGGCAACTGACAAATTACAAAATTAACCAATCAAAGCCAGGGAAATGAGATTAAACATACAAAATAAATAAATAAATAAATAAATAAATATATATATATATATGGGAGCTCGCCTAAATACTTGTAGGGCATAAATTCTTGGAGTGGGAGTTGCGAAATGAGAAAAAGAAAAACTAAGGTTGCGTTTGGTACGTTTGTTTTCCATTTTTATTTTCTGTAGAAATTGAGGTTTTTCAGAAAATATGTTTGGTTTGCATTTTCTAAACTTGTTTTCCAGAAAAAGATATAGTGTTTTCTGAAAAATTAGAGAATGAAATAAATTCATTCTCCAGAAAATGAGAAAATGTGATTATCTGGAAAATGAAAATAGAAAATAAAACAAACCAACCGCTCGTTAAAACTTTGTATTAATCTACTTTCAGGCTCAAGTAAGTTAAGAATAAAGGAAATAAAAATTTATTAACAAGCATGTCTAATATCAATAATTTAATCCTATGAACAAAACAATTTTGCTTACCTCTCCATGCAATGGTTCTCCTAAGACACAAGGGTAAGTGATAGGAGAATAACGGACATTGGCCATTGATTCACCCGTTAAACTTGGATAGGATTGTGTCAAGAACCTATGAGTAGCAAATGTAGGGCAACGAAGGTGCTGGTCCAACATCTGCATATGCATTGCAACCATATCCCTTCTTCTATGTATTTCAGGAATGATGTTAAACATTGCCTCATCATCAGGAATATTGTCCATAAACTGCAAGCTACTATGGATATGAATAACATTTCCATTTTTTGACTTTTCATCATCTACAATCTCCTCGATTACAACTAGTTGAATAAAACACGACTGTCGCCTCTTATGGAACTTGGAGGATGAGGACGAGGTCGCGGCCACGGAGGAGGAGAGAAACATTTGCAACAATTCCTTATTCAACAGGTTAACTTTGTTGCACAAAACACGACCGTCGCCGCTAAAAATGCATTGACGGCTGCCGAAGCAGCGTACGGCGCCGCTATCAACGCGTGTCAGGAAGCAATAACGTGGTAATTGCTCTAAACTTGTTATTCTATCTTCCTGCCAATCTTCCCGCCCGGCGATCTTCCTGTGTCTGCCGATCTACCCTTCCTTGTCGATCACGTACCTGCTGATCTTCCCTTCCCTACCGATCCCGTACCTGTCGATCTTCCTGCCGATCTTCTCACGGCGGTTATCCCAGTCGATCTTCTCGCGGCGGCTATCCCTGTCGATCCTTACAACATCAATGCCCTTCACGATGCAAATGGGTTTTCGGCATAAGACGACAATGATTACAATCTAGAAGGTTGGTAGGACGCCGATGAGAAAAAATAGTTGTGAGCTCATGGTAATAGATCTAGACCCCACCAATCTCCTTCTCGCGCTCACTCTCGCTCTCTCACCCTCGCTATTTCTTATGGATCTAGAGGCCGAGGTGTGGATCTTGGAGGCCGAGGCCGCGACCGCGGCCGCGGAGGAGGAGGAGAAGAGCATTTCCAACAGTTCATCATTCAACAGGTAAACCTAGCCGCACAAAACACGACGGTCGCTGCTGAAAATGCATTGATCACAGCCAGAGCAACGTACAGCGCCGCCATCACCGCATGCCAGGCCACCAACAATATGGTAATGGCACTAAACTTATTATTCGATCCCCTTCCCCCGACGATCATCCCCTTCCCCCCGGCGATCTTCCCGCCAATCACCCCGGCGATCATCTCATGCCCGATCTTCTCGCCGATCTTCTCGCGGCGGCTGCTAATGCCCTTCCCGATGCAAACTGCTTTCCGGACAACAATGAATGAAGAGAAAAAAAATAGTTCAACAAGATCTGAAATATTAACAAGATCTCATACTTTGCAACGAGTTGACAGGTAATTGGAGATGAGAATCATCATCATCATTATCAGTATCACTTGTTTGCCTCTTTTTCTTTGAACTGTGATGAATAACATTTCCATTTTTTGACTTTTCATCATCTACAATCTCCTCGATTATAACTAGTTGAATAAAACACGACCGTCGCCTCTTATGGATCTTGGAGGATGAGGACGAGGTCACGGCAGCGGTGGAGGAGAGGAACATTTGCAACAATTTCTTATTCAACAGGTTAACTTAGCCGCACAAAACACGACCGTTGCCGCTAAAAATGCATTGACGGCTGCCGAAGCAGTGTACGGCGCCGCTATCAACGCATGTCAGGAAGCAACAATGTGGTAATTGCTCTGAACTTGTTATTCAATCTTCCTGCCAATCTTCCCCCCGACGATCTTCCCGTGCCTGCCAATCTACCCTTCCCTGCTGATCACGTACCTGCTGATCTTCCCTTCCCTACCGATCCCGTACCTGTCGATCTTCCTGCCGATCTTCCCGCCGATCTTCCCGCCGATCTTCTCGCGGCGACTATCCCTGCCAATCCTTACAACGTCGATGCCCTTCCCGATGCAAATGGGTTTTCGGCTTTAGACGACAATGATTACAATCTAAAAGGTTGGTAGGACGCTGATGAGAAAATAATAGTTGTGAGCTCATCGTAATAGATCTAGACCCCACCGATCTCCTTCTCTCGCTCACTCTATTTCTCTCACCCTCGCTGTTTCTTATGGATCTTAAAGGCCGAGGTATAGATCTTGGAGGCCGAGGCCGCGACCGCAGAGGAGGAGGAGAAGAGCATTTCCAACAGTCCATCATTCAACAGGTAAACCTAGCTGCACAAAACGCGACGGTCGCTGCTGAAAATGCATTGACCGCTGTCGGAGCAACGTACAGCGCCGCCATCACCGCACGCCAGGCCAGCAACAATATGGTAATGGCACTAAACTTATTATTCGATCCCCTTCCCCCCAGCGATCTTCCCGCCAATACCCCAGGCGATCATCCCATGCCCGATCTTCTCGCCGATCTACTCGCTGAGGCTGCCGATGCCCTTCCCGATGCAAACGGCTTTCCGGACAACAATGAATGATGAGAAAAAAATAGTTCAACAAGATCTGAAAACATAACAAGATCTCATACTCTGCAATGAGTTGACAGGTAATTGGTGCCGAGAATCATCATCATCATTATCAATATCACTTGTTTGCCTCTTTTTCTTTAAACTGTGATGAATAACATTTCCATTTTTTGACTTTTCATCATCTACAATCTCCTCGATTACAACTAGTTGAATAAAACACGACCGTCGCCTCTTATGGATCTTGGAGGATGAGGACGAGGTCGCGGCCGCGGAGCAGGAGAGGAACATTTGCAACAATTCCTTATTCAACAGGTTAACTTGGCCGCACAAAACACGATCATCGCCACTAAAAATGCATTGACGGCTGCCAAAGCAGCGTACAACTCCGCTATCAACGCATGTCAGGAAGCAACAACGTGGTAATTACTCTGAACTTGTTATTCTATCTTCCTGCCAATCTTCCCCCAGACGATCTTCCCGTCCCTGCCGATCTACCCTTCCCTGCCAATCACGTACCTGCTGATCTTCCCTTCCCTACCGATCCCGTACTTGTCGATCTTCCCATCGATCTTCTCGCGGCGGCTAACCCTATCGATCCTTACAACGTCGATGCCCTTCCCGATGCAAATGGGTTTTCGGCTTTAGACGACAATGATTACAATCTACAAGGTTGGTAGGACGCTGATGAGAAAAAAATAGTTGTGAGCTCATCGTAATAGATCTAGACCCCACCGATCTCCTTCTCTCGCTCACTCTCTCTCTCACACCCTCACTGTTTCTTATGGATCTAGAGGCCGAGGTATGGATCTTGGAGGCCGAGGTTGCGGCCGCGGAGGAGGAGGAGAAGAGCATTTCCAACAGTTTATCATTCAACAGGTAAACCTAACGCACAAAATGCGACGGTCGCTGCTGAAAATGCATTAACCGCTGTCGGAGCAACATAAAGCGCCGCCATCACCGCACGCCAGGCCACTAACAATATGGTAATGTCAATAAACTTATTATTCGATCCCCTTCCACCGGCGATCATCCCCCTTCCCCCTGGCGATCTTCCCGCGAATCCCCCCGGTGATCATCCCATGCCCGATCTTCCCGCGAATCCCCCCGGTGATCATCCCATGCCCGATCTTCTCGCCGATCTTCTCGCGGCGGCTGCCAATGCCCTTCCCGATGCAAACGGCTTTCCGGACAACAATGAATGATGAGAAAAAAAATAGTTCAACAAGATTTGAAAACTTAACAAGATCTCATACTTTGCAACGAGTTGACAGGTAATTGGAGATGAGAATCATCATCATCGTTATCAGTATCACTTGTTTGCCTCTTTTTCTTTAAACTGTGATGAATAACATTTCCATTTTTTGACTTTTCATCACCTACAATCTCCTCGATTACAACTAGATGAATAAAACAAGACCGTCACCTCTTATGGATCATGGAGGATGAGAACGAGGTAGCGGCCGCGAAAGAGGAGAGGAACATTTGCAACAATTCCTTATTCAACAGGTAAACTTGCCCGTACAAAACACGACCGTCGCCGCTAAATATCATTGACGGCTGCCGAAGCAGCGTACGACGCCGCTATCAACGCATCTCAGGAAGCAACAACGTGGTAATTGCTCTAAACTTGTTATTCTATCTTCCCCCCAGCGATCTTCCCGTGCTTGCCGATCTACCCTTCCCTGCCGATCACGTACCTGCTGCTCTTCCCTTCCCTACCGATCCCGTACTTGTCGATCTTCCTGCCGATCTTCTCGCCGATCTTCTCGCGGCGGCTATCCATGTCGATCCTTACAACGTTGATGCCCTTCCCGATGCAAATGGGGTTTCGGCTTTAGAAGACAATGATTACAATCTAGAAGGTTGGTAGGACGTTGATGAGAAAAAATAGTTCTGAGCTCATGGTAATAGATCTAGACCCCACCGATCTCCTTCTCGCGCTCACTCTCTCTGTCTCACTCTCGCTGTTTCTTATGGATCTTAGAGGCCGAGGAATGGCTCTTGGAGGCCGAGCCCGAGGCCGCGGCCTCAGAGAAGGAGGAGAAGAGCATTTCTAACAGTTCATCAATCAACAGGTAAACCTAGCGGCACAAAACGCGACGGCCGCTGCTGAAAATGCATTGACAGCTGTCGGAGCAGCGTACAACGCCGCCATCACCGCACGCCAGGCCACCAACAATATGGTAATGGCACTAAACTTATTATTCGATCCCCTTCCCCCGGCGATCATCCCCTTCCCCCCGGCGATCATCCCATGCCCGATCATCTCGCCGATCTTCTCGCTGCGGCTCCCGATGCCCTTCCCGATGCAAACGGCTTTCCGGACAACAATGAATGATGAGAAAAAAATAGTTCAACAAGATCTGAAAACTTAACAAGATCTCATACTCTGCAACGAGTTGACAGGTAATTGGAGCTGAGAATTATCATCATCATTATCAGTATCACTTGTTTGTCTCTTTTTCTTTAAACTGTGATGAATAACATTTCCATTTTTTGACTTTTCATCATCTAGAATCTCCTTGATTATAACTAGTTGAATAAAACACGACCATCGCCTCTTTGGGATCTTGGAGGATGAGGACGAGGTCGCGGGCGCGGAGGAGGAGAGGAACATTTGCAACAATTCCGTATTCAACAGGTTAACTTTGCCGCACAAAACACGACCGTCGCCACTAAAAATGCATTGACGGCTGCCGAAGCAGCGTACGACGCCGCTATCAATGCATCTCAGGAAGCAACAACGTGATAATTGCTCTGAACTTGTTATTCTATCTTCCTGCCAATCTTCCCCCAGCGATCTTCCCATGCTTGCCGATCTACCCTTCCCTGCCGATCACGTACCTGCTGCTCTTCCCTTCCCTACCGATCCCGTACCTGTCGATCTTCCTGCCGACATATTAAAACTAGGGGTAATGTCTTACAACACCGCCATCATCACCGCCGCCATCACCGCCATCATCACCGCCGATGCCGCCGCCGACAATCTCTTCAAGGTTGACAAGTCTATTGGTAATGTCTTGCAACGTAGCCGCAATAGGCCCTAGATACTCCTCCACCCCTTCCTGTCGTTCTTCAATACCCCTTAAACGGACGTTAATCTGCTCCAGTTGAACGTCAACGTCCCTCATTTCACGTTCGAGAGTCTCGACCCTTCGCTCGAGATTCCCGACCTTTCGCATAACGTCTATCATCCTTTCCATATATGCTAGACGATCAGTAAAATAACGCATATGCTCATATATACGAGCTATGTTTGCCATGACTATGGAGTGAGAGATATAGACGTGGCTGCTAAGCTAAGATGGAAGAGACGATAAATATATAGGAGAACAGGGGTCACATTAGGGAGGTCGCTGGAGGTTGAATTTGGCAGACAAAGGACTGGTGCAAAGAGCCTGAATTTGACAGACAAAGGGCAGGTGCAGATCGCAGAGAGATTGATTTGACAGATAAGGACATGTTGTTATATTCTACAAAGAAACTGAATTTGACTGACTGGACTAGGGGTGAGCAAAAATTTGGTTAAACCGAATAAACCGAGCAAAATAACTGAATTTTAAATTTCGGTTCGGTTTATTCGGTAATTCGATTTTTTTCCTAAAAAACTCGGTTAATTTGGTTCGGTTTCGTTTTTTAACTTTCCTATTCAGTTAAACCGAATAGACCGAATTTTAAACCCAAAATTAATTTTTTATTTTAAAAAATTGTTTTTTAAAACAAACTAAATTTTTTTAAAAATTATTATTTTTGGTTAATTAGGTTAATTCGGTTAAAATATCGGTTCGGTTTGTTCGTTTTTTTTAATTCGGTCGGTTCGGTTTGATAGAAAAAAATTGGTTCGGTTTGGTTTTGCTAATTCGGTTCGGTTCGGTTTTAACCGAATGCTCACCCTTAGAAAGGATAGAGGTTACCGAGTGACGATTGAGACAGAGTGGATGGGGCGCAGAGTGAATGAATGAAGAAAAACAAATACAGTGAGACTCATGGAGCCTTGAGGCAACGATACAAACACCAAATTCACATGCATCATCATTCAGGAAAGCTTCAAGCTTTCCGCCTCAACAGTAGGAGAATGCAAGCTTAAGACAGCAGCAGATTGAGGACGATGATAGCGACCACCATGTTGAACAAGTTTCAGCTGCTTGTGAATCCGAATGAATAATGCGAGAGAGAATAAATGGGGACAACGACGACGTGGTCCCTCGACACTCGCTACATCTGCTAGCGCCCGACGCGATCATGTAGCGCAGACATTGCCCCACTTAAAGATGAGTATTCAGTTAAAATCAAATCGAATTGAACCGAATAAATTGAAAATCGAATAAATCGATATTTTTCAAAATCACCGAACCGACCGAATTTCTTAATAAAAATCGAAAAAATCGAACTGATAAAATATCGGTTAATTCGGGTTTTAACCGATTTAACCAAAATTTTAAAATTTTATTTTATTTTAATAAAAAATAAGATTTAATTTAATTTAATTATATTTAAAATAAAAATAATTAAATTAATATTCTTATTCAATTAATTCGATTTAATCGAATTATAAAATTTAAAATCGAAAATTGAACTGAATTAACTAAAAATTAAACTGAATTTTAAAATCCGATCGATTTGGTTCGATTAATTCGATTTTTTTAAATTTTTGTTCACTCTTAGCCCCACTGCCCCGTCCGTCGTGTGGTCGTGGAAGAAATTTGTACAGTCGCGACTATGGGTGTGCGCCTGACCAATTCGCATGGTAACAGCCACGCGATGCTTTGGCAGCAACATCACTGTGGCCGCCACCGTCGTCTTAATTTTGTGTGATTAATTACTTAATTTTGATTTTAATAATAATATATAATTTATTACATTTCAAGTCCATCGCCATTCGAATTTCTGGATTAGTCTAAAACCAATTACAAATGTATATTAAGACTTCAAAATAATTTGTTTCATTTTAAAAAAGGAAAGAAAATGATTAGGCTTTTTGTTCACGTGGGTCATTTGATTTTAATATATATATATATATATATATATATATATATATATATATATATATATATATATATATATATAATATATATATATATATATATATATATATATATATATATAAAGAGAGCCAGATGGTATAGTGATAAATAGAAAGTTAATTAATCATCTATATCCTGAAAATAAAATTGAAAAACAATTAGAAAAGTGTCGCCTGCAAAATAAGAAATTACTTTGTCTTATATGTTCACTTTTTTATATTGGAATATTTTAGAATAAGAAAATGAATTTCCTAGTTAACTCAGATGACACTTCTTACTAATCATGATTTGAACCACAATCATGGAAAATGATTAATCTATTTATTTATTTATTGTTAATTGAGACGTCCAAATAGCTCAGAATTACTTATCAGATAGTGAAGAGAAGCAGAGAACCAAACAAAAAAAAAGCCAAAGACGAGAGAAAAAGATAAAAAGTAGAGTTTTTACTAAAAGATATGGATTGGACAACAGAACTAATTGGCTTCTCACTTCCCCCACTCACTCAACACATAGAGACAAATTATGGGAACGATATCATTAAGAAAAAGAGACAGACACATTTGTTGGTGCAATCTTGGTTAGGTCAGGGTTGACCTAGTTTGACAAAGCTCGGGTGAGCTTGAAGTCGTATGTTTCGATGTTTGATAATTATGTTTGAATGTCGTATGGTGTCAAGTGGGTCAAGGTTGACTGGAGACTTGACTAGGTGAAGTCCAGGTGGATCGGAGAGATCACACACTGGCATGGGAAAAGACCTAGTGGGACTAGGTGAAGTTCAGGTGGATCGGGGAGATCGCACGCTGGCATGGGAAAAGACCTAGTGGGACTAGGTGAAGTCCAGATGGATCGGAGAGATCGCATGCTGGCGAGGTGGAAGTCTACCGAGAGACTAGACCTAACTCGAGTGTTAGGCAAACCTGGTGGGGAATCAGGTTAAGTCCTAGTTGGGAACTAGGCAGAAGAAATTCAGGTTGGTCAAAGGGATTGATCGTGAAATCGAGGTTGGTCAAAGGGGTTGACCGTGAATACAAGTTAGGTTGGTCTCAATCGATTGGGTGATCGATTGGGTTGCTGTCTCGCGAGAACAAGAAGGATCTTAATCAATTGGGTAATTGATTAAGAAGGGCTGTAATCAATTGGGTAATTGATTAAGAGCAGTGGTAATCGATTGGGTAATTGATTAAGAGTAGTGGTAATCGATTGGGTAATCGATTAAGAGAGTTTGTTGCGAGAACAGAAGGTGGCTGAATCGATTGGGTAATTGGTTCAGCCTTCCCGTAATCGATTGGTCAATCGATTAAGGGCAGTGGTAATCGATTGGCTAATCGATTCAAGTTCAAAAACTAGCCGTTGAACGGCTAAGATGACGTGGTAATCGATTGGGTAATCGATTAGGAAACCCTAGGCGTCGGGTATAAGGATTTTCACGCAGGTTTTGAGCCATATCTCTTCTACCCTTTTACCTCCTTCATTGGTGTCATCTCAAGGGAAGTCTTGAAGGTTTTTGCTGCTGCATTTCCAAGGTTCTAGAGGCAACCACAAGCTTGAAGATAGCAAGGAAAGCAAAGTGATCTTAATATTGTAAATCTTGTAAGATTTTCCATTGTATTTTTGCTTCCTCTTGTTGTATATCATTGTAAGCTTGTAAGAGGTTTCTCCACCTCAAGAAGGAGACTTTCATAGTGTATGAGAGTGTGAGGAGAGTGGACCCTTGGATTAGTCACCCGACCGGGGTGGATACCAAGTAAAATCCAAGTGTTAGCGATTGCTTGAAGTCTTCCGCCGCGACAAATCATCTACAAGCGAATCGAAGCTAATCACCCCCCCTCTAGCTCGTCTACCGGTCCCAACAACATTGTATCCATGCAATTATACACATACGAAACTAATTATTACAGGTTTATCATCGCCTGTTATGGAGCGGATCGGGGCAGCTCGGGATGCGCCGCTTGCTGTCCGCGATGCCAGCGGCGGCGGGGTAATGGCGCCGTCCAGGGCCGGTCTCCGGCCGACGAAGGGAAAATCAGTACTGCTCCGTCCGGGGCCGGTCTCACTTATTGTCCCTTGACACCCGTTACATCTTCTAGTGCCCTCCGCGAGGTCAGATCCTCTGATCCGCAAAAGCACGAATCAAGAGATAGACCACGTCTAATTATGGCTGGATCGTGATCGTGATCCGACCGTAATTTATTGCGAACCCCTCTAGGGGTTACCTTACCCCCAAGTTATAGTTTGGGTTCGGACGGGTGACCGGAAGTCACCCAGAGGCCTAACTCCTAAATCCTAAACCTTAAATCCTAAATTCTTCATCTTGACTTTTCGGGTGGCTTCCGGCCCCCTGTCTAAATCCAAACTATAACTTAGAAGGTATGATAAATTCTAAAGGAGATCATAATAAATTGTGGCCGGAACACGATCACGATCCGTAATTAAACGTGGTCCATCTCTTGATTTGTATTTTTACTTCTTGGGGATCTGTGCGCCTGACCAATTCGCATGGTATGGCAACTACCATAAATCGACATCAGCAACATCGCTGTGGCCTCCACCGCCGTCTTAATTTTGTATGATTAATTACTTCATTTTGATTTTAATAATAATATATAATTTATTACATTTCAAGCCCATCGGCCATCGCCACTCGAAATTTTGGATTCTTCCAAAACCCATCGGCCATCGCCACTCGAATTTTTGGATTCTTCCAAAACCAATTACAAATGTATATTGAGACTTCAAAATAATTTATTTCATTTTAATAACGGTTAATTAAAGAAAACTCCTTAATCTCAAACTGATCTTTACATGCACTCCCCATAAATTTTTTACATTCACTCCCTGATGGATTGAGTATAAAAGAGTGAAAACTCAGTATACATTGTAAAGATTTGAGTATAAATTGTTTGAGATTGAGTACTAATTTAAAAAATTTGAGTATAAAATATCGGTGACCCCTCATATGAAAATCTTGATGTGGTGAGTATAAAAGAGTGAAAACTCAGTATAAATTATAAAGATTTGAGTATAAATTATTTGAGATAAGTACTAATTTAAAAATTTTGAGTATAAAATTTCGATGACCCCTCATGTTAAAATCTTGATGTGGTGGATGCAACCTCACATATTCAAATTTCTAAATTTTATACTCAAATTTTTTCAAATAATATTTAATCTAAATCAATTCATACTTAAATTTTGATAATGTATACTAAAATTTTTATTATATACTGAAACAATGTATACTCAAATTTTTTCAAATAATACTCAAATTTCTTAAATTAGTATTCAATCTCAAACAATTTATACTCAAATCTTTACGATTTATACTGAATTTTTACTCTTTTATACTGATAAAAAAATAACACACAAAATTATCTTATCAATTTTATCATAGAGTATATGCAAAGAAATTTTTAATTGGAGTGTATATACAAAGTACAGTTTGACGTTGAAGGGTTTTCTTAAATTTTCCTTTGTAATCAAGGGAAGAAAATAGTTAGGCTTCTTGTTCACGTGGGTCATTTGATTTTAATATATATATAACTCATCTATTCTGTACCTGCACATTAGAGCCAGATGGTAGTGATAAATTGAAAGCTAATTAATCATCTATATCCTGAAAATAAAATTGAAAAGTAGTTCCTTTGAAGAAAAAATCGTCGCCTGCAAAATCAGAAATTACTTTGTCTTATATGTTCACTTTTTTATATTGGAATATTTAGAATAAGAAGATGAATTTCCTAATTAACTCAGATGACACTTTTTACCAAACATGATTTGAACAACAGTCATGGAAAATGACTAATCTATTAATTAATTAATTTTTTTATTGAATCGAGGCGTCCAAATAGCTCAGAATTACTCATCAGATAGTGAAGAGAAACAGAGAACCAAACTTAAAAAACCAGCCAAAGACGAGAGAAAAAGGTAGAAAGTAGAGTTTCTACTAAAAGACGATGGATTGGACAACAGAACTAATTGGCTTCCCACTTCCCTCATCACTCGACACATAGAGACAAATTATGGGAACGATATCATTAAGAAGAAGAGACAGACACATTGTATCCATGCAATTATACACATACGAACCTAATTATTACAGGTTCATCATCGCCTGTTATGGAGCGGATCGGGGCAGCTCGGGATGCGCCGCTTGCTGTCCGCGACGCCAGCGGCGGCGGGGGTAATAGCGCCGCCCGGGGCCGGTCTCCGGCCGATGAAGGGAAAATCAGTACTGCTCCGGCGGTGGGAGCTCACCGGAGACAGCTGCCTACTCGCCGCGGCGGCGGTGGTTGCCTCGCTACGGCGCGAGCAGTAGAGCCTGGTGAAGCAGAGCAGCAGGAGCACGAGGCTGAGAGCGGCTCTCGTCGGCGGCCTCATCGGCACCGCCGTCTGCTCAGAATCCACAAGAGAGAGAGAGAGGCAGAGGTGAAGAAGGATTGGGATCCGGAATTATTGAGAGGGAGCTACGGATCGATTTATATATCTTTGTTAATCAGTAACAATACTGAGTCAGAGCACGTGATAACATGGCAACACAGCAGCAAGTAGTACGTAGTTTCCAAGGACTTAAGAGTTTAAAAGCTTTTTTTCTTTCGTTTTTTCTTTCTTTCTCAGCATTTCAAGGACATGCCCTGAACCAATTCAGAAAGTACTCGGCCATTGATTAGCATTCGTGCAATGAACTTTGCTCGACAGTTTCGTTGCTCGACTCAATCTTCCCCAGGATCTTGGCCAGCTCCAGTTCTTCTATGGACGCGGTCCCAGGGATACTGCCAATCATCCGTGGATCCAAATGAACATAGTGTCCTCTCTTCACAAAAAGAGCTAACAAGTACCGCATAGTCCATTCAGAACCTCCACTGTGTCTTTGTCTCGCTTCCCTTCGTCTTTATTCGTGCTTTTCGATGCTGGCAGCGAAGCCCGTTTCGCCGATCCCTACGCTGACAGTAATATTTTGAGATATAAAAAAATGTATTTTTCAAAAAAATAAGCTTCAACATTTATTTCATCAGTCATTTCTTTCGGAAAATAAAATAATAAATGCATTAGGAAGAAATTGGAATGCAATATTACTAACTTATCCAATTCACACGACCTGCCCTACTGGATTTTATTCACCCATGTATACTAAATGCTGGATCTTACTGGTGTACGAACTGTTCCGGTAATAAATAAGAAAGGTTGAAAACATATTTTCAACCTCTTCAGTTCCATGAAAAAATCAAGACAAAATTCACATGTTTCAGAGATACAAGCTGTTGCACACCTTGAATTATTTTGTTCACCTGGAGAATCAGATACTTGGATATTTTTGACTTGTCAATGTCAAAGGTGAGGTCCTATCTGCAGTTAGGTATTTGCTCAAATTGATGGTGGCAGTATCTTTGCTCGGTGCTTCTTGTTGCCTTATTCAACCAATCTGTCAAATGAATGGTTTTCAGGCTTTCTCTATGCTTCCGGTCTGGTAGAGATCACTTGGAAGCAAAACCGATGAATCATCTCGTAACTTGTAAATGTAATAACAGCAGCAGGAGTAGTTCTCAGCAAGTTTGTAGCATAGCCACGGTAAAAACTAGAGATGCCTTCTTTGTAGAATACCTTCCTAATGCAGTCTGTTACACCTGCATATTTGTTGCTATTGTTGCGCGCATGACCTTGTTCTTGTAGCCTGGCTCGTATGACCTGATAGAA
The DNA here is from genome assembly GCA_024364735.1 of Boesenbergia rotunda. NCBI lineage: Eukaryota > Viridiplantae > Streptophyta > Magnoliopsida > Zingiberales > Zingiberaceae > Boesenbergia > Boesenbergia rotunda. Next base: position 230,513 of record JAGFNQ010005542.1, read on the forward strand.
CCACTAAATTGAGTTCCCCAGAACAAGGTAGATAATTTTATATATATATAAAAACAAAATCATCCTTTTCTGATAAATTCTCAGCTCATGTAGACATCATTTGACCCCGCCAATATGATTTCTTTATAGATTTGAAGTTTTAAATAGAATTCACCAGAACTCACATGGTAAGTTGGTAATCAAACAAGTAACAACTAGTGATGACAGATCTAAAGAGTCTAATTAGGAATTTAAACGTAAAATGTACTAGGCCATGAAACTAGTCAGATTGAAGACAGTAAATATTAAAGGTAGACGGACAGCATACCTCATGTGGATATGTCAAAGTTGATGCGATTATTTTAGATAGGGAAGAAGCAATAGCTACATCACTGGGACTGAGCCTATCCACTGAAGTGTTTTCTGCATTGAAGCTGTCAATAATCAGCTAATTGTGGAGAAATTTTTTTGAGCTGTAGTTCCATGAAGCTGTTACCTTTTCGCGCCAAGACAGACTTGATCTTTTCATATGATGGAAACTGGATAGCAACATGGCTAATCCCCACTAAAGAAGGAAGAAGCCCACTATATCCCAAAAGAACACAAGAATAAAGGATAATATGCTACTAGCTTCAACAGAAGCAAAAATAAAAGAGCTATTTTATTCTCCAAAACACTAAAGGTCTAACCTGTATAGACCTTTCCTTCCCTCTTCAAGTGTAATCCTTCTTAAAGCAGATAACATGCTTTTATATGGCTCCACATCATCCCTCATTCCCTGAGTCTATTCAAAATGAAAAAAAGAAGAAGGATCACCAGCAGGACCAATGTTCAGTAGCGATTATAGTAATGAAGTGCAGAAAGAGCATATAAAGTGAGTTGGAACAATTATCTTAAGTAAAATACAATGCAAAAATGATTGAAAAGAGAGATATCATCAGCAAGTATCATGTTATCTATTCTATCCAGTTAGTATTTGTTTTAATTGAACGTGTCCAAATGGCATTGAAGAAAATTCAATAGGATTTCAGGCTATAAATATTGGGCATTACTAGATGAATTTCCTGTTTTAAGAATATTTTCCTCTGAGGATCCTATGTTGATTTTATGAATGCAAGAGAAATCCAATTCCATGGTAGAACAAAGGAACATAAGTTTACGAGTAAAAAATGGAACAGGGAAATAAATGCAAAAGAGACACAGTTGATCTGAATAGCTGCACACAAATATATGATGTAGGACACCCCACCCTGCCAAATTACAAATTCAAAGGGAAGGTATGATAGAACAGGTATACTTTTTTATATATGTCCTGCCTGAGAACCCCGATGAACAACTCATTGGTGAATGGGCGTCGAGGTTGACTAAATCGTCGATCGCTTGACCACGTGGACTCACAGAGCATTCCGCCAAAGCCTACTAAGAGAATACCAAAGAGAGCGGATTAGAATTATGGCCAGGGAGTTCCTCGACGCAGCTACTCCGACACTCAAGTAAATCCCCAACCGAGGAGAAAGAATTAGAGGATGAACAGTAGAATTAGGTTGATGCGTATCTCTTGTAGGTGCCTTTTCCCGTACAGATGAACTATCTTTTATAGGGTTGTTGCTGGTTCCTACGTGCTACACGTATCCGGTGTCCCCCCATTCTCACGCTCGTTACTCACATTCTTGCTGGTAATTGTCCCTATTTACTTATTTCGGAATACATGGATGTATTTCCCATGTTCTTTGACGATAACGGTTATGTTGTCCACGTCTTCAACGAGCGGCCACTTATCTCTTTAATTACCATCAATAGGTATCCTTCAGATGCAGCCAGGGTGAATCTGAGTCAGGAGTCGAGAGTCGGGGCCGCTCTCAGGAGTCGGGAGTCGAGAGTCGAGGCTGCCTCGAGAGCTACTCCACTTTGACTCTGATTGCCACCTTAGCCGGATTATTGACTACCCTAGCCATGTGGAGCCCCTAATTATCCCCCGTCTCCCCTTCGAGTCTAGTCGAAGGAGACGACAGTCAGACTAACTGGATTGTGGTGTAACGTACTGGGATGGCCACGTGGCGAAGTGCAAATCCCACGCATGATTCTAATGATATTGTGCATTTAATTGTAGCCATGCCTATCAAATATGGTGTCTCCTTTATCAGCTTCGACTTTTGAGCCTTGAATGAGTCACTATATCTCCGAGGTCGCATCACATTAATCTGATGTGACCTGTAGCAGGGGAGACTAAGCATCATCCGCATTGTAATGATTACTCAGAGTGGGCGTGATCCATACGCTTGATCGAGGGCTAATAGTCCTCCCTGCTTTCGGGAGAGCTGTTATCCAACGGTCATAGTCCGGAAAATGAAGGTATAAATTAGGTTGCGGTGAGAGCTATTGCCTTGTGCAACCCTTGTTCATGTGTGCACCACTATCTGTCGTCTTTCTCTTTGAGCCTTCTGCATTCTCATGTCTTAGTAAGTCTCTCCCCTTCTCGCTATCGTCCGCTTTCCGATCAACTGTTGACCATCCACCTTCTCTGTTAACTTCTGTGATCTTGTATTGGTCTCACTATGACGCGAGGTCCTCTTCTACTCCCTGGTATAGGTCTGCAGAGTCAAGTTTTAGCAATGGTGCCCTAGATCGATTAAGGGCTACCTAACTAGATTTTGACCGATCATAGCCTAATCCTTCCAAATGGCAATGACCGCTCTGATCGTCCTCCTCCTAGATGCGTGACCTTCTTCGGAAGTCATCTATTGAGCGGGTTGCATTTTCGAGTTTCGGCTTTCTTCACTGAAGTGTCTCAATATTTTTGTATTCCCCTGTGCCAACTAGGTCCAAACTCGTTTCGAATCCTAATCGGAGTGGTCATCTTGTTTCGTCTGTATCGACTCCCTATATCCCCTCGACTCTTTCATTGCTCTTTTTACCCAAAGTAGGAGGACGGAGTATTCTTCTTTTCGTCCTGAGTCGGTCATGGCCTTATCAAGTGCCTTCCGTCTTCACATAAGGGTCATCACCTCTAAATCCGGTATCGTGGCCAACCTGATGGCAATGTGTGTTGCCTACACCTCCCACTCTGGAAGTTCATCATTTGGAGTGGGGCTATTTTCATGTGTCAGAGCAACTGCAGGACTTGATGATTGACAACAACTCCCTACTTGAGGAGGGATTGCTCCACATGTTTGGGTTGAGCCCCGTTCTGATCCTCCTCCAAGCTTCTTTTGGTAAGATTGTTTCTTTATTCGAATTTTGATTTCTAACTAAAGTCATATCCTTTCTTGCAACTACCACCATGTTGAAAGCCGCTATGAAAAGCGATGAAGATGACGGAGCAGAGTTGGAGGCGTGCAGTGCCGAGATCATGGACTTGACTGTGGAGGCAGTGATCTATAAGGAAGCCTTGCCCAACCTGACCCCGTCTTTGGTGGGAGTGACACCCCAAGTGATTACCCCAACCTTGGGAAAGTCAAAGGCATCCTTGGCTCCACGCCCGGCAGATGCAAAACCTACTCCTTTGGGATTGTCGAGGACACCCCTTCGGATACCAAGGATAATGCGACGTTCACCAGGGGCGTCTCTCGGCTCTTCTCCACCTCGTCCCTAGGCCTCGATTTTCAGTGCCAATTTGCCACCACGGGCACGAGCCACAACTTCCTCTGCTAATTCAAGAATCTCCCGCATGGGAGCCACGACTCCTGGTGTCCCCTTGCCTTTGCTCGTTCATCACCCGACCTCGCCTGTTGGGGTGGGGGACGATCAAGCGGACACTAGTTCCTCGCATCCGCGCGACCCGACTCCTCTCACCGGGGGGCAAGACCCCAACTCTCTGTAGCCGACCGACGGATTTAGGGCTAGCTCGTCACGCCCTCCATCGGGCCTCGGTCTCTGGGCTCGGCGAGATGATGCAACAGTCGAGGCCGTCTTCTCCCCAAGTGACAATATCGTTCTAGCCGATGTAGAAGCCCCCCAATAACAGGAGGGAGTTCCGGCTGGAGCTCACCCTTCTCGACCCGGCAGCAACAAGTGGAGGGACAGCGAAGCCTCGGAAGAGGGTGTTTCTTTCAAAGCCTTAGCGGAGAAGCTAATAGTGATCGAGGCCGAGCATATGTCGAAGCTGGTGGTGTTTAACTGGTGATTTCCAAAAGTATGGCATGGCCGCCGAGAGATGCGAACATCCATAGGTGAACTGGAGGCCCAACTGACCTTATTAAAAGTGAAGGCCTCCCTGGCACGGGTGGAGTTTGCACGACTAAAGAAGCTAAGGGAGGATCCAACCACAGAGCACTGTCGGAAGTCCACCAGCTTAGATGCTCTCCAGGCTAAGTATGACTTGGATAAACTAAAGAGTCAGATTAATTCCCTTGAAACCCAGATCACGGTAGTAGAATCGGAGAAGAAAAAGCAACAGAAGGGGATCAAGAAACTGAAAGCTGCAACAGAAGCGGAATAGACTAAGCTAGGGGTGACTCCCACAAGGGCGGAAACAGCTAAGGCTGAACTGTAGGCCAACCATACAAAACTTAACCTCCTGGAGGTAGAGTTGGGATCCACTCGAGAGAAAGTTGAGTCTAGCAAAGTCTTGGTGGAGGACCGACAGCGCGAGCTAGAGTCTATGCTTACTGAAGCAGAGACAGTCGCTGCTGAAGTCAAGAGCGGCCTTCGGGCGACACTGGAAACCACCTATAAGGATGTTGAATCTGCCAAAGCTCTTGCTGAGGCTTAGTTGCGCGAATTGGAGTCCCTTCGCGCTGAGATTAAAACAACCAAAGTTGAGGTTAAAGCGATGGAAGCTTCCAAGGTCGAACTTCAGGCGACACTCGGAGCTCAAAGGAGCAAGATGGAGGGAAAATGGTTGAGCTCTAAGAATACCATGCCGGGGAGGATGGACGGTGGGTTGCTAAGAAGAAGGAATTCCACCCGTCTTGTCCGAATAGTATGAGCAAATGGTGGAATTAAGCGCTGGAAATCGGGACCATGATCACCGACAAGCCTCTCCCAATTTAACCTGTTGAAGATTACTGATAGCATTATCCAAGAGGGCATTGCTAATTTAACTTGATATGTTTACCATCTTTGGGACCGTTTTTGGGTTATTGTATTTGATATTTTGGCGAACTGGAAAGACCTTTTGTCTTGTGACTTTTCTTTTAATTCTTTTGGTGTCATGCTAATTCGACGTCCTCACACAAGTGGATCTCCCATAGCTATGTCCGCGTCAAGTAGTTTAGAGGCATCGCGGCAAGGATCTCGACCCCGACTATATCCGAATCGAGGAAATTTTGTTGGGACCGATTGGCGAGCTAGAGGGGGGGGGGGTAATTAGCTTCGATTCGCTTGTAGATGATTTGTTGCGGCGGAAGACTTCAAGCAATCGCTAACACAAGGATTTACTTGGTATCCACCCCGGTCGGGTGACTAATCCAAGGATCCACTCTCCTCACACTCTCATGCACTATGAAAGTCTCCTTCTTGAGGTGGAGAAACCTCTTACAAACTTACAAGAAGATACAACAAAAAGGAAGCAAAATACAATACAAAATCTTACAAGATTTACAATGTTTAAGCTCTCTTTGCTATCCTTGTTATCTTCAAGCTTATGGTTGCCTCTAGAACTTTGGAATTGCAGCAGCAATGTCCTCCAAGACTTCCCTTGAGATGGCACCGAAGGAGGAGAAGAATAGGAGAAGAGCGCCGCTTCAGACCTGCGCGAAAGTCCTTATACCCGACGCCTAGGATTTGGTAATCGATTGCTCAATCGATTACCACGTAGGATTTAGCCGTTCAACGGCTAGTTTTCGAACCGTAATCGATTAGCCAATCGATTACCAGATCCCTGAATCGATTACCCAATCGATTCAGAGCTTCTCTGTTCTCTCGCGCAAACTGTCGTAATCGATTACTCAATCGATTACCGATACCCTGAATCGATTACCCAATCGATTCAGAACTCTTCTGTCCTCTCGCGAAAACCACTCTAATCGATCACCTGATCGATTGACCCAATCGATTGCCCAATCGATTGAGTCCACCCTAACTTGTTCCTACAAGTCTAGGATCCCCTACCAAGTGTCCGGTCAACCCCGTTGACCAACTTGGATTTCTACTGCCTAGCTCCCAGCTCGGACTTGACCTGGTTCCCAACCAGATATGCCTAACCCTCGAGTTAGGTCTAGTCTCTCGGTAGACTTCCACCTTGCCAGCATGCGATCTCCCCGATCCATCTGGACTTCACCTAGTCCCACTAGGTGTGCCTAGTCCCACTAGGTCTTCTTTTCCCTTGCCAGCGTACAATCTCCCCGATCTACCTGGACTTCACCTAGTCCCACTAGGTCTGCCTAGTCCCACTAGGTCTTTTGCCAGTCAAGCCTCCAGTCAACCTTGACCCACTTGACTCACACATCATGACCACTCAAACATCATTATCAAACATCGAAACATACGACCTCGAGCTCACCCGAGCTTACCAGACTCAAGCTCACCTGAGCTTTGTCAAACCAGGTCAATCCTGACCTAACCATGATTGCACCAACAATCTCCCCCTTTTTGATGTTTTGACAATATGTTTGAGAAAGACTAATCCCTATTAGCCTTTC
>JAGFNQ010005543.1:0-29161 GCA_024364735.1 Boesenbergia rotunda
TCATAAAAATTTCAGGCTTAGCTCCAATTGTAGTTAATTAGTTGGTATTAAATCCTCTCGATCTCAGACGCCTCACCACATCAGTGATAATCGTGATTTGTCTCCCTCTAAAAATTTATGGGGCCGGATTAGGGGCCGCTAAGGTGGCGATTTATATATTTTTTTTAATTAGGTGGTAGGACAATGAAGAATGTTAGTGGTGAACCTAGAGTTATAATTAGGTTTAAGCGTACAAGCCTAGGTCTTTAGATTCTTCGTTTGACCTGTAGTAACAGAATATTCAAAGGAGATTTAACTTCTGGTTCTTGTTTAAACCGTATTCTCCAAAGGTATTATTGGAATTCTGAGATAGAAACTTGACATAATATTTGTGATCGATCAATTAATTATTGTATCTCTCTTATTCTTAATAATTATATTAAAAGAAATAGATGTTTGAGAAAATGATAAGAATAATGAAATGTTGAAAATATATTATAGAGGATTTTTTAATAAAACAATAAAAATTAATTAGTTGGACAATGACTGATTTTTAGTCGTTCTTCAATGACTAATTTTTAACATTAAATAGTATTTTTTTAAAAAAAAAATATTTCATAAAATGTATTTAAAAAATAAAAAAAAATATTTATTTTGGAGTTTTAGATAGCAGATAAATATATTATTTTGAGTAGGAAAGGATCCAGTTATCAGTCTCACGGGGTCGAATTATTTGGAGTTTGTTTCAGTATTTATTTTACTCCCGCAATTACTTCAATTTTGCACCTCCGTTATTTTCACATTTTCATTGTTAGAGTGATATTACTAGTTCAGGGGTCTTATGAGTTATTATTGAGTAGTATAATTTGTTCGTCCATGCTTATATGGACTTATTATTAATCGTCGTTTGTTTGAGTTTTATTTGCGGATATGAACTCTTTTTTATTTGTACCTTTCTTAATGATATTATCTACATGGTTGTGCGCATATTATACTATTGTGATGTCAATCGTGTGAGGCTGAGTTAGATGTAGTGGAAAGTTATGTATATATGTCTTAACTTGTCCGCCATATAGAGGAGATGTCGTCTGATTTTCGAGTAAGTATGAACCTCTGGGAGCATGACATATTTACATTATATATAATTAAATGTTTATAAAATTTGAATTCATAAATTACTAACCATCCCAAATCATTTTTTTTACAAACATTAAAAAATTATATATTTTTTAATATTTAAAAATATTTAATTTAAAAAATAATAATAAACGACAGAGTGGCAGACATGCTCCCTCAAGGATGCCATCGTCCATTGTAAATAAACTGAATATGACATGAAATTTTAAACTAAAATCGCAAGTTTGAAATTTATCACCCCCAATTTTATGAAACGAAGGCAACTGCTATATCGCTTGGGATCCTAAAACAGTTCTTGAAAATAAATTCCTCGAGAGATTTTGCCCAATCCCATATTTATTCACAAATTCAAAGTGACAGGGGAAAGGAGTGACTCCATCATGAATATAGCCTAATACATATCATAAATAAATGGTGAAGTCGTCACGTATTTTCATCTCACAATTTATCTTCGTTGATCGGTAGAAACTCTCATTGAAGGCTGTGGGGCAGGACCTGTCAGCCAAGCGGATTAGTCGTGCGTAAACCTAGATATCACTTGTAAATAAAAAAATAATACATACCATAAATCACCTCCACGAGCATAACTGAGACGGTAAGGAGTTGATAGATTACCACTAAAGATTTTGAGTTCGAGCTACCAAATTGATAGGACGTAAATCCCTGTGTCTTGTATAAAAAGTCTCCCTCCCTCAACTTCTTATCTTCTTAGTCATCGTGATTTATCTTCTCCGTGTTAATCCTGAGACGGATTGACGGAGGCACTGGAGATGAACATTTTGCTTTTTTTACCGCTAATACATACCACAAATCATTACTTAAGAACTAAGCTTTAGGGAAACAAATAAAACTTCCCCCCATCCTGCTGCCGAACCATTGGCTTAACGAATAGTTTTTTTTTAAATAATACTATAAATAAAAAACAGAATTTTCATTTTTATTCTATTCATTTTTTATTTATTTTTTCATTGTCATCCATTCACTTCTCACCTTGACTTCCGAGTCAACTCACACGATCACTAGAATTTCCCAGGGCACTGGCTCGCTAAGCACAAGAAAGTCAATGGAAATTTTCAGTCTTGTCTCAATCTAATAATAATAAAAAAATATTGGTGCCTTCTTCTACATTGCCTTGCAATTGATCTCCATCCTTCCCATCTTCTTATTTTGTTGTTTCCATGGAATATCCCACAAAATTGTATATATATAATGATCCATCCTCGGAGCTCTCTCACCTAGAGCTTGTTTTCTCCTTGATCTTCTACTTCTTGGTACGCCACTGCCTCTTTTTTTTCAGCTCCAGCTTCAACCCCTCTCTGAGGTGATTGTTAAGGTTTTAATGCTTCAAATTACTTGCCAATCTCTATTTCATTAATTTCTTTTTCTTTTACAGACAGCACACAGAATGGGAAATGTATCAGCAAGATGCAGGAGAGTTCTTGACATAGCAAGAGGATTAACAGCAGACGATGCAATGGATGCTGAGTACGACTCACTGGAACAGGTACAGGTCCAGAACAATCACTCTCTTCCTTTATGAATTTTCAAGGAGTATATTTATTGTGAACAGGTTACTGAAGCTCTAAGAGAAGCTGGTCTTGAATCTTCGAATCTCATAGTTGGCATTGATTTCACAAGGAGCAATGAGTGGACAGGTTCCAGTACATTCTTTTTGTTGGTTGTTGAATTATATCTCCTCGATATTTGACTTAGTCGATTTATGACCGTCGGATCTTTCGAAAGGTTGCTTTCGGAGGAAGCAAACTGATTGGTTTACGTCGAGGCTAGTGTTCGACACTGTCTCCGTAAAACGATATTGCTCCGCTATTGGTGCTCACGGATAGCAGCAATTCGTTTCCAAGATACAACGACGTCGTCTCGGAATAGTAGCACTTCAAATTCCGAGACTGACGAACCTTTCCGTAGGCTTTTTAAACTCTTGATACAGAAGATGAATGAGTGCAAATGCTTTTAGATTACAATATTTGAATGAATGAAATGATTAAGTGGAGGGATCTATTTATATTGAGTGAAGAGGTAAGTACCCTTTGGTTCGGACAGATCTAGATCGTTCATAACGAAAGGGTATAACTATTTAAAAGTCTTTTAATCTCGTCCCTTGATCTGAAGTGTTATAATTCTTCAGATTCCATCTTGATCTCAGCCGCCAGATTAGAACATTTAATCCGATGCCTCAGATCCATTCTCCCTCTTCACAGTCAGATTCGAATCCGACGCTCCAGATCGCACCTGCCTGCGATCTGTCCAGATCTTTCATCCGACTCTCCAGATCACACCTTCCTGCGATCTGTCCATATTTTTGATCCGAGGACCACCATTGAGCGTATCTTGAACAATTAATTTCTCATTCATCCTTAATCGGTTTTAAGCAAATAAAGTCCAGATTTATTTACGCGAAACGTAGATTTCGATTTTGAAGTCAAACTTGACTTTCAACGATCGATGACATCAAAATTTTACTTTACAAAATCGTATCCAACACTTTTCTTATAGAATTTCTCTACTAATGTTTAAGCAATACCTCAAACGCAGGCAAATCATCCTTTGGTGGTCGAAGCTTGCATGACACAGGAGGAAATCTGCAGAACCCTTACGAGCAAGCAATTCTGATCATCGGCCAAACCCTTGCAGACTTTGATGAGGACAATCTTATCCCATGCTTTGGCTTTGGTGATGGTAAGTGCTTCTCCTAATTCATCGATCAGAAATTAGTTTATTGTGTTATGACTAAAAGAAATTTAGATATCTCCATAATAATATGATATTGTCTACTTTGAGCCTGAGTCCTTGTGATTTTACTCGGGCTCTCTCAAAAGGCCTTTTGTCAATGGAGATATCATTATTCCTTATAAGCCTATGATCTTTCCATGTGTTTTTGGATGTGGGACTAAGTTTGCAACCTTGCAACCCCTAACAATCCCCCCCTTAAACAAAGGACCACATGCCACCACCACAAGCGGAAACCCTTTCCATTTTTTATGTACCACATGCGGAAACCCTTTCCATTTTTTATGTCTGATCTTCAACCCACCAGTATTTTCTGCCCCTCGGTCCATCTGACCTACTAGGACTTCACCACCTAGCCGCAATTAGAACTGATCCTCTTCATCAAGACACGGGAGCCCACACATCCTTTATTTAAGGCTTAACGCACATGGTTAGATCTGGATCATAAAGAGCGATCTGGCTCTGATACCACTTGTTAGGACCAAAAGGAATTTAGATATCTCCACAATGACATGATATTGTCCACTTTGGGCCTAAGCCCTGCCTTCATGGTTTTGCTCTTGGGCTCTCCCAAAAGGCCTCTTGCCAATGGAGATATCATTATTCCTTATAAGCCTATGATTTTTTCATGTGTGGAACTTAGTTTGCAACCTTACAACCCCTAACATATTGTTTTTGTCATGAAGATTTATTTATGAAGTTCACTTCTTGAATCCTTGGCAGTGACAACTCATGACAAAGATGTCTTCAGTTTCAATCCTGGCCATAGTCCATGCAATGGATTCATGGAAGCATTGCAACGCTACAGAGAATTAGCTCCTGGAATCAAACTTTCAGGTAGGCATTCTTCAGTAGATCAACTTCAAGCAATCATAATGATTGATGTCTATTGCTACTGGATCAGGGCCAACATCATTTGCTCCGATAATTAAAACAGCAATGAGGATTGTTGATGAGAGTGGTGGACAGTACCATGTTCTTCTGATTATAGCAGATGGACAGGTTGCCTTTCATACAGTTGACAGTTTTCTCGGTTTTCGGTATCTCAACGTTCCCGGCCGGTCTCATTGTTGTAGGTGAGTCGAAGTTGTGATGTCGAAATCGGCCACTATAGCCCTCAAGAGGAAGATACCATTGCTGCCATTGTCGAAGCTAGGTGAGGTTTCAATAGATTAGTCCTCCTCCCTAGTTTCTAGTCCCTCAAAATTGTGTTTGTCATTCCAAACAAAAGCAAATATCCATTGTCGATTGTTTTGGTCGGAGTGGGAGACGGCCCTTGGGAGTTGATGAAAGAATTCGATGATCGTATACCCGAAAGAGCATTCGATAACTTTCAGGTAACTCCGTGACACCGAAATGCTTACGAAGCATCGATCTGATCCTATGCAATCTTACCCTTTTTGATGTTTCAGTTCGTGAATTTAACCGAGATAATGTCTAGAGATGTTCCAATGAGTCGGAAGGAGGCAGGTTTCGCGGCGGAGGCACTGATGGAAGTCCCGGCCCAGTATCAAGCTTCGATAAAGCATCGACTTCTAGGGTGAATGAGTGTGCTTGTTTGATCTTTCTTTCAAATGCATCGCCTACAGCATGTTGTAGATTGATCGGCTCTTTCTTGCACGCTCCAGTCGCAGTCGAGGAACTCCGAGAAAGAATCCTCTTCCTCCGCCATCAAGGAGGCAGACCGTTGCAAACTTTGCGGCAAATTCTCCAAGTTTCTTCCAGGATCATCAACGATCATATAGTATGTGGTTATTTCGTTTCTTGCTTAGATTTCTTGTGCCATTGAATTGATTATATATATTTATTCCTTTTTCTCATATACAGGTCCCTATTGGTCATCGACATGAAAATAATGGTGCCTTCTGCATTCTCAACTCCAGTTGTGGTTTCTGCATTACTTTGTATTTTTTAGAATCTCTCATTTCAGACGATTGTAATGGTATCATGGGATATAAATCAGTTTATTTTCACTGAATTTTCAATATCTGACTATTTTAACTTTCCATTGGAATCATTTTCATGTACTATCATTCACATTTACAATACTAACTATTGAAATTACATCGGAAAAGATATTGTTCAATATAATCTCGTCGTCGCAGTTGAATTGCAATGAAACTTTCAAGCCAGTAGAATTGTGATAGTAAATTCTGTTACAAATGGATAGGGCTGTAAATGGATCAACTATTTGTGATAAGTTTGTTGTTCATGATCGACTTGGTAAGTGATCCCGGCCTTGTTTACGAGTAGTTCGGCCAGTTCAGCCAGCCAGTTTGGCGCCACGAAGACCTAGCAAAGGACCGACGAAGGCCTCATCCGGGGAGTTCCCGAGCCAGGAATCTTCTCAAAGCATTAACCGACTGACCCCGAGCGGGCTCGGGCGAACCGAGCCGAGCACCCCCTAACTCGGTCCCCCACATCCGTTTTTCCGACCCAGATATGGGTCGAGTAACTCAGTTCTTGGCACTGCAGCGACCGGATAACTAATAGACCCGAAACATGGCCAGACAGACATAGTTCAACAAACCCCCGACTCAGGGCGTACCTCCGCCCTCTCAGCTCCCAGGCGGATGCGTGGTGACCCACACTCCCTGGATAAAACCCGACCCGGTCCATAACACTCGAACCCACCGGTCGGCACTCGGTCTCCGGACTATTTCTCCCCTACGCCGCCCTACATCGGTGCATCCGGGCTATGACCCCGACGTCGGGGTAAGACACGCCTTACCCATTTATGACACACCTCGCGGTTATCCCACTAACTCGGTACGGCTGTACCATCCGAGCACCCCGCGCCACGCCGCGGTACCTCTAGGTGTTCTCCTACGAGCTGACAGACACCATACCCCTGTCTCGTCGACACGGACAGGAGTTGTCAGCTCCCCTAGCTATATAAGTCTCTCCCCTCCTCATTTCGCAGGTATGCGGAATCGCACTCTACATTACTCTTCTGCATTTCCTTTGCTCCATTATATTTCCTACGGATACTGACTTGATCGTCGGAGGACCTGACCGGGGAAAATCCCCGGTGGGTTTGCTAACGACCATCTTATCGCAGGGCGGAGTCAGGTTGGTGCCAAGACGGAGCCAGGTCGGCGCCATGTCAGCAGAGCTCGTGGCACTCAGGAGACCATCTCGCCCTTGGGACTTCCACCTCGCTTCGCGACAGGATCAGTAAGAATTTATTTATGTTCAGTATACACGTGATTAATTAATTGAACAAACTTGAACAACTTATTAAATTAAACGAATAAACTTGAATATATATGTATTCAACTCACTCTTTAATGTTCATCAATGACATTTGTGAATAATATTTGTGAACACGCTCGCGAATATTGTTCATCACTAAAATTCTTATCAACGTGTTAAATAAATAAATAAATCTTTAAATGAATAAACAAGTTAACCAAATAAATAAATTTAAAATGTAAAAATTTTAAACAATCAAATAATCTTGAATTGATAGTTCGCTAATTACCAAACAACTAAGTACAAGTCAAATTTCAATCAAGCTCATTAAAAAAATAGTCAACTCAAGCTTGACAATCATTTAAATAACTTGATTTATTTTATGTCCGACTCAATTTAACATAACTTGATTATTATATAAAATAAATTTAAACACCACAAAATTACTTGACTCATTTATAGCCCTACAAATAGGTCACATTGTTATCATACGCAACTAAAGACATTGTAAAATATATTTTAAAAATAAATAAATCCATTTTTAAAACGTCTTAGATCATAATATATTTTAAAAGATAAATTTTTAGAAAACATTGACAGAAAATTTAAATTAATCCTGATAGAAAAGATAATTTTTCAAGATTTATCAAAATTGGATCCTTATTCCATTCTAAAATCTACATTTGCGTAATTTGAATTATACATTTATGTAATAATTTAAATTATATATTTGGCCATGTAGGCGGGGTATCGCGGTTATACCTGTTGGGGCAATCTATGGTCCAGAGTAACTATGTATTTTGATGTTTGTACATGGGGTCTATGTTAGATTCACCCTTGTGTTTGAAATGTAATGTGAATGTGCAGGTCTTGCAGGATACACATGGACTTAACTGGATGACTTCGGGACCGGTGAAGGATAGTATGGGAGACAAGCCGTGAGCTTGCATGCATCCGAGAGACCGTGGATAAAGCAGGGACGATGAGCTGAGGGAAGCAGACTTCAAGGCATATGTGAAGGATGACATGGAAGCAAGCCGAGGACTTGTGTGTGCATCTGTGGGACGAAAGCCAAAGTTGAAGAGGGCTTAAAGGCAACAGGTTGAAGTTGTTGGAGCAGGAATGGTGAGCCGAATGAAGCAGACTTCGAGGCATACACGAAGGATGACATGGACGCAAGCCGTGGGCTTGTGTGCGCATCTGAGGGACGAGAGCCAAAGTCGAAGAGGACTTGAAGACAATAGCCGAGGCTGCTGAAGGAAGAGTCAACTGAGTTGTGAGAGGTCGAGTGCTGAGGGAAATGTACTCGGGAAATCCTAGGGTTTGAGTGCTGAGAGAATTGTACTCGGGAAGAGAAACCTTGGGTTTAGGGATAGACCAGTTGACTGAGCCTAGAGCAGTCGACTGATAAAATCCACGGAAAGATCAGTCGATTGCCCCTGAATCAGTCGACTGATGGAAGCTAAAATTCTAACGTTGGGCTGTAGCGTTCGAATATAAGTGGGACCAGTCGACCGGTAACGGTGATTTCAGCCTAGAGCACTATTTAAAGGGGCTCGGTTTTGGCTGAGAGTTCTTGATGAAATTGGCTTTGGTTAAAAGCCAATAGTAGTCTAAGAGCTCAGGAAGGTGTTGCGGGTTGTGGCGAGGTTTCTCCACCCACAAGGAGCTACACAAGCTAGTCGGAAGTCTTCCGGGGAGTCATCCACCGACGGATCGGGATCGTCCATCTTATGGACAGCCGTGGAGTAGGAGCGTCATCTCCGAACCACGTAAATTGGTGTGTCTTTTTAGTTGTTAATTTTAGTTTAATTGTATTTTCGCTTGCGCACTAACAACGTGTAGGAAGAAATCGAGAAGTAGCTATTCACCCCCTTTAGCTAAACGGCAAGGTCACAATAATACCCTCCAATAATAGATTAGAGATCTAGAGTCTGAAACTTAGCTAATCGAAAACTTTTCCTTTTAATTGTTAGCGAGCCTGAAAATATTGATTGTTAGGATTAGGAGTAAAAACGAATCGAATTGAGTCGAATAATATAAAAATATTGATATTTGAGTTCGAACTCGAAAAATATATATGATATTTGAAGCTCAATTTGAAGTTCAAAAATATACATAGTTTTGGCTCAAACTCAATTCAAAATAAAATTCGAGTTCAGGTTTGATTCGAATTGATTCGAGAATATTTTAATTATAATTCGAAATAACTTAAATTTGAATTGGATTCGAATTATTTGAGCCTTATTTTGAATATATGTAAATACAAAATATGTAAAAATAATTAAAATTTAATTCGAGTTCAAGCTTGCGAACAATCGAAAAAATAGTATAAGGTCGAGGTTGGCTCGAATTCCATAATTTCTGATACGAATCAAACATTTTTCGTGTCGGTTCGAAAAGCTAGCGAGCTGGTTCGAAAAACTCGCGAACTTGCTTTATTGGTTTGCTCCCCTAGTTAGGATGGGTCAAGTTAGGTCAACTACCCCAATTCAACGTTACCTATATGATTAATTATTTTTTTTTAAAATTATATATTTAAAAAAATCATACGCTAACACATTTCACACCATCCATTTCGTGTACATTTCTAAAAGGGTAAATCATAAAATTTAATTGATCCCCGATGGATTCACCATGCCCTCCACCGTATAATTTGATTCGGAACGGTAACCGGAGGCCGCCGATGGTGTCCGAGTAATAATCGTATATATATGTGCATGCCATATGCCATGTTATTTACTGAGCGTTTAATTTAATTTTTTCACTGAGTGTATCATAGCTCATTTGAATTATATACTATTATAGTAAAAAAAAATAAAATTCGTCCTCATTTTCACAGCGGATTCTAAAGTTATGTGAGAGATGTAAATTGAAAAAAATATAATTAACCATAGCAGGAAAAATATTTTTCTCAATTTTATTAATTTTTGGATTCTAATTCACAGTAATAATATTTATGACAGTGTTATCTGGCTAGAATTTAACCAGTTAGAATTTTTCCTTCTTATTTTTTAATTTTAAAATCTTTTTTAAAAATATTTAAATTAAATTATATCTTTTTTATTATTTTTATATTAAATTATATTTTTTCTTATTTATTTCATATTATATTATATCCTTTTCTATTTTTTTCTTATTAAATTAATTTTTTAATTTATAAAATCCATGTTAATCTTTTTTATAATTTTTAAGAACATTAAAAATATTTGAATCTAATTATATATTTTTATTTTTATTTTTATTTTCATTTTCATTATAATTATATATTTTTATTTATTTTTATATTAAATTAATATTTCTATATTTATAAAATTTTATTCTAACTGGTTAGATTTTAACCGTCTAGAATTATTATAATATTTATTATATAGTAGTTAATTTTTGAAGAGCTGACATGATTATCGCATGGGAATAGCGTGATTTAATTATTTAATATCGCCTCGTATGGGAAATTTCCGTCTCCAAGGCTAAGATGGTGTAACGGTAAAATGATTAATCGCTGTAATAAATATTCATGATTTAATTTTTAATTATGATATATTTTATAAGGATTTTTTTTAAGTAGAGCGCGAATCTTGGGATGCTGGGCTTCTAGACCGTCCACTGCGAGCACTTCCCGATTTATCCTAGTAACATGTGGGAATTTCCATAGGATCGGATCGGTCATTCGATCCTCAACTATGATATATTTTGTAAGAATATTTTCTCCAAATAAGGGGTGAACCCTGGGACGCTGGACTTCTAGACCACTTATCTCGACCGCTTTTTGATTTATCCTAATAATTGGTAGAAATTTTTGTGAGATCGGATCGATCGTTCGAGGTTGAAAAAATCTCGTTAATTATCGAACGGGAAATCACGTGCTTTGTATGCTCTGCGCCTCGATTTGTCTGTCCGCGCCGTCCGCCGGATCTGTGGCGTACAGCTTCCAGCAGGCTGTTAATTAGACTCCGTGAACAATTAATGCTGCCTTAAAACACGGAAAAACAATTAATGCACATACACTTAACGCACCCTTCCCGCGGCGCGGATCTTCTGGTCCGCAAACCCCTGGTCCACCCCTGGACCACTTCTGCGCTATAAAAACCCACACACGTGCATCGCACGCGAGCTCTGCGAAGCCAAAACGCCGCAGCGCCCTCTCTCACGCGAAAAACGCACTTCTCCCTCGCCGCCCCCAACCACCCCCTCCCCCGACGCAAGCAGGCCGTCGCCGCCTCCATCGCCCGACGTCTCCATCGCGCGAGAGAGTCCCCGATACAAGCAGGTGTGGCCAATCCGGTAACTCAAGAACTTTTTTTGAATCCTCTGAAGTTGAAACCGAGGACGTATCAATTTGTTCTAAATTCTTTGTTGTACTTTCAGTTGGCTGCATAGGAGTTGGTTTAGAGGACTCTAAAGTCACCACATTATCATTCTTTAACTTGAAATCCTACAAAAGCATCGTATGAGTAAGATAAATATATATTTTTCTTGTGAAGACATTAGCAATAGTGCGAGAAGACAAGCAATAATGCGAGAAGACAAACCTGGCTTTGAAGACAAGCAATAGTGCGAGAAGACATTAGCACAAAAATCAACTGTGCATAACATCAATGAAGACAAACCTGGCTTTGAACATTGAAGACAAACATGGCTTTGAACAAAAGAAAATCAGCGAAAAAGACGAACTTACATCTTTTATTCTAGAGGAGCACGGCAGAACCCCAAATCGTTGAAAATCGTTGCTGGTGAAGTGCACTGGCCACGTCGTAGTGGCGGGGGTCGGGTGCCGATGGCGGCTCAAGCGGTGCAGGGGTCGCCGGACTTCGTCGCAGAGAGATCGAGAGGGAGGCGGAGCGGCGATGGAGGATGGCGGCGAAGGAGACGTCGGGCGTTCGGTGCAGGGCGGCTACGGTGTGGACCAGAGGAGCGTAGGGTTTTCCTTTCGGCGGCGGAGGGAGTCGCGAGAGAGAAGGAAATTTTCGCATGAGAGAGGGCGCTGCGGCGTTTTGGCTTCGCAGAGTTCACGTGCGATGCACGTGTGTGGGTTTTTATAGCGCAGAAGTGGTCCAGGGGTGGACCAGGGGTTTGCGGACCAGAAGATCCGCACCGAAGTCGACGACGGGAAGGGCGGTGCGGATCTTCTGGTCCGCAAACCCCTGGTCCACCCCTGGACCACTTCTGCGCTATAAAAACCCACACACGTGCATCGCACGTGAACTCTGCGAAGCCAAAACGCAGCAGCGCCCCCTCTCATGCGAAAATTTCCTTCTCTCTCGCGACTCCCTCCGCCGCCGAAAGGAAAACCCTACGCTCCTCTGGTCCACACCGTAGCCGCCCTGCACCGGACGCCCGACGTCTCCTTCGCCGCCATCCTCCATCGCCGCTCCGCCTCCCTCTCGATCTCTCTGCGACGAAGTCCGGCGACCCCTGCACCGCTTGAGCCGCCATCGGCACCCGACCCCCGCCACTACGACGTGGCCAGTGCACTTCACCAGCAACGATTTTCAACGATTTGGGGTTCTGCCGTGCTCCTCTAGAATAAAAGATGTAAGTTCGTCTTTTTCGCTGATTTTCTTTTGTTCAAAGCCATGTTTGTCTTCAATGTTCAAAGCCAGGTTTGTCTTCATTGATGTTATGCACAGTTGATTTTTGTGCTAATGTCTTCTCGCACTATTGCTTGTCTTCAAAGCCAGGTTTGTCTTCTCGCATTATTGCTTGTCTTCTCGCACTATTGCTAATGTCTTCACAAGAAAAATATATATTTATCTTACTCATACGATGCTTTTGTAGGATTTCAAGTTAAAGAATGATAATGTGGTGACTTTAGAGTCCTCTAAACCAACTCCTATGCAGCCAACTGAAAGTACAACAAAGAATTTAGAACAAATTGATACGTCCTCGGTTTCAACTTCAGAGGATTCAAAAAAAGTTCTTGAGTTACCATCCATTATCATGTCTGACGCTACTAAAGCAACTTCAAAAACTATTGATGTAGGCTCTACTTGTTTAAGTTGATTTGTTTGAGTATTAGTTAATTCATCACTTCTGAGGAGATACATTGAATTAGTTATTTGACATTCTCTTGGCTCACTTGAGTAGGATTCCACCATAAGAAAGGATGACAAATTGGCTTCTTCTCAATCCACTGGAACTACATCACAAATGACTCAGTACAACAGAAAAATTACAAGCAAGTAAGAGTTTATCAACTTCAATGTCAAAGACTTCAACGCCAACCTTATCCCAATCTCCATCTTCTCCGACATCTACCACCAACCAAGCAACTTTGCCGAGTGATGTAAGTTTTAATTTTCTATATCAATATTATTAAATAACTCAGTCATATGATTTGCACTAGGAGACATTAATTATCTATTTATCTTACTCATACCGTGTTCGTGTAGCATTTCAAATCAAAGAAAGACAATGCGATGATTGTAGAGTCCTCTAAAACTACTCCTATGCAGTCAACTAAAAGTACAACAAAAAGTTTAGAACAAACTGATACATCATCAATTTCAACTTCAGAGGAAATTAGACTGAGAGAAGACAAGCAATAGTGCGAGAAGACAAGCAAGTTAGACTGTTATTTTGCTATTTCTTATGCTTCTAATGAAGATTCGACATCCAAGTTAGACATAACACTACGAATCTGAATGTATTTCCATCTCCTAAATCTCAGATAATTTTGTTTTCAACAAAAGACATTTCAGCTGTTACCTCTTTGTGCTTGCTACATTCATTGTGGTGTTTCCTCTTCTTTCGTTAACTTTTTGTTTTCCTTTTGGCAGAACACTGGCAGCGACATTGGAGCAAGATCGTTTAGTAGAAGTCACATCCGGTGCTTGGAAAGTCAATAAATCTCCCACATACTTTGTTCTCTAATTTCCAATATTAAATCTAATTCAGAATGGAGTGTTGAATCTGCAGGAAGAAGACAAGCAGCCGTTTCTGACTTCTATCATTACTTACTCCTGAAAATTTTGAAGCCAAGGAGAGAAGGAAAAAAAAACTTTTGAATTGAGAGGCCAACTTGATTAGTCATAACTTGTTTAGTTTAATTATATGCATTGTGTTGTAGATTGTATGGATTCATATTGTTTGTTTATATGCATCAGATGTCTGATCAAAAGCTATAGTGAATATAATGACGGGTAAATTTGATGTTCAAAAGCTTTTGTATAAATAAACAAAGTGAGAGATCCGTAACGAAGAACATTATTTGGAGAAAAAATTCAGTAATGATTAGATAGAGCAGCACTTACTCTTATGATTCTCTCTGCGTTACGAACATTATTTGTTTTCCTCTTCATGATTCTCTTTGCGTGTTGACTCTTCATGAGCAGCACTTGGTTAGATTTAATAATTTTTTGTTATGTATTATCAAATACATCGGGTTACTTATTTTTTTGTATAGAATTTATTGGCATTATTTTCATATTTTTTTGCGAATTAATGAAGAAAAAAATCTTGAGATCATTTGTTTTATCCTATTGGAATTGCTCAATCGAGAACAACAAACCTTTACTATAACATGTCGAACATAATCAAATTTTAATACTGTAAATAGAGATAATAATTTGGATTAATTAGTCATAAACAAGTTAGCATGTGGAAACTTTCCATGACAACTACTTTCAATGATCCAAATAATATCATAAAAACACAACATTATTATCAAGATATTGTTGCTCTAAGCATCTTACATGATCCACAACAACAACACCACGGCATTATTATCTGACATGAATATAAGAATACAATTTAAAGAGAAAAATGTCCAATATTTAATCATCCCTGTCAACAACGGGAATAATGAACTCATTACTCATCTAAATCTCCATTCCCCTTCACTTTTTAAATTTCTAGTAATGGATCTTCTACTAATTTCATCTACTAGGAACTATGGCATTGCCCAACTCCACAATTGGATTATGTACTCCTTAATTTCTGTCTTTAGATCCTGGGCTTCTTTTGTTGAATAGTGAAATCATCCTCATCACTATCAGCTCTTCTCTTTGCTTTAACATCTCCATTCTTGGATTGAGGTAGTGGTTTCTTGGAGCTCTCTGTTCTGTCCTGCTTGGGTTTAATAGGGGTACCCAATCTCTGCTGTGACTGCCTCTTCAACTTCCTATCATATACTTTTTTCGCTCTTTCAGGAGACAATAAGCCGTGTTCCATCATCCTGCAAGTTCGAGATGAATAGGAGAATTATAACAACTAAAACTGCAGTCTGACATTAAACCTACTTCTAACAAATAATAAGGCAAGAGAAAACAGGTTAAGGATGATATGGATGACTTCTAAATTATACTAAAACAAAAGATGTAACATGAATTTGCTCAAGTTTTACGTAAAGTGAGTAGTAGACTTCTCAAGTTTGCACTGAAGCAGCATATTGGATAAA
This sequence comes from Boesenbergia rotunda, assembly GCA_024364735.1. NCBI lineage: Eukaryota > Viridiplantae > Streptophyta > Magnoliopsida > Zingiberales > Zingiberaceae > Boesenbergia > Boesenbergia rotunda. Next base: position 15,458 of record JAGFNQ010005543.1, read on the forward strand.
ACAAAGCCCAAAATGATAAGAGTGTAGAAACATATTGCTAAACAAAAACAATAAGTATCAATTACTGCGTCCCGGATGTTTGATTAAAGAATACATGAAGTTCCATGGGATATCTATCTCCTTAGCAAATTTGATAATTTGGCAATCCACTTATGCGAGAAGTTGGTGTATTAGCTGAAGAAATGAGCTCAGAAGCAAATAAACAAGCATAGTAACGGTAGAAGGATCTTACCAGAATTGTGCCATTTCACTTGATCGAATTTGTTTCGACAGTGATTCGTAGAATATCCTCAAGGGTTCTCTCTGCATGAAAAAATACCGAAGGAAATATTCAGCCGACTGCAAGTTACAACAAAGAATAACAGGATGTTTCCAAATCACAAACCTCTTCAGGAGGATCGAACTTCTGGCAAGGCAAGGAATACACTTTCTTCTCGGTTTTGGCTCTGATTTTGGTTTTTGTCACAGTTTTGGAGGCACTGGATGTGATTGTTGCTGTTTTGACCTTCACATTGGTTTAATTCAAATGTTTAACAAATGAAATAGAGAAGAAACGCAATCTAGTGGATAGGAATGGAGAAACTTGTGCTTGCTATGAATCATTATATTCCGATGAATCAAACTGAAGGGAAACAAGGGAAGAAACAGATCTGAAGATAAATCAAGATCTGGATGGCCGTCACCAGACAAATTAGGCAATCGCAATTAAGCAAATCAAACTCGAGATCGTACGAACTCCTACAGCCGATGGCAATTTTCCGTTGAAAAAAAGAGAGAGATCTGTACCTCGGCCTTCACAACCACCGTCGCAGATTTCGGCTTGACGACCATAGTCGTTTTCCCCGATGCTTCGATCTTCTTCCTCGTCTCCAACGCCGAGACGCCTTTCCCCTCACCTCCGCCGCTCTCTTTCTTGACCTTCCCGGCCAAAGGCTTGGCCACACCGGCCCCCCCCCCCCCCCCCCCTTCTGTGGTTGCCACCGCCAAAGACATAACCGGATTGGCCACACCTGCTTGTATCGGGGACTCTCTCGCGCGATGGAGACGTCGGGCGATGGAGGCGGCGACGGCCTGCTTGCGTCGGGGGAGGGGGTGGTTGGGGGCGGCGAGGGAGAAGTGCGTTTTTCGCGTGAGAGAGGGCGCTGCGGCGTTTTGGCTTCGCAGAGCTCGCGTGCGATGCACGTGTGTGGGTTTTTATAGCGCAGAAGTGGTCCAGGGGTGGACCAGGGGTTTGCGGACCAGAAGATCCGCGCCGCGTCGACTTACTCGACTTGTCTTCCCGTCTTCGTCCAGGCGATCGACGTCTCCACGAGGACTCTATCTCTATTCGGTCAGTTACATCTAATTTCGTTCTTCTAGAGATAAAAGACGTCTATAATTATCCAAAGGAATAAAGATTTATTTTCAAAAAACAAACTTCACATCTCGGAGCCAAATATTTCTGGATCCATCGCCGTCATTTGATGTTTCCATGTGGACGAATAAGCACTCACCACCTGGCCATGCTCATCGCTTTGTTCCGGACAACTTCCGATGTGGAAACGACACGTGCAGTCCTAAGACAAACTTGAGTTCGCCTTGCGGATAACCTTGCCAGCCTGGACCTCCAATCGTGCGGGGCCCGCCGTTTCGTTCCCCATCACCTGCTGACTTGATTCCATCAGCCAACCGAAATTACCACCCCGCCACTGTTGACCGTCGCCGCCCGATCCCCATCGTAGGGCCAGGATTTGCTCTCGCGCCACTGTTGACCGGTCGATCTTCGCCGTCCTCAAGCAGTTTTACGATCTCGAGGAATGCGTTGGCACGCCCACGCGGCCTGATGAGCGGGGTATGGCGGTCATTTCAGAATTCGTGCCCACTTGGACACTGATACCGAGACGCGGACTCTGATTCGATATAAGTGGCAAAAAGGGTTAATTCTGGCACGTGAACGACGGGTTTATGACAACAATGCCACTGGAAAGCGCAAAGGCGTTGCACTTTTCGCGGGTCCCACCGGCTCACCCGGGTTTTGATCCGATTCCGTGTTTGCATCTCGTCATCTCTATCTCGATTTACTCAGTGAAAGGTATCGAATCTCCTCAAATCGACCACCTTACGCTAGGGTTTCTGTTCTAATTGACACGGACGGAGGCGGAGACGGAGCTCGCGATTCGGTTTGCGAAGGGGATTCAGTATCGGTAACGGCTTGATTATAGTTCTGTTTGTCCTTTTTTTGTTTTCTTTGAGTGATTGCATGTAGCTTTGTGATTCAGTGACGATTTTTGACGGTGGTTTGCTGTTTGAGTAGGAAAGATTTGTTTCTGGCGTTCTCTTGTGAGTTTTGGTGGTCGACTCGCGAGTGGAAGGGAAGAACCAATGGAGAAATTAGAGTTGGTTTAGTTTGGTGTTCGCTACTTGTTTTTTTTTACAAGTTATCACTTTTTATTTTTTACTTCTATGGGAACTTAAGTCAATATGATTATATCAAAAGAAAAGAGTTCTCTATGTGTTTTTGCTGGCTCGAGATGAGATAGCCTATTTCAGTTGGGATGGATTTGCTTATATGTTCCTTGTAGCTTCGCGAGTTGAAGTGAAAACTTTTCATCCAGAAACTTCAAAAAACCTGAATTCATCGTTACAAATTTATAATTCCTGATTCCTCCATGATATATTAATAATTAATTAATATAAAAGGCCTTCCTTTTCCGCAAAAAGTCATGCGCGGACACCGAGAGCCCCACGCGGTCATCTCCATAGCCATTTGTAAGAGGTAAATCCAAAAGCTGAATAAACCATCACATGAGAAGGTATTTTTTCTCGGCTTTGCTAGTACATCCTTGTCCATTTTTACAAATCTGTCCTACGATAACTAACTCGGTTGTCTTGGGGCACAAAAAAGACCTTCCCGGTGGCAATAAGGCGATTCGCTGGCCCCAGCACCCCCGCCAATCCATCCCAGGGCCAACACAGAGGAGGTAAATTACGGGGGCTACTAGTCCAGATACTGTAGCTAGCGCGTGGGAAGGACAAATACACTAACTTTGCCAAATTTTGACCCCCAGACCTTAAGATGGTAATGCTCACACACTAACTATCAGTCCATCCTGTCGGGACTACATAAAAGACCTTCCTGGACCATATCTTCGAAAGATTTTGTTGATTAAATCTAACTTTGGATATGTCCTTTTTTGTTTGATTAATTGTGGAAAGTAACTAAAGGCCTCGTTTTCTCTTTCTTAAAGCATTTTTCTGACTAGGCAATGCCTTTGATGCTTATAAAGTTCACAGTGAAGCATCAATTGCTGTTATTCTTACTGAATTTTTTCTCGAGACTCACTATACTTATCTGCTAAGCTATTTTTTTCCAGTGAATCAAGCATGCCCCGCCTTTGTGATTTCTGCTCAGAGCAACGACCCGTGGTCTACTGTAGGTCTGACAGAGCTTCCTTATGCTTGTCATGTGACCGTAATGTGCATTCTGCAAATGCTCTTTCTAGACGGCATTCACGGACATTGTTATGTGATCGGTGCATGACACAGCCTGCTTCAGTTAGGCGCATTGAAGAAAATGCCTCCCTTTGCCAAAATTGTGATTGGAATGGTCAGGATGGCTTAACATTGACTTCAGAACACCATAGACAGACGATTAACTGCTACTCAGGTTGCCCATCAGCTGCAGAGTTTTCAAGAATTTGGTCTTTCTTTGAATATCCTCAAGTGAAAGAGCCTCCTTGCGAACAAGGATTGGTGACTGTCAACGAGAACAATGTTAACAGTTGGTGGGGAACTCCAGAGAGCAGTAGTACTGTCAATATTGGCAGCACTCGAAAGATGAATGAGCTAGGTGCAAATGACAAGACTAATCACTTGGCAGAATCCTTTTCAACAGCAGCAGTCAATGCCATGTCTTGCAGCGCTGAGGAACAAGCTGGTTCGATGGATTCTACTACACCCAAGGTGCGTTAGTATTTGAAAAAGTGCATTAAACACCTTCAGATACAAATTGTTAGGAAGCACTAACTTTTGAGCTGCCACTTTATTGCACTACGATTTATGGAGCGCGAAAAAAATCCTGTTCTTTTAAAAGTGGATCTTCTTCAAACTTGCAAGTGGATATTATTTTGAACCATACATATTGAAAGTTCTCTGTCTTTGTAAACTATGTAGAGTAACAAGTTGTGAATTCCAAATAATTGCAGCCAGCCACTTATTTTATCATATCATTGAACTCTATATAATGTTATATTATAAGTAATATCAAGACCTCCTAGATCACTTAAATTGTTTTAAACAGAGTTTTTTTAAAAATCTCCATCTCTCATAGCTTTAACTCTAATATTAATCAATTACTTTTTTGGACATGTTCATATAATCTTAATCTTTTTCTTCTCATTTTCTCATTATTCTATGATCCTGTCATACTATATGACAAAAGAGTATAGCAATTGTTGTTTTGAACCAATTTGATAGCATCAAAATTCACAGATCTCATCTTTTCCTCCATTTTCTTCTCGCCTCTTTTTGCTATCCTCAACTTATAAAATTTCTTCTTCTGATCCAACAATATCAAATGTTTTTTTTGTTAATAATTTTTTTACCAAACTCCATAACACAACTATCTCGTGATGATTTAGTGTTGATTCATAGGAATACCATTTCTATCTCTTATGTATTTCTATGGAATCAACTTTCCTATGTTTGGTAAAAATCCTATTTCTTCTCTATCTCTTTCTACAAAGCATATCTTTTTTTTTCGATTCAATTCTCGATGAATAAATATTATGAACGAGTCAAGTGGATTTGCAAATCAGGTTGGTCAAATGGGTTAGGCTGGTCACATGAGCGAGTTGTATGGCTCAGCCTTGCAAGCTTGATGCACTGGGCAGGTTAAGCAGACTATGTGAGTCAACCAAATCAAATGAGTAGGGAAAACAAGATGTCTAGACTAGGTTGACAGGCTGAGCAAACCATTTTCTATTATTTGTGGAAATATTTTTTCATCCTGAAAGTTTTTTCATGTCTTTTACTTATATGACACTTTCCGAACATATTAATTTAAATAACTTATTTGTTTCAGGCCATAAATCAAACTAAGGAACTCATATTCCTATTCCAGTCCCTATCAATTTCATTCCGTGAACCAAACCTTAGCGCTAGTTTCTAAAATAAAATTTCTCATCACAATTCATTCTTCAATTATTTCTATTTACTCTTTTATCAATTTGCAGGGTACCGTCTTTAAGTAACATTCATGAACAAGTTTCTCAATTGATTACCATCTAGTCCAAATGTCAAAAATAGTGCCATTGAGTTTATCTTTGATATAAATTTATTATTATCATTGCAATTTTCTACATTCCTTATACTTGTGACATTAGCATTTGCATTATTACATGTTTGTAATGCATCAATGTAACTATTTGATACATTTCTTCTGATATCCATGGCAATAATTGTATACAAACTATTATACGTTTTATCTTTGTTAATATAACTCATTTTCTATTTACACTTTTATCGATTTGCAGGGTACCGTCTTTAAGTAACATTCATGAAACAAGTTTATCAATTGATTACCATCTAGTCCAAATGTCAAAAATACTGCCATCGAGTTTATCTTTGATATAAATTTATTATTATCATTGCAATTTTCTACATTCCTTATACTTGTGACATTAGTATTGGCATCATTACTTGTTTATAATGCATCAATGTAACTATTTGATACATTTATTCTGAAATCCACTGCAATAATTGTATACAAACTATTATACGCTTTATCTTTGTTAATATAACTCATTTTCTATTTACACTTTTATCAATTTGCAGAATACCATCTTTAAGTAACATTCATGAAACAAGTTTATCAATTGATTACCATCTAGTCCAAATGTCAAAAATACGGCCATCGAGTTTATCTTTGATATGAATTTATTATTATCATTGCAATTTTTTACATTCCTTATACTTGTGACATCAGTATTGACATTATTACATGTTTATAATGTGTCAATGTAACTATTTGATACATTTCTTCTGAAATCCACTGCAATACTTGTATACAAACTATTATACGCTTTATCTTTGCTAATATAACTCATTTTTTAATCCATCTTTTTTCAGTTTTTTATCCTCATGCTATCTTATTAAGTACATGACATCTATAGATATGATCTTTCAGACATAAAACCAAGTTGTTTTAGAAATTTTATTTTCTCTCTTAGTGATATCTCAATCATTCTTTCCCAAAAGTTTACTCATGAACTCAATCTTTCTATAATTAGAAAAATATAGTTTTACATATTTATTCTTATAGATAAGTATAAAACAAATCATCTAGCATTATGATCTCCTTTGCAATATTCGCTTTGAAGAACTTCTTGTTTTATATCCTTTCATGCATCTTGCCCGAACCTTTTTTTGTTTTTCAATTTCTCTGCAATAAAAAAATTGTCATTTGTTCCAAACCATTGCTGATTAGTTCCTAGTTAGAATTTTGCATTTACAATGACAAATGGGTGTTTTCAGAATGACAATGAATGATCTAATGGTCTACTACTTCGAAATGATTGTTTCAGAATGTTCTATCTGAATGCGTATCAATTGTATGGATCCAGTGTTTGACACAATTAATACAAATTTGCAAGAAAAAACTTATTTACTTTGGTAATTATGTGAGAATTTAGGAATTCTTCAGGGTTATTTCTGGGAATAGTTGGTAATGATTATTTTGTGAGTGCATAGACTAATGAACTTCTTACTTTCGTGTTTACAGCTGTGTTGTCCTGGAGCTGATGATATGGAGTTCTGCAACGATTTCTATGACAGTTTCACTATGGAAGATGCGGACGATACATTTGCGAATTATGAGGAACTATTTGGTGCATCTCATAAGCAATCTGGGGATCTTTTTGACGATGCTGGAATAGATAGTTTCTTTAGCGTCAAGGAAAATTCTGCTACCGATTCCATTTGCAATGGTGACTTGGTAGTAGAGGTAAATCTTGTGGTGTTTTTCATGTTTCCACTCATCTCATACGGCATTAATAAGAAATCTTTTATTTTGGATGCTGATTGAACTTGAGTTATCTACTTGATTTCTTTGTTGGGTGCAAAACTATATTTTGAAATTTCATGAAACAGCTTTAGTGAGGAAGAATTTTTGAAATTTGTTGCCTAGTATAAAACAAGAATTTTAGGTTGCGTTTGGTACGCTTGTTTTTCATTTTCATTTTCTACAGAAAATGCGATTTTCCAGAAAACGTGTTTGGTTTGTATTTTCCAGACTTGTTTTCCAGAAAAAGATATAGCGTTTTCTGGAAAACTGGAGAATGAAATAAAGTCATTTTCTGGAAAATGAGAAAATGCAGTTTTCTAGAAAATGGAAATAGAAGACGGAGCAAACCAAACGCTTCCTAATTTGTTTAAAAAATAAACTTCTCTGGTTAAGAAGAATGAAGCTTCTTCAGTCTTCTAGATCAGTAGTGTCAGAAAACTTTATCCTCAAATTCTGACTTTAGATGTATTCCTGATAGTCTATTTTAATTGCATAAGTTAATTCTTTTAAAAATAACTTAAATGTAACTGATGATAGGTAGCATAATATTCTTGTTAATCTTGCCAGTAAGTCTGAGACTCTGAGTTTAGAGATGGAAAAATAGGAAGGGGGAAGAGATGTAGAGGGAAAGTAATACAAAAATGTGCATCATTTATTAGTCTCCATGTGCAAATTTATGATCCTTTCCCAGGCCTAACCATGAACCGTAAACAGATCAATTTAATTCTTTTGATCAAACACGTCAATAATTGCAAATTGTCAGTTGTGGGTGATGGTTTGATCTGTCATTGCAGCATAAACTACTAAATTTAGCACCTGTTCCACTCAAACACTGAAGCAATACTGATATCCGATCATTATATTTGGAACAGGTTAAGCAAACAGCAGTAACATGCAGCACAGCCGTGTCTGCTGATCTGTTGACGTCTAATCCTGGAGGAAATGCAGATTCTAGTGAGGGATTACCAGTTCGACAAGTTCAATCAGCTGTATCATTTTCCTTTTCTGGTGTAACCAGCGAAAACAATACTGGAGATTTTCAAGATTGTGGAATGTCAGACATGCTTCTATTGGGTGAACCACCTTGGTGCCATAGTGGTCAAGGAAGCTCCTCAATACCTACATCATGCAGGGAAACTGCTCTTATACGTTACAAGGAAAAGAAGAAACAACGCAAGTAAGTTCTGGCCTTGAGTCTTAACACGTACCTAAATAGATTTATATGGATTGAGTAAACTAATCCTTTGACTACGTGGCTGTTGTTACATTAACTAGCAGCAAGACCTAGGTCCGCAAACTGCTTTTGATGAGAATGTCATCCTTAAGTCATTTTTTTCCCACTCCGGTTCCTTTATCACAGAGTGAAATTCCGCTTTGGAGATTTTTTATGCTTGAAAAATGCAGAAAAGTATTCTTCATCTTTATTCCTGTCTTGATTTCTGCCTATTGATTGTACAACAACTAGATTATTCTATCAACATAAAATTATTTGATAAATCCTAAAAATTTGAAAGTCTAATCACATCACACACACTCAAACAGATCATATATTCAAGGATGATAATAAAACAGCAAATTTAAGGACTCAATAACAAAAGGCAAAAAGTTTGAGGATGATATTAACTTCATTATTAATCTTGTATTTTGTAGTTGAACGCCTACTATTTCATTCTGTATTTCAAATTTTAATTTCTTGTTGTCCGGAATGTGGCTGTTATAAATAAAAGGCGTTCTATTTCCCATGAATCCATGCTGTTTGGTGTGTGCAATGTGCCCTAGCAACTTGTTCTGCTGCTGCTTTAAAGTTGAGACATTATGCACGGATTTCCATTCTCCCCTACACTGAATATCTTAGATCAACCATTTGGCATGGAATATTAAGATGAGGAGAAATAGTAGATGGACTAAATCCACCGAATGGGATCCTCTGCCCCATTCTTCCTTGTCCCGCCTGTCCCACACTCGCCGGCGATGGCCGACGAGTCGCCCAATCGCCGATCGGACACCGTCAATGACCTCTGTGTCTTGAATCAAACGATATTCTGGGGAACGGTGAACCGGTTGGGATCTTCGCAATTGCGATCTCACCGGATTCATTACGGCGATCCCGACGGGTTCACTGTAACCCCCCCCCCTTTCAGGGTATAGTTGGGTCGGGGTGGCGGCCGGAGGCCGCCGATGGTGTCCGATCGGCGATCGGACGACTCGCCAACCATCGCCGGCGAGTGTAGGACAGGGGACAGAGGGCACCTTTGGGACAGAGGATTAGTTGGGTTCGGGGTGGCGGCCGGAGGCCGCCGATGGTGTCCGATCGGCGATCGGACGACTCGCCAGCCATCGCCGGCAAGTGTAGGACAGGGGACAGAGGGCACCTCTGGGACAGAGGATCTGCCCTCTAAATCCACCCATTGAAGTCTTAGCAGTTTGCTTTACTGTTGTAGGATACATCAAGCCTCTACTTTGAACATCTGTGCAAAACATCATTTGGGGTAGGCTTTATGGATCTTATTCCTTTGTTGAGTACTATGCTAAAATACATTATTTTCAATGATATCCAAATCAATTAAATCATTTCTTATTGTAATAGCTAAGGTTTCTTTCATCTCTTCTTATATCTTCCACTCATAGTGATGCTACACATCTAACTATTCTGTCGGACACTTTGTGCAAACAATTTATCTTCCCTCATTTGATGATTCTTGACTCTTCGTCTACTTGTTCCATATCTATGTGGGATATAACTGGCACTCCGAGTGGGCATCCTACATCCATTGATCATGTGCAAATTTCTTTAGAAATAGCCATCTAGGATTATTCAGATCCACATTCATGACGAAGGCTTCTACTCGAGTTAAGAGTAACATAGAATTACACCGAATTGCTTATAATATATTAGTCTTATAAGCATGCATAATTCTGTTATTGTTCAAGGGATGTGCTAAGGATTTAAGATTGAATCTGGATATAATATACATGGTCATTAGTCCATCTTGTATGATCAACAGGTTTGAGAAAACAATCAGATATGCATCGCGGAAGGCTAGAGCAGATATTAGAAGGCGGGAGAAGGGACGTTTTGTCAAGGCAGGTGAAGCTTACGATTACGATCCACTCTCCCATACAAGAAGCTTCTGAGGACAGCAGTGTTTTGCTTATCAAGAGTCAATGTGTATTTTCATATGCTTGGGAGACCGATAAAAACATGGCATGGTTGGATTGGTCATTTATGAAGGATGAAACAGACGAGGAGTAGCAATTCGATTAAACTGGAGTGATCAAGCAAATTGTTTATCTTACAGATGCTTTGTTGGTGAGAATTTTGTGAATCAAGTCCTTCAAACTTTTTCTCTGCATTCTGGCTGGAGTACATATGTGCTACAATTTTGAAGAACAAGAGCTCTTGCTCTGGCCATTCAGTCATGGAGTTCATTACCACTCATTCCGACATCAGTGTTCAACGACCTCGTTTTTTTGAGCCTGCTTTTAGGTTTGACTTTCATTTCAAATGTCTATACCTATAAGGTTATTGCCTTTTCTGTTTTGTTCATGTGGAGTAATAACGAAGAGGACACTTCGTATCTATTTGATCTGCCGAACATGTATATCTAACAAGAAAAACATGGCAGTGTTACTGCTGCTTGTCGTTTGTAAATACACACTTTCCTGCCTCAATCTCTGTCAATATATCATCTTCTCTTATAGTTTTGACTATAATTTATTGGCTTATCTATTTTTAGTAATTTAACTGTGCGATTTGACCTCTATGTCAATTCCTCGCAGAAGTCCAGGTTTAAGCTTGGTTCAACTTTGGATCCAAGGCACGTATGTGACTTTTAATTTTATTATTATTATTATTATTATTATACTTTATTCAAAAAGACATACCACACACAGACATTTTTTTTTATTTAGTTAGCACGGCTTACTCTATTTATGTGATTAATTTTTTTTATTGATTTTCAAAATAAATTAAAAGTATTCAGTGGTTTATCAATTTAGTATTTTTAAGTCTATTATTTATTAAAGAAAATTTATTTATTAATTCGTAAATTTAGACTCAATCCTTATATGTCAAAAAAAAAAAATTTTTTTTTGCTGTTGCATTATTATTTTAAAGAACATGACACAAGGATTAAAATGAGAAATATAATAGATGATTTTTTTTTAATAGTGGATTGATGGGTCATCCATTATGAGCATGATTTACTTTGATAACTAACGAGAATTTTGTATGAAATCATAATGATCACCTCAAAATTAACGTAAGCGGTACACTTGGTGCCAATTTAAAAAAATATAAAATTATTATGTAATAGCAGATGATTTCGAATGTGCCACGGAGCTAATTTTATGATCGTCTACAGAGAGCTAAATTAAAAATTTATAATTAATCAACATGATAAAATTAAAAATTTATAGTTAATCAACATGATAAAGAGTTATATATGATTTTTTATGGAGATCCATTTATACCCATTACAATAATATTATTACATGCTACTCAACATAACAGAGCTGATTATGTGATATAGGCTACATTTTTTAATTTATATTATAGTCCCGGTAGAAAGTGAGAAGGCTCAAAATAAAATATATATTTTTTGTTATTTTCATTTTGTTTTTTTAATGTGAGGTGGATTTAAAATCAAGAAATAAAATATAAAAGAATATATTCAAAGTAAGAATAAAATTTCGGTTAATTGGAGAAAACTCTCCAATTTCAAATTGATTTTTGCATGCACTCCCCACTTGATAAATTCTTTACATTCACTCCGTGATGGATTGAGTATAAAAAAGTGAAAACTTAATATATATTCTAAAGATTTGAGTATAAATTTATGAGATTGAGTACTAATTTAAAAAATTTGAGTATAAATTTCGGTGACCTCTCGTGAAAATCTTGATGTGGTGGATGGAACCTGACATACTCAAATTTCTAAATTTTATACTCAAATTTCTTCAAATAATACTCAATCTAAATCAATTCGTACTTAAATTTTTACAATGTATACTGAAATTTTTACTATATACTGAAATAATGTATACTCAATTTTTTTCAAATAACTCAAATTTTTTAAGTTAGTACTCAATCTCAGATAATTTATACTCAAATCTTTATAATATATACTGAATTTTTATCTTTTATACTGAAAAAAATAACACACAACTGTCTTGTGATCAATCCCGTCAAGGAGTGCGTGTAAAGAAATTTTGAGTTGGGGAGTACATGTAAAATCCAATTTGATATTAGAGAGTTTTCTCAAATTTCCCAAATTTCCATCATATAATTTTATTTATTTATTTTTAAATTTTTATCTTCATGCTTATCATACTATAGTTACTATAATAGATAGGATCACGGTCGAGTATTTTAAATTTTTATCTTCATGCTTATCATACTATAATTACTATAATAGATAGGATCACGGGTCGAGTTCGAGCCAATGAACTGATTACTCATTGATCTGATTCAAGAGATCTAATCCGTACACGCCCGTCTAGCCATGAGATAAATCACGAAGGGTCGAGCCGGCCGGGCCAGGTCGACATCTCTACTCTTCGTCTTAAATCCTCGGGTTGCCCCTGGATTATAGTACAGCGGTAGGGGTGATTAGTTCCTTCAAATAAGACTCGAACTCTGGGACGTTGGTCTTATAGATCGTATAGTGTATTATGTAAGAATTATCCCTCCAAATAAGACCTGAATGGGACGTTGATCTCATCCCTAGTTCGTCTACCGTTTTGTCTTAAACCCTCGGGTTCGCCTTTTTGGTTAAACCCTCGGGTTCGTGCCCTTTTAGTCCGGCTCATCTGTTCTCGGCCTTTACCTCTCCTGTCTTCGGTTCTTAACCGCCGTCATTCACACCGGCGATAACCCCCATAGCCGCGGCCTGCATACTTTTCTCTCCATCTCTCGTCTTTCACCTTTCATCATTCTTCGCAGGCCCGCGCGCAGACTCTCCGCTAATGGCTCCAGTGTCACAGAACTCTAATTTGAAGAAGAAGTTGAACAATAATACTCTAAGAAAGAAGGATCCGCATGCGGCCTCCAAAGAGATTGAATCTCTCGAATTCGATCCAGGATCTGAGGAGGATGACCGCAGCCAGTCCTCCGACACGGAAGACGAGCTTTCCTCTTCGGGCGCTTCGTCCGACGGAGAACCCCTAGCCGACGATTTCCTTGGCGGCAGCGACGATAGTGGTAATCAGGGCCGATTCGAGTTTGTTAAATTTGTCAGTTTTATGGGTCATGTGCGTAATGTTTTTGATGGTTGGTTTCAGAGGAAGTGGAAGAATTGGGGTCAGATTCTGATGCATCTGATCTGGAGGAAAAATCAAGAGCCATAGACGAGGAAAAAAGCGAGGGCGGAGGAGGAAGCGCAAGAGGAGTTGCAGTTAAATATAAAGAGGAATCTGATGAGTTCAGATTGCCAACGAAAGAGGTCTGTTTTTGCCTCTATTGATATTTTTTTCCCATTCTGTAACTTCTGCCTTAATATATCAAAAAGGTTCACTTCTTGTACTGAGATATGAGTGATGATACAGGAACTTGAAGAAGAAGCTCAGCAACCGCCCAATCTTCAGAACATTCATAGGAGGATCAATGAAAGTGAGTAGGCCTATCTCCCTGATAACTGAAATTCTTGCAACTTTTTTTTTTT
>JAGFNQ010005544.1:0-18529 GCA_024364735.1 Boesenbergia rotunda
AGGCGGTGCTGAGTAAAGTGTGTGTGGTGGCTGATTTTGGAGAGATCCTTGAGACGAGACAATTTAGTTATTTGAATTACAATGTTTTAGTTTATTCAAATTTCAAGTTCTTGCTTTATGGAGTTTAGCGAACATTTAAGCTTTGGATAGTTTTACATGCTCAATTTCTTAGAGTAAAGATTCCATGTCATTTCATTTAGCATACATATCCTTATGATTGCATTGGATGAGTAGAAGTGTGAGTAGTTTGAAATATTGATACTTTGTTAGAGAAATAGATGCATGTGCCAAGATAGTATTAATTTCCCTTTGAATCAAGTTTTATTGCTTAAGTATGTTTAGAAAAGTTGCTTTCTCATTTGATAATGCCTTAGGGATGTTTCAGAATTTTGTGTGATGAGTTTCAATGGTTAGAAGTTAAGTTTGGTACAAACTCTAGCTTAAAGTCTATGTAGATTTTTCATAACTTGCTAAATTCCGCAAAAGTCCTAATTTCAAGTTTATGGATTCGTTTTGATGGGCTAAATTGTTTAGAAAACTGGTATAGAGTATAGAAATGGTGTCATGATTTTATATGGCTCGAAAGTATAGGTTTGGTGGAGTTTTGAAACAAGGCTTCAAATCTGAAAAACAGGTTTCAGACTTATCAGTCGACTGGTACAGTATCAGTCGACTGATACCCGTAAGCTGAGTTGGGCGAGGCAAGTTTCAATAAGTATTTTCTTACGAGTTTTTGAGAAAGAAAGTGTGACATGGTATCATGCATGACTATTTAAGTTAGAATATCATTCTTAAATAGATTAAAAAGAAAAAAAAAAGATTTCCGCATTTTTAGTCGTGCATTAGAGTCGAGAAGTAGACAAAAGTAACGATCCGTCTAAGGCAGGAGAAGGCGGGTCGCTACAAGTTCTCCATTTTTGGCTTCTGTCATCTGCTTGATTTTCTGAAGGTCAGGATCTTGATCCTGTGCTGTCTGGATGTCTTCAATCAGGGTGGACACTAATGTCAAAGTGGAGAGCTGCCCAACTAAAATTTCCAGTCCGAACTCTGATAACTCTTTCTGAAGGGGCTGTGACATCGTGGACAAAGCTAGTCGGGTGGCACTAGATTTTCTGCTAAGTGCATTTGCCACCTTATTAGCTTTATCTGGATGGTAGAGGATGTCAATGTCATAATCCTTGACTAGCTCAAGCCACCTGCGTTGTCTCATGTTCAGATCCTTCTGAGTAAAGAAATATTTTAGACTCTGATGATCTGTGAAAATCCTACACTGAGCTCCGTATAAGTAATGCCTCCAAATCTTGAGAGCGAACACTACTGCAGCTAGCTCTAGGTCATGGGTAGGGTAATTCTTCTCATAATCCTTGAGTTGTCTAGAGGCATAGGAAATAACCTTGCCATTCTACATCAGCACTACTCCAAGTCCTAATTTGGACGCATCACTATATATGTCAAAGCTGTCAGTGGTCTCTGGAAGAGTCAGGATGGGAGCACTAGTCAATCTTCTCTTCAATTCTGTAAAACTGTTCTCGCAGTCCTCTGTCCACTGAAACTTTCTGTTCTTTCTGGTAAGAGCTGTCAGTGGGGAGGCTATTCTGGAGAAATTCTCTACGAACTTCCTGTAGTAACCAGTTAGACCCAGAAAACTTCTGATCTCACTGGCATTCTTCGGTCTGATCCAGTTACTTACTGCTTCTATTTTGCTGGGGTCTACCATCACCCCTTCCTTGGAGATGATGTGACCTAGAAAAGACACCTGATCGAGCCAGAATTCACATTTTGAGAATTTTGCATACAGTTGGCTCTGCTGAAGAATCTGCAATACTGTCCTGAGATGCTCAGCATGTTCCTCCTGAGTTCCTAAGTAGATAAGAATGTCATCAATGAAGACGATGACAAACTTATCTAAGTACTCCCTGAATACTCGGTTCATGGGGTCCATAAATGTCGCTAGAGCATTTGTGACCCCAAAAGGCATGACTACAAACTCGTAGTGTCCATATCTGGTTCTGAAAGCTGTCTTGGGAATATCACCCTCTCTGACTTTGACCTGGTGATAGCCGGATCTCAAATCTATCTTTGAGAAGACTGTGGATCCCTTTAGCTGATCGAACAAATCATCGATCCTGGGTAGAGGGTACCGGTTCTTAATGGTGACTTGATTCAAAGCTCGGTAATCTATACACAGGCGCATGGACCCGTCTTTCTTCTTCACAAACAACACTGGAGCTCCCCATGGTGAATGACTAGGGCGGATGAAGCCCTTGTCGAGTAGCTCCTGTAGTTGCTCCCAAGGTTCTCTTAATTCTGCTGGAGCCATACGGTATGGTGCTTTTGAAATGGGGTTGGCACCTGGAATGAGATCTATCTCAAACTCTATCTCCCTGTCCAATGCTAAGCCTGGTAACTCGTCAGGGAAGACTGCTAGGTAGTCACATACCACTAGGACTTCTTCTAGCTTTTGGTTCTTCTCCTGTTCGGTATTGACTACATGTGCTAGAAATCCGGTACATCCTGAATCCATCAGTTTCTGTGCTTTTAGAGCTGAGAGAAATTTCTTGGCTTTTCTCTTGGGTTCTCCGATGTATTCAAATTGCCCTCCTTCTTCAGGTTGGAATATGACTTTCCTTTTACGACATTCTATGGAGGCACCGTACTTGATTAGGAAGTCCATTCCAAAAATAACAACATAATCAGTCATATCTAGCACGATCAGATCACCATAAAGTTCTCTGCCTGCTATACTGATTGGCACTGCACGAAGCCAGTGCGTGGATGCCATAATCTCTCCTGAAGGTAGGGTGGTTATGAATTGGCCACTGAGTACATCGGGAGGTATAGTTATCTTCTCTGCGAACGCCCTGGGGTTTCTGAGTTCCTGAACTGCCTTGGCCTTTACTTTCTATCATTACTGACTTCTACTGTTGCATGCTGTTCAGGTAGTGCTCGGTGATCAGAGCACTGCTAACTAGTTCTTCTGAGGTTTGCGTCCTATGGATGCCGCTGGCCACATTCAATGCTATTTCTGGCATTAGCATCTTGAGCATTAACCTGACTCGCTCTCGTTTAGTGCTGACCAGTTCAGGGCACAGGCGAACCAGTCTGTTGAATCTCTTCACGGCTTCCTCTACTGATAGGTTACCTTGACGAAATCCAGTGAATTCATCATAATGCCGGTTAGTAACCCGCATATGAAAGAATTTTTTTGAAGAACTCAGCTTCGAAGTTGGCCCACGTCATCTGATTTATGTCTCGCTTGGCCTTCACCCTTTCCCACCACATTCTAGCATCTCCTGCTAGGCAGAAGGAGGCGCACTTCACTTTCTCATGTTCTGGCTAGTCCAGAAGCTCCATGGTACTCTCCAGGGTTTTGAACCAGGCTTGTGCATCCCATGGTTCACTAGTGCCTTAAAAGGTTTTTGGTTTGAGTTTCTGCCACTGAACCAGATATACTTCTCTTCTAGCCCCTACTGTTGGGGCTTCTGGTGCTATTGGTGGGATTAGTGCTCAAGGTGGAACCTCTATCACTATTGGGGTTTACACATTTGGTCCTAGCGTAGCAGTAGGTGTGGTCTGCTGATTAGTCCTTAAAGTGGCTATCTCTTGCTGCTGCTCAACTATCTGTCTCTGGAGCTGAGCCACTATCTCCACGAGATTAGGGTGGAGTCACTATGTCAGTTGCCTCCTATTGAGGCTCAATAGCTGGTGCCCCTTCTAGTTGGGCGTCCTCTAGCCATTATCTAAATAGCAGAGGACATACAGTTCATATTCTAATTCTAAAAAAACATGCTACCAGATATAAACTAAAGTATTAAACATGCTTCCGTTAAATGTAAACAAGAACTGACTAGAAAACAGATAGCATGAATAACATGTAAATACTATAATTCTGAAAGCAAGAAAATATAGTAATGTGAGAGATACTCTTACTTAGAAGCTGCAGGTCTGATGCTGATGTGTGTGAGGAGGAAAGATGGAATTTGCTCTGATACCACTTTGTAACGACCCGCCTTCTAGTACTAAGCTTCAAGGTGGATCGCTACTAATTAACTGACTGGCTGATTATTGATAATGCTAATTAATGATTTCTAATAATGCTAAACCAACTGGGAGAATTTTAAAAATTCTTATTTCGCTATTTACTGAACTAACAATTCATAAACATGCTGAAAGTACTAATTTGCCCAAAATAAAGCAAAACTTTTATTTTATTATCTTGGCAGGATTCGATACCCCAACCTCTAAGTTGTATGGCTAAAGCACTAACCAGTTGCTCTACACCACCTTTGTTTTACACAGTACCAGTCGACTGCTTATATGCCAGTCGACTGGTCGGGCCACAGAATGGTTCTGTGCCCGATACCAGTCGACTGGTGTTTTCCCAGTTGACTGGTAGTTCTGAAATCTCAGTTTTCAGATTTCTAGCATGTATCAACCTTGAGCCACAATGTACCAAAATCATATCTAACAAACATAATGGCATAAATAATGTTCCACGACTATTCTAAGGCATTTATTACATGTTTTTGGAGGGTTTCTAGCAGGAATAGCAACTTAGAAATCATAAAAGCGACATGTAGAAGCATAACATGAATGTGCCAAGTTTGTATCAACTTCTTATTATAACTATTCATTTCCCATATCTAAAAGCATCCTTAGCTACTACATGTCATTCTATATGGTGCATTAATCTTAGAACAAGCATATCTTAAGTATTTAGCATGTAGATCAAAAGTATCAAGTTCTTACTCCTAAAGCGTAAACATGGGTCTAAATTACCCTATCACAAGTAAATGACTCATGACATTCAAGCATTCACAAAATCAATATTAAGTCAGGTAAGTAAACTACTTCAAGCATGCTAGGCACCACGAATACAAGTCTAATTAAGTTCATACATGGTTCACATAATATATTGCGGAATAACTAGAGAAGCATAATAAAGACTGTTTCTATGCTTTGCAAGTTCCGAAGACTTTTATTCCAACTCCACCATCACACACACTTTGCATCAAGCCCGCCGCCTCCGCTACTAGTGCTTTCCTTTACCTGTATCTGCAGTATAAGAAAATGCAAACTAATAAGCATAAAGCTTAGTAAGTACCATCTAGCCTCACAAAACTATGAAAACTCGAATTATACTTTTGTAAAACATGCTATGCATATACATGCTCATATCCATAAGTAATCATGCTAGGCTCATGCTAAAATACATATCATAGAATGTCATGACATATAACTGAGACATGACACATACTGAACTAGAATTGAAAAGTAAGCTATAGCATGACATACATATCTGAACTGGAACTGAAACTAACTAACATAAAACTAATTATTAAATTCACCACATGCTAATATGAATTTCTGAAAACTAAATACATATAGTAGGTGAAAGTAATAATCAACTGTTGTGGGCCCGGCAATGTACCAACTGTGCGCGGATCCCTAATAAACCCGAGGTAGCAAATCCCGAATCCATTAGGGTTCTACTAGGTTATCTAAACCTAGGGGCAACTAGGAGCCCATCCCATACTAGGTTATCTAAACCTAGAGGCAACTTGGAGCCTATCCCTGGACCGAAGTCCGGTACAATGCCAACTGAAAATAAAATAGTCCTTTATACTTTTCTTTCCTTTTCTGATTCTTGTTTTTACTAGTTTATCTAAACCTAGGGGCAACTAGGAGCCCATCCCGTTGGACCTTGGTCCCAATCAGAAACTGAAGCAAGAATTTCTATTCTTTAATGCTTTCTATAGCATTAACTGAACTGAACATTTTAACAACCACCTAACGTGCGTGCTTGTTCATAATTTACGATTTCTAATCGTAAAGCATAAATACAAGGAAATAAGGCATATGAAAAATCAACCGAAACTACGTATACTGCAGGTGAGGGATACTTACATCCTGCGCTAGGTTTTCCTTACGAATAAAATCTGAAATTCCCGAGGGAACGTCGAATTTCGATGTTCTTCTTGCTCCTTGGCGTTCTCCTCGCGTCTACGAGAGTTCTCGTAGAGAATAGGGCCCCTTGAGACCTTCCCTTGGCTTCTCCTTTGTCTTGGGCGAGAGAGAGGGCGAGAGAAAGAAAAAAAATCACGAGAGGGAGAGAGGGAGTCGGCGGTGAGAGGATGTGAGGGAAAGAATGAATCTAAAAACCCTAAGTTTCCCTTTTATACTTATGGAAAAATTTAACTAATTCTGCCTTATCTATTATTTCCGCTAATCTATTTCAACAAAAGCAACCCATCTTAGTTGGTCTGCCCTTTCTCCTCTCACAGCCTAGGTTCAGGGATCAAAACCCACTTATGCGTTTTTCTCTTTTTATCCCTTTTTGCCACTTTCGTTTACGGAAAAATTTTATAAAAATATCCATAAATTCGGAATAAATTCTAAGATATTTCTAAAATTAGTTTCGAGAATTTTCGGGCGTTACATCAACTTAGCTAACCAATATTGGGCAGAAGCAATTAGTACAGCTTGCTACATCCAAAATAGGGTACTAATCAACAAACGATACAATAAAACACCCTATGAACTATACTACCATAGGCTTCCAAATCTACACTATCTAAGGGTCTTTGGATGCAAAGTCCATATCCTAAATACCAAAGACTATCTAGGAAAATTCCAGTCTAAGTCAATCCCAGGCATATTTTTAGGATATTCAACCACAAGTAGAGCCTATAGGGTTTACAACAAACAAACTAAGAAAATTGAAGAAACAACCAATCTAATATTTGATGAAGAAATCAACTTGAAATCTGATAATCCAGACCTAACTTCATCAAATACTGATCAAGAAGATAATGTTGAATCTTTAATTGAACCCATAAACGAACTAACTATTGAACCAACTAATGAGTCAATTGAACCAACTATTGAACCAATAATTGATCCACCTCAAATAGTTGAATCAAATAGTGAACCAAATCGACCAGCCGGACCTGAGGCTGAACCAAGTTCTAGAAAAACCAAGAAGCCCAGACTCAGCCACCCAACCGATCAAATTATGGGTGATCTAACTCTAGGAGTCAGAACTAGATCTTCCTATAAAAACCTGAGTCAGATAGCCATGATTTCAAAAATTGAACCTAAGACTATAGAGGAAGCCCTACTTGATCCTGATTGGATCATAGCTATGCAAGAAGAATTAGCCCAATTTGAAAGAAACCAAGTCTGGGAATTAGTACCTAAACCTGAGGGCAAATCCGTCATTGACACTAAGTGGGTTTTTAGGAACAAGTTAAATGATCAAGGAGAAATAGTTAGAAATAAAGTCCGCTTAGTAGCGAAAGGATTCAGTCAGGTAGAAGGGTTAGATTATGACGAAACCTATGCCCCGGTAGCTAGACTTGAGTCCATTAGGATGTTATTGGCCTTTGCATCCCATAAAGGATTTAAATTATACCAAATGGATGTAAAGTCAGCCTTTTTAAATGGATTCATTAAAGAAGAAGTCTATGTAGGACAACCCCCTGGTTTTGAAGACTTAGAAAGACCTGACCATGTTTACAAACTCACTAAAGCACTTTATGGATTAAAACAAGCACCTAGGGACTGGTATGAACGTTTATCAACCTACCTAACTTCTAAAGAATTTAAACAAGGTCAAATTGACTCAACCCTATTTATTAAGACCTTATGAAAAGATATATTTATTGTCCAAATCTACGTAGATGACATAATCTTTGGGTCCACCAACTCAAATTTTCTAAAAGAATTTGTTAAAATAATGGACAATGAATTCGAAATGAGCCTGGTTGGTGAGCTTAACTTTTTCCTAGGGTTACAAATCAAACAAACTAGGGATGGAAACTATGTCCATCAATCCAAATATGTTAAAGAATTAATAAAGAAATTTAAAATGGATAACTCTAAAAGCATAAGTACCCCCATGGCCACCAATATAAAAATAGATAGTGACCCTGATGGTAAATCAGTAGACCTTAAACTCTATAGAAGTATGATTGGACGTCTACTATACCTTACAGCAAGCAGACCTGATATCCTTTTTGCTGTAGGAATGTGTGCTAGATACCAAACTTGTGCTAAGGAAACACACTTAACAGCCCTAAAAAGAATATTAAGATATGTTAAGGGCACCCTAAATGTAGGGATTTGGTATCCTAGAACCTCAACCTTCGACTTGTCAGGATACTCGAATTCTGACTATGCGGGTTGTAAATTAGATAGAAAGAGCACAAGTGGAAGCTGCCAACTGTTAGAAAATAATCTAGTAAGTTGGTGCAGCAGAAAACAACACTGTGTAGCTCTATCCATAATTGAAGCTGAGTATGTAGCTTTAGGAGAGTGTGTAGCACAACTCTTATGGATGATGCACACTCTCAAAGACTTCCAGCTTAACTACACTCAAACTCAGGTCTACATTGACAATATTAGCTCAATTAACCTAACTAAGAACCCAATCCAACATTCCAGAACTAAACACATAGAAGTTAAACACCACTTTGTAAGAGATCATGTAGCCAGGGGTGAGATAGTCCTTAAGCATGTAGACTCTAAATCTAACTTAGCTGACATATTCACCAAACCCCTACCTGAGTCTGAGTTCAACTCACTAAGAAGGCAGTTAGGATTATGTTTGGTAGAATAGACTTACTTTACTTCTGGTTTTATTACTGCTTTACTTGCCTTTAAAAACCAGTTTCTAAAAGATTTTTTTAAAATTCAACTTTTACTTAGTTTGAAAATTTTTTTTCGACTTAGTTTTATTTTAAAACTACCCTTTTCAAAACTAGGGCTTTTTCGCAAATGGACTTAGCTTAGGCCCTAACCCTAGAACTGCATGCATCTATAGATCTAGAAGCCAGCATCTCACAAGCACCTTAGGGTACTTTTGATTGATAACCTAGAATGGGTTGAGATGCTTAGGTCTTTTCCTTAATTCAAGATGCTTTAAGTCAGTGCATCTGCAGTAATTGGGGCACTAAATACAAATTAAACAGTAATCAAGTTAAGTATCAAGTTTAGAAAATCTAACTTGAACAAAATACTTAACTTGACTAACCCTAGCAAAAACTACTGTTTATAACAGTTAGTAAGTAGCTAATTGGGTTAGACATGACCCTAAAAGCGATAATTGAAATTGGTTTGGTTTAGTTCATATCTTGAATTGGTTCAGTACAGCACATTATGCAATTTACTTATCCTTGTTTCTGCTATTATACAACTTATTTATCTTTTTCTGCTATATTACATTATTTTTGATATATGGCAAAGGGGGAGAGATAGGAAAGGAGAGAAGTTTTAAAATTTTTTCAAAATATCAAAATTTCAAAACTTTATCCTTTCTTCAAAAAGTACTTAATCTATTTGCTTTTGTTTTTAACTGTGTCAAAAGTACAAAATCTTTCTAAGTACTTGAAACTGAAGCTGTTTTCAAAAACCTTTCTAAGTACTTGAAACTTAAGCTGCTTTCAAAAACCTTTCTAAGTACTTGAAACTTAAGCAGTTTTCAAAAATCTTTCTAAGTACTTGAAACTTAAGCTGTTTTCAAAAACCTTTCTAAGTACTTAAAACTTAGGCTGTTGCTCAAATTTTCTGCTTATCTTAAACTCAAGCTATGGTTCTAAGAAATTAAAATTTCAGAAGATGATTCTTTTCTACTGACTTGAAATTCTTTAAGTATAAATTTTGCAAAATGCACAACCAAATTTTTTTGGAAAATATGTTTCTAAAGTCTCTCTTTGAAAATTGTGCTAAGTGTTTGAAAAATTAGTTCTATCTTTAAACTTAGACATTTTTTTCAAACCCCACGAACTATTGAAAAACCTAGAGGGAGATTCCTTCTAGGGGGAGGAACTAAATTTTTTTTTTTGTTCTGATTAACTTAACTTTTTGAACTGGGTTGCCATAAATCAAAAAGGGGGAGATTGTTGGGGTAGACATCACCCAAGTCGAACCTGTGTTTTGATAATGGCAAAGGGGTTCAAAAGTTAAGATGTTATGTTTATCTAACATGCTACTTGAGTGTGCAGATTAAAGTCCTAGCGAAGGATTGCTAGGCACCTAGCGAAGGACTGCTAGGCATCGGAACCCTAAGACCCAGCGAAGGATTGCTGGGCATCTAGTGAAGGGCTGCTAGGAGTCAAAGACCTAGCGAAGGACTGCTAGGCACTAGGCGAAGGACTGCCTGGAATCGAAGACCTGGCGAAGGACAGCTGGGCACCTAGCGAAGGACTGCTAGGATTCGAAGACCTAGCGAAGGACTGCTAGGCACCAAGCGAAGGACTGCTTGGTACTGAAGACCTGGCGAAGGACTACTAGGCAAAAGTCCAACTGGAGGAGCCGGTTGACATCAGGTAAATTCTCCTGAGAGGAGTAGGTGAGGATGCGTTCCCCGACGAGGGAACAGTAGGCATCGGTTCGACCTAGGACTCCATTTTGGAGACCCAAAGTCAGAACCAAGACAGCTAAGGCTGTATAAACCTAATACCTTATTGCTTTATATTGTTTTGGACTAACCCTGGATGCAGGACCGAAGGAACGTGTGTCTGCAGCTCAGAATGCCCAAAGGAGAGAGGCAAGTAGCTGACAAGGGCGCCCTGGGTGTCCCGGGCGCCCCCAAGGTCAATACAAAACAAGCCAAACAAAGAAGTGCTTCGGTAGCTTACTGGGCGAGGCGCCCCCACGCTCCCGGGCGCCCCCGTGCACCCGGGCGCCCCCAGTGCCCAGGGCGCCCCGCGCTTAAGCCAGCGAAGTGGATAAACCTTATCCAGCCGAGAAGCCCGCTGAAGGAGTCAACCAGGGTGCCCCCAGCGTCCCGGGCGCCCCCAGGGTCAACCTCAGCCCTATTCGAGTGGGATAATGGCTGACTGAGAGAATCTCGGATCGGATGACACGTGGGGGGGGGGGGCGCCCCCGACGTCCAGGGCGCCCCCGACGTCCAGGGCGCCCCGAAGTGCTATAAATAGCACCCAATGCCAAGGCTTCTTAACAATCAATTCTTCCAACGCCAACTCGCTCTTCTACTCAAGCGCTCTGCTCCGGAGACCTCCCAACTCAAGATACAAGCACCGACGATGTCCCTCCGCTCCGAGATACATTCCACACTGGACGTCTGTAACGAAGA
Source organism: Boesenbergia rotunda (assembly GCA_024364735.1). Classification (NCBI taxonomy): domain Eukaryota; kingdom Viridiplantae; phylum Streptophyta; class Magnoliopsida; order Zingiberales; family Zingiberaceae; genus Boesenbergia; species Boesenbergia rotunda. The sequence goes on from JAGFNQ010005544.1 coordinate 11,099, forward strand.
GCTGTTCTATTTAAGTTTACTGTACTACAATTATTATACAATTCTTGTAAACCTTTTGCGCTCATATAGAATTGCCTGCAGTAAACGGTCAACGACCATGGGCCTTGGAGTAGGAGCCGACCGCGACTCCGAACCAAGTAAAAGATCTTGTGTTCGTGTGTTGTTTTTATTTCTTCCGCTGCGTAATTTCTCTTACTCTAATCCAAAACATTTTACGATATTCACCCTCCCTCTATCGTATTCTCTCGATCCAACATCTCTAGGATCTGACTGATATCTACTCGTCATGCTTAAAACATACGAGACATCTGGTCGAGTGCATATCATAACATACATTATAGAACCTATAGCTGAAGCATAAGGTATCTTGCCCATTCTGCTTCTCTCCTCTTGTGTCTTTGGACATATAGTCTTGGAGAGATGTACACCATGTGACACTGGCAAAAACCTCTCTTGGAGTCTTGCATGCCGAATCTATTCAATATTTTGTCAAAATATGTACCTTGACTCAACCCTAATAACCTGCTTTGTTCTATCTCTATATATTCTAATATCTAAGACATAAGTTGCATCCCCAAGATCTTTTATCAAGAAACACTCTCCTAGCCAAGTCTTGGTAGATTCTAGGCTAGGGATATTATTTCCTATGAAAAGTATATTATCAACATACAACACTAGGAATGCAATCTTGCTCCCACTAACCTTCTTGTAAATCAAGGTTCTTCTAGATTCTTGACAAAGGAAACATCTTTGATTGCTTCGTCAAATCACAGGTTCCAACTCCGAGATGCTTGCTTCAGTCCATAAATAGACTTCTTGAGCTTACATAATTTATTGCATTCTTGGATGTTATAAAATCGAAAGGTTGTATCATATATACTTCCTCTTGTAACCTTCCATTTTGGAAAGCAATTTTCTCATCTATTTGCCAAATCTCATAATCCTTGTAAGCTACTATAGTTAACAAAATCCTAATGGACTTAAGCATTACAACGGGTGAAAATGTTTCATCATAGTCAATTCCTTGACATGGATTGAAACCTTTTGCCATAAGCCTTGCTTTATAGGTACTTATGTTCCCATTCATATCAATCTTCTTCTTGAAGATCCACTTGCACCCTATGAGTTTTACTCTAACTGGCACATCAACCAACTCTCATACTTGGTTGGTGCACATAGAGTCCATCTCAGATTTCATGGCTTCTAGCCATTTCTTGGAATCATTTGAAGCAATTGTTTCCTCGTAAGTCGATGGTTTATCATCCTCGATGAGTAGCACTTCCTCATCTTGTGTTACTAACCAACCATATCTATTTGACTCTCAGTGTATTCTTGTAGACTTATGTTGATTTTGCATTTCATGAGCAATCTCGGATAAAGGAGACACTTGTACTTGTGGTACTGTCTCATTGTCCAATTGTTGATCTACCAACTTATTTTAGAGTTTGAAATTTCTTCAAGATTTTCTTTACTCCCACTACTTTCTTTAGATATAATCTTTTTTCCAAGAAAGTGGCAAATCGAGTAACATTAACTTTGTGCTCACTTGGGGGATAAAAATAGTATCCCATTGTTGCGTTGAGATAACCTACAAACATACACTTTATAGATCTTACTGCAAGCTTATTAGAATTTTCATTCTTTGCCTAAGCATCACAATCCCATATTTTAAGATAAGACAAATTTGGTTTCTTTCCAAATTATAATTCACAAGGAGTCTTATTTATTGACTTAGTTGGAACTTGGTTAAGTATGTATGCTACTATTTCTAAGGCATAGCTCTAGATTAACATTGGAAGACTTGCACGATTCATCATTGATTTAACCATATCCATGAGTGTGTGATTTCTCCTTTTCGAAACACTGTTCCACTTCGACATTCTAGGAGGTGTAATTTGAGAAACTATCTCACACTCTTTTAGGTAATCAATGAACTCTTTGCTCAGATGCTCGCCATCTTGATCACTCCGAAGAGCTTTAATTTTTTTGCCACATTGATTTTCTACCTCATTCTTGAATTCCTTAAACTTGTCTAGAGTTTCAGACTTATGCCTCATTAAGTAGATATATCCATATTTACGTAAATTGTAAGTAAAAGTCACGAAGTAGGTATAAAATCCTCTAGCCTAAACTTGCAATAGCCCACACACATCACTATGTATGAGTTCTAATAGTTCCTTTGCCCTTTCACCTATCTTAGTGAATGACTTCTTGGTTATTTAGCCTTGTAAACATGCCTCGCATGTATCTATAGGCTATAATTTAAAAGAATCCAAATACTTATTACTGAGTAATCTAATGATTCATTTCTCGGTTACATGACCAAGTCTATAGTGCCAGAGATATGTCAAGTTTATGTCATGCAATTTTTGTTTCTTACTTCCAATATAATAAATTGATTCGTCTAAGTTAAGAACATAAAGACCATTATTCATAGAATCATTCCCATAGAACACATTGTTCAAATAAAAGGAACTTAAGTTGTCCTTGAATTGAAATACAAATCCCTTGGCACCCAAACTCGACACTGAAATGATATTCTTTGAGAAACTAGAAAAAAATAACAGTTTTCTAAAATTCAAAACCAGTTCACTAGGCAAATTTAATGAATAAGTTCTTACAGCTAACGCAACAACTCTTGCTCCATTAGCCACTCGTAGGTCCATCTCTCCCTTGGACAACCGTTTGTAGTCACTTAAACCCTGCATGTTCACACAAATGTGAGAGCTACTTCCAGAATCTATAACCCATGATGAAGAAGAGTAATGATATGCACAGTGAAAGTGAATGTCTCAGTGAAAATTTTGACCATCAATCAACCTCACGTCTGACGTCCGATTGCTGATTGGACACTACCGACGGCCTCCAGCCACTGCCCCGAACCAAACTATACCTTGGGAGGGGGGCACGGTGAACCTGTCAGGGATCGTCAATCTCGCATTATTCACTGTTGATTTCAACGAGTTCACCGTTGTCGAAGATCCTGATGGGTTCACCGTCCTCCCAAGGTATAGTTTGATCGGGGCGGCGATCGGAGGCCGCTAGTAGTGTCTGATCGGTGATCGGATGCCGGATGTGCCGTCGAGTGATGGTCAAAGTTTTCACTGAGACATTCACTTTCACTGTGTGTATCATTTCTCGATGAAGAAATATAAACATTGCACCCTATCATAAAGACACCTGAAGCATCTACTCCACAACTATTCTTCTTCATAAAAATCTAGCAGTTTTTCTTCCAGTGACCTTTCTTGCCACAATGGAAGCACATGACCTCCTCATCTGATTGGGGCACCTACATCCCTTTCTTAAGCTTCTTCTAGTTTGATATCTGGGATTTTCATGCATTAGCCTTGAGATTAAATTTCTCAATGCTAGGGTGCTTGTTGGTCTTTCTAACCATCATTGCATATGGTGAAGGATTACCTTCATATCCTTCTCAGCAGCCTTCAACATTGCCATCAGATCAGTCAAACTCTTATTTATGCTATTCATGTTGAAGTTGAACATAAATTGGGAAAAATATAGAGGTAGTGACGATAAGACCAGGTCAATTTCCAAGTCCTGGTCCAACTTAAAACCCAATCTCTTGAGTCTCTCTATGTACCCGATCATCTTGAGTACATGAGACCCAACTTGGTTTTCTTCCTCTAGCATGGTACGGAATAGTGCTCGAGAAGTTTCATACCTCTCTACTCTTGCACTCTCTTGGAAGAGCACATGCAAGTGTTGATCAATCTCCCTAGTGTTGGTTCTTGGATGGCTAGAGAGGGGGGGGGGTGAATATAGCCAGACACCGAGACTTAGCACTTTTAAGTTTTCTGCACTTCAGAGGTTAGGCAGCAGCGGAAGCAAAACACAAACAGAGAGATGCAGAAACTAAACCCTAACTATGCACAAACACAAAACGCTAACAAAGAGGATTTACAAGGTTCGGGGATAACTTGCCCCTACTCCTTGGCGTGCTCGTAAGGTGGGCGATCCCTTGATCGTCGGCAGATCAAGCCCCAGAAATTCGGATATAATGCAACCTCATTCTCGGTGGAGTAACCTCTCCACAGCGTTTCAACAGATCAAAGATATTAAGCACAATGAAATACAAAGCAAGCTTCTAGAGCACTTAGGACAGAAAGAACACAAGCGAACTCCACACCGAGCTCCACTCAACACAGATCTCACGCAAGAACTCCCTTCTTCGTGTCTTCTTACTGATGGACTCGCCAAGCTCCTTGTTTCTTCCCAGTGCACGCGTATGCAATGTCTCAATAGGTTGCTTCAAGGATCAGAATGTGTGTTGTCGCAACCCAGCTTCTCAGTTGTAGCTTAAGGAAGAAGATATCGCAAAACCAGAGAAGTGATCCAGTGTTCTGCTGAGGCTTCATCGATACCAAGCCCTTAAGCCTCTCCCACTGATCTCCAGGTCACAACCACCTCTCTGCAGCTCCCAGCTGCTCAACTGCAACTGCCCACCTACTACTGAGCTCTCCTGGACTCCTTGAGCTTCCCTCAGACGAGCCCCAGTCAACAGCTCCAACAGCGCCAGCATCTGTTGCAACCTGAGATGGAAACCTGCCCAATCTGATGTAGCAAAAGCCTCTGTTTGACTCTCCTTGTTGAAACCTGATTCCCTGTACACTTAGCAGCTTATTAGAACATCAAATCAACAAAAGATCAAAACATCAAAACATATCAGTGGTGACCAGAAGAGAGACAGCAGTGTTCAGAGCGCGATCAGAACTCTGACAGCACATTTTGAATTAAAGTGATCGGTCACCGGACCGATCCAGGGATCGTGGATCAGTCACTGGACCAATCCACAGCTTTGCTGGGATTCCCAGCTTCCACAGACATAAGGGCCTGATCAGTCACCAGACCGATTAGCCTATGCCCTGATCGGTCAGCAGACCGATCAGGAAGCTCTCCGACCGATCAGGCTCCAGCCTGATCGGTTATAAGGAGGAGTCCGCGACACTTGATCGTTCACCAGAACGATTTGAGCAGTATCCCAGATCGGTCACCAGACCGATCAGGAGCCGAACAGAAGCCAACCCAAACCTTTCTATTCTCTCCCTGATCGGTCACCAGATTGATCAGGAGTCGAACAGAAAAGCTTCTGTTCTCTCCCTGATCGGTCACCAGACCGATCAGGAGCCGAACAGAATCCAACCAAGGTTTCTGTTCTTCTCCCTGATCGGTCACCAGACCGATCAGGAGCCGAACAAAAATCAGCCAAGTCTCTGTATGCTCCCTGATCGGTCACCAGACCGATCAGACATAGCTGGATCGGTTACCAGACCGATCCACGAGGAAACTTCGTGCCAACTTTCCTAATCGGTCACCAGACCGATCTAGGCAAGGTCAAATCCATTCTAAGTCAAGAGGACGGGCTCCCAGCCATCTCTGACTCGTGCTCAGTCCTCCGGACCAAGTCTCCATGCCCAGTTTCACTCACCGGGACTTCAACTTAGCTTCACAAGCTAGGACCTAGCTTCACTCACCAGGATTTCAATCACCTAACCCTCCGAGTTAGGAATTTTCACACCTAGCCCTCCAAGCTAGGACTTTTCCACACCTAACCCTCCAAGTTAGAACTTTTCACACCTTGCCTTCCAAGCTAGGACTTTTTCACACCTAACCCTCCAGGTTAGGTCTTTTCACACCTAGCCCTCCAAGCTAGAATTTTTCCACACCTAACCTCCAGGTTAGGACTTTTCACACCTAGCCCTCCACGCTAGGATTTTTCCACACTTAACCTTCCAGGTTAGGACTTTTCACACCTAGCCTTCCAATCTAGGAATTTTTCCACACCTAACCCTCTAGGTTAGGACTTTTCACACCTAGCCCTCCATGCTAGGACTTTTTCACACCTAACCCTCCAAGTTAGAATTTCATTCATCCAAAGCCCAGTCCCCGACCAGGACTTAATCATAATCATCTCATCAACCTAAACTAAAATCGGTGTCAACACCAAAATAACAATCAGGGTCAGACTGCATCAACAATCTCCCCCTTTTTGTTGTTTGACAACCCGATTTTAAGTTTAGGGATTTGAAATCAATCGTAGTCAAATTTCACATTCATAGGGGAATCAGGATCCTCCCCCTACAACAGTTAAGTTTGTAATCGTCCTAAACTTAACCAACCACACTCTCCCCCTTTGTCAAACACCGAAAAGGGTCTAGAGGGGTTGTTAAGTTTAAAAATAAAACCTCCCCCTCAAACCTAGGGGTTTTCCCAAAACAACAAAGGTATGATTGATTTTAAGGGCATATGATAACATATGACAAATATAAAGTATGACAAAACAATCATATATATCATATGAACATAGAGTAAGAATAAGCATAGCAATGCATAATGTAGCAAGGCATACATGAAGATATCTATCATATGAACAAACATATGAACTAGCAATAAGCATAATAAGGTAAGGCATACAAGGAAATCAGTCATAGAGTCAGATGCATAACACAGCATCAAAGTCAAGTCAAATATAGCACCAAAACATAATAGTCAGAGCATAGGCATACAGCCATAAAGTCAGAGCAATCAAATAATCAAGACAAAGTACATCCATAATCAATCGTCTGTTGGGGGGGTTAGCCTGCATAGGGTCATCAATCGTGTCATCATCATGTACGAAGGACCCCGAGGCGGTACTGCCAGAGGGCGCAACTCCAGAAGATGAAGGCTGATATGGATGACCAGCTACCCAACTGCGCCACTCCTCATGCCATGTCTCCTGCCTGGAATGAACCCCCAAGACGTCGGTCTCGATTGCCAGCAGCCTGCGGTCGAAAGCCTGAAACCCAGACCGAACCTCCTCTCACCAGAGCTCTCTCAAATGAAGATCATGCTGGATGGTTCGATCTTGCTCTGAAATCTGCCAGCGCAAGTCTAGATCTAGCTCAAAGTCATAGTCAGCTGCGGCGTCGGGCACCTCCTGATGGACAGCCGGTGTGGCTGGTGCCTGAATATGTGTGCCCCTGGGAAGCTCGCTGAGACCTCGCCCATCCTTCCATATCAGATCCTGCTCCTGATCCCTGATGATGATGCCAGACTTGGCAAACGCTCGTCTGCTCAGTCGACAATCCTGATGTACCATGGGCACTGTCATGCCCTTGGTCACATCAATATCTACTGACATAAGCCAGTCAGTAATGATGTGACCGAACGACATATAGATAGTGCGACAACTGGGCTTGCGATAGGAGATGATCGACTGAAAGATGCTCTCCATAATGTCAAAATCAAGGTGGCGGTGCATGCCATAAAGCATCAGACAGTGATATGGTCGGATCTCAGACAGGGTTTTGAGGTAATGGGCAGGATGCAGTTCGTGATTATCTTGAAAAGAACATAATCAATAGGGGAAAGATGGAGGGACGCAAAGGTCGGAAAGTTAGGCCCTAACTTATTGAGACCAGCAGGTCG
>JAGFNQ010005544.1:18761-108845 GCA_024364735.1 Boesenbergia rotunda
CAAGTTAAGGGAAGTCAAGTAGTTGTAACCTAAGGCTAAGGATAAGGTAAAGTTAAGGTTAAGTAAAAGTGACGTCCGCCTTAAGAAGGAAGTCGGGTCGTCACAGAGTGGTATCAGAGCAAGTTTCCACCCTTCCGCCACACTGACATCAAGCATCAATCCTGCCGCCTGCCAAGTAAGAAGTTCATATGTTGTAGTTTTGTATGCTTTTCATTATTGACTGCTAGTATCAGTAAGTGCATGATGATAAGGAAGTATGTTATATTATTATATGCTAATATGTGCATGGAGATAATGAAGTAAGTTAGTAAGAATAATGAAGCTTTTATTTTCTTTACACTATAGAGTAAGAGAATGCAAGAGGACGTCCCAGAATTGTCCGAATGAGGAGCAAGCTCCTAGAGAACAGGAGTCAACGGATCAGTACCACCATCAGACTTCAAGGAGTGGTGGCCCAGCTTCAGAGGCAACTTGCTGAACAGCAGCAAGTCATTGCCACCTTGATGGCTAATCAGCAGGCCACCCTGCTACCCCTCCAGTGGCGCCAGTGGCGCAAGTAGTGGCACCAGTGGCGATAGAGGTTCCCCCAGTACCTCTGGCAAGGAAGTAAGAAAGAGGCATATCTGATCCAGTGGCAGAGACTGAAGCCCGAGAATTTTTCTGGCACAAGTGAACCATGGATGCTCAGCATGGTTCAAAATGGTGGAAAGTAATAATGGAGTACTGGACTGGCCTGGATGGAGAAATAAAGTGCACATCCTTCTGCTTACTGGAACGCCAGGATGTGGTGGAAAGAGTGAAGGCTAAGAAATGTGAGTCAGATGACCTGGGCCGACTTCGAAGCAGAGTTCTTGAGGATACTTTCATATGAAGGTAACGAACAAACACTTTCCCGTCAAGGAGATTGTCTGTAGATGAAGCCGTGAAGAAGTTAATCGACTAGCTCGCTTGTGCCCGGAGTTAGTTAGCACTGAAAGGAAAGGGTCAGTTAATGCTCAAGATGCTGAGGCCTCAGATAGTCTGAATGTGGCCGGCGGTGGTAATAGACCGCAGACTTCGGAAGAACTAGTAAGTAGTGCGTTGATCACTGAACACTACTTAAATAGTATAAAGGCCACACGTATGCAACAACAACAGGCATCAGCCCAGAAGTCCCAAGGAAATCCTCAAAACCAACAAAATTGGAAAGAAAATTCGGGAAAGAGGAAGCAGTGGGATCAGAAGTCTTCTGAGGGAAATAAAGGAGGCTCATCAAGCAAGCAGCTCAAGTATTCCCCTTGCCCAAAATGTGGGAAGATGCATCCCGGAGTATGTCGTCAGGGCATGAGCGGATGCCATATTTGCGGAGCAGAAGGACATATGATGAAAGCTTGCCCTAACCGGTTAAGTATTGGCGGATGGTATATCTGTGCAGTGGTAGGGCAGCTGGCCAAGGCTTGTCCTAAAGCAAAGTCGCCTCCACCACAGCTCCATCAGTACGGGGGTGGATCTTCCCAGTTGCACCATATGCAGCCAGCAATGAGGGACCCTATTTCAGTCAAGCGAGGATGGAAGCCCCACCAGCCACGACCAACGCCAGGATTTTCGTCGTCACCAAGGAAGAGGCGGCAAATTCTCCTACTATGGTCACAGGTCGAATACTCATCTCATCCCAATATGTTGTTGTGTTATTCGATACTGGAGCAACCAATTCCTTTGTATCCATATTTTTCTCTAAGAAGCTAGGGATCCCACCAGAAGGATTGAGTCTGGAGTTCTTAACAACTTTACTGTCGGGGGAAGTAATGGCCTCTACTGAGAGGCTGAGGGCAGTACCAATCTGGGGATTTCCAACCGAGAGCTCTACAGTGACTTGGTAGTCCTTGAGATAAAGGATTACGATGTCATTTTAGGGATGGACTTCTTGAGCAAGTACAATGCTTCTATAGACTGTCGCAAGAGAAAAGTCAAGTTCACACCAGAAGCAGAACCTCCATTCGTGTTTATTGGAGACCCCAATAGAAAGACAAAAAGGTTCTTATCTACCTTACAAGCTCAGAGAATGTTAGAGAATGAGTATTCTGGTTTTCTAGCTCATATAGTAGATGCAAGTCAAAGAGAAGGATTAAAGAAAGAGGAAGTGAGGGTAGTCTGTGACTATCCGGAGGTGTTTCCTGAAGAGTTACCTAGACTCCCTCCCGATCGAGAAATTGAATTTGAAATTGAGTTAGTCCTAGGGACCAACCCAATTTCAAAGGCACCTTATCGCATGGCACCAGCAGAACTGAAAGAGTTGCAAGAACAGTTACAAGTGCTGCTCGACAAGGGTTTCATCCGCCCTTGTCATTCACCTTGGGGAGCTCCTATGTTGTTCGTCAAGAAGAAAGATGGATCCATGCGAATGTGCATAGATTATCGAGCTTTGAATAAGGTAACCATCAAGAACAGATATCCCTTGCCAAGGATAGATGATTTATTCGATCAGTTGAAGGGAGCCACGGTGTTCTCCAAAATAGATCTGCGATCAGGTTATCATCAACTCAAGGTGAAGGAGAGTGATGTGCCAAGGACTGCTTTCAGTACAAGATATGGGCACTATGAGTTTGTGGTCATGCCCTTTGGAGTGACAAACGCCCCTGCGACGTTTATGGATCTAATGAATCGAGTGTTCAAGGATATTCTTGACAAGTTCATCATTGTCTTCATTGATGATATCCTAGTGTATTCAAAAACTCAGGAAGAACATGACGAACACCTGAAGATAGTGTTATAGACCTTACATCAGAGGGAGTTGTATGCCAAATTCTCAAAGTGTGAGTTTTGGCTTGACCAGGTGGCCTTTCTAGGCCACATCATTTCCAAAGAAGGCATTATGGTAGACTCAGTCAAGATTGAAGCAGTTAGTAACTGGAGTCGACCAACGAATGCTAGTGAGATCAGAAGTTTTCTGGGTTTAGCAGGGTACTACAGAAGGTTTGTGGGAGACTTTTCAAAGATAGCTTCTCCACTTATAGCCCTTACTAGAAAGAATAAGAAGTATGAGTGGACTGAAGACTGTGAGCAGAGTTTCCTTGAGTTGAAGAAGAGACTAACAAGCGCTCCTATTCTTACAGTACCAGAAGGTGATAAGAGCTTTGATATATACAGTAATGCATCAAGCCTAGGACTTGGAGCTGTACTTATGCAAGAAGGCAAAGTCATAGCTTATGCTTCTAGGCAACTTAAGGATTATGAAAAGAATTACCCCACTCATGATCTGGAGTTGGCAGCTGTAGTCTTCGCTCTAAAGATATGGAGACATTACTTGTATGGAGTGCAGTGCAAGATTTATACAGATCACCAGAGTCTGAAATATTTCTTCACTCAGAAAGACCTCAATATGAGACAGCGATGGTGGCTTGAGTTAGTGAAGGATTATGACTGTGAGATCCTTTACCACCCTAGTAAGGCAAATAAAGTAGCAGATGCACTAAGTAGAAAGACGTGTGCCACTTTGATGTCCTTGTCATCATTACCACCACCATTACAGAAGGAAATAGTAGATTATGGAGTTGAGATCATTGATGGGCAGTTAGCTCTATTAACACTAGAGTCAACCTTGCTTGAAGATATATAGAAAGAGCAAGCTGAGGATTCTGATATCCAAAGGATCAAGCAAGAGATACAAGAAGGAGAAAGTAATGAGTTTAGAGTATCTGACAGTGGGATACTCTATTATGGTGACCGTTTATGTGTCCCCAATAGTGAAGAGCTGAGAAAGAGGATTCTTGAAGAAGCCCATAGAACTCCCTACTCAATGCACCCTGGTTCCACTAAGATGTACCAGGACTTGAAAAGAAGATTTTGGTGGTCCGGAATGAAAAGAGACATAGCTAAGTATGTTAGCACCTGCCTGACATGTCATAAAGTTAAAGCAGAACACCAGAGACCAGGAGGTGTCCTACAACCCATTCAGATTCCAGAGTGGAAATGGGAAGACATAGCCATGGATTTCATAGTTGGTCTACCAAAGACAACTAATGGCTATGACGCTATTTGGGTAATAGTAGACAGATTGACCAAGTCTGGCTACTTCTTGGCAATCAAAGTGTCTTATTCGATTTAAAGATTAGCCCAGCTATATGTACAGGAAGTGATCCGACTACACGGAGTCCCGAAGACCATTATCTCTAATAGAGATGGTCGTTTCACTTCACACTTTTGGGAGTGCGTACAGACAGCGCTAGGCACCAAACTGAAGTTTAGCACAGCTTTCCATCCCCAGACTGATGGACAGACAGAGAGAGTGAATCAAATTCTAGAAGATATGCTCAGAGCTTGTGCATTAGATTTCAAAGGCAGTTGGTGCAAATATTTATGTTTAGATGAGTTTGCCTACACAACAACAGCTACCAAGCTACTATTGGTATGACACCCTATGAAGCTCTTTATGGTCGGAAGTGTAGATCTCCCCTTTGTTGGTATGAAGGTAGTGAGAAGAAAGAAATGGGGTCTCAGACTGACCTTATAGATGATACCACAGAAGCTATAAAGAGCATCCGCCAGAGAATAGAATCTGCTCAGAGTAGGCAGAAGAGTTATGCCGATGTACGCCGTAGACCGTTAGAGTTTGAAGTTGGGGATACGGTTTTTCTCAAGGTAGCTCCTATGAAGGGTGTAATGAGATTCGGCAAGAAAGGCAAGCTAAGTCCTCGATACATAGGACCCTACTTAGTGACGAAAAGAGTTGGCAAAGTTGCTTATGAGTTGGAGCTACCTCCAAAGATGTCAGCAATACACAATGTGTTCCATGTCTCAATGCTAAGGAAGCATATCCCAGATGCCAACCAAGTGATTGAGCCATAGATGGTACAAGTTCAAGAAGATCTCAGTTATGAATGTCGACCTATTCAGATAATAGATCGAGCAGATAAGAAGCTGAGGAACAAAGTGGTACCACTAGTAAAAGTCTTGTGGCTGAATCAGAAGTATGAAGAGGCAACCTGGGAATCAGAAGATAGCATGAGGCAAAGGTATCCAAACTTGTTCTAAGTTTGAGGACGAACATTTTATAAGGTAGGGAGGATTGTAACACCCAATAATTTTCATGAATTATTAGGAATTTTTCTGAATTTTCTGGTAATTTTTTGAAATAAAAATAAAAAGAAAAAAAGGGTCGGGTGGAGGTTTGATCTCGCGACCACGAGACAAGACAGTTCTTAAGCGGACTCGGCTAGCCAGAAGGTTGGAGGGTATCAAGCACAGAAAAGGATGGATCGAAATTATGTTATAGCTAAGTAAGCCCTAGATGTTTCAACTTCCACTTAAGTTGCGTTAAATCCCCTTTAGGGATTGGCGTCGGCGCAAACAGGGGGGCAAAGGGGGCTGCGAAAACAGGGAGAAAGCAAGGGTTTTCTTCCTCCTTCTTCTTCCTCTTGAGTAGAGAACCTAGGGTTCCTTCCCTAGGGCTAAGGAGTGATGTTTCTCGTAAGGAAGAGAAAAGGAGTCCTACGCTAGGATTTTTCTATATACTTAGTGAGTTTTCTTCAAGCAAAGGGGGTAAGTAGATCACTCACCTACAATAGAAGTAGTTTCGTCATGTACTTCTCGTTGTAGAACTATGTTTTGTGATCTAAGTGCATGCTTTAAGACTATTTTAAATTTGTGTGTTTATGTTTCTCAAGAAGACATATTTCTTATTATAGAACTTAAACTTGAGTAGGTTTTGCGTATGTGAATCTAAGCATGATAAGACCAAGTTCTTGAAAAGTCCCAAAAATGAGTTTTGGGTTAACGGCACGCAAGGTGCTCGATGAAAGTTCCAAGTAAGAGAAGTAAAGGTTTGTAGTGTCAAATTTATGGAAAAAAATGAGATAGCTTGATAAGTATAAACATTATGAGTAAGAAAGTATTTTACTTTTGTAAAGTGACATGTACTGGGCAAATGAGAGGCCCACAGAAAGTTAGAAAGAAGCTCTAATAGGGTGCGGTGGCTAGCTACCCCGAAACCTATTAGGGATGCGCGCATTTGGTACATTGATACCAGGTACAAGGGCAAGGCCTAGAAAGTTGATTATTATTTTGAAGTATATGAGTATATGAAAGTGTTTTCAGTTAAGTACATGTTTTGTTTTGTATGTTAACGTTGTTATGTTACAAGCATGTTAAAAAGCAAGAGCAAGGAAGTTAGTGTTTTAAAGTATGGAAACGTATAAGTATCAAGTCTCAAAAGAAAGCATGAGCATGTTAAGTTTGCAAATGTTTAATGCAAGTAAATGTTTTCAAGCATGATAATTATATGAAAGTTCCCATGTGCAAGTATTTCCATGTGCATGCATTTTGAAGCGAACATTCTTTGAAAAGAGCATGTTGTCATTGATCGCATGGATTTGTGAGTTAGGATTTTCTTACTAAGCAAATCGCTTATTAGTTGCATTTCCTTCTATTGCAGATAAAGGTATAGAAAAAGCATAAGCTAAGGAGGCGAACGGGACTTGCATTGATGTTCAGTGGCGGTGGAGCCGTGGGAGAGATCTTTGGGTTAAGTCCTATAGAAACTTGTGGTTGGTGTTTTGGATTGGTAGAACGTAATGTTTTTGTTTAAACCTTGCATAGAGACAAAGTTGAGTACAAACTCTAGTATAGATTCCATATGTTATGATAGTTTATTAAATTCCGCAGAGATCCTAATTTCAAGTTAATGGGTTTGTTTTGGGTTGCTAAGATGTTTATAAAACTAGTATAGAGTATAGATTTGGAGTTATTTATCTATCTGCTTTGGAAGTGTATGAATTATGGACACTTGAAAGGTTTTCCCAGATTTGAAACTGCAGCTTCCATGCGTGCCAATCGACTGGGTCAGATACCAGTCGACTGACATATCGAATAGAACCCTTCTGTTCGATGCACCAGTCGACTGTTAGAAGGCCAGTCGACTGGTGCCGCGCCCAGAAAGCTTCTGTGGCTAACACCAGTCGACTGGCGTTCTAGCAGTCGACTGGTGCCATTGAAAAAAAAACATTTCAGAGCAAGTTAAGGGAAGTCAAGTAGTTGTAACCTAAGGCTAAGGATAAGGTAAAGTTAAGGTTAAGTAAATGTGACGTCTGCCTTAAGGAAGAGAAGTCGGGTTGTCACAGGGTTGGCGAGTTTCCTAAGTAAATACTCGGTCTATCCGAGAGACCTCTCCATGTCTACGGATTAAAAAATTAATCCGAATGGAGACCCGTCTCCCTACGATCATCTTGTGCCTTATCGAACGATTCAAATCACAACTCGGCCAATTACCAAAATATGCCTTGTGATTTGCACGACCGTTCGACCGCGGAAAAGGCGACGAGTTGATCGTCGGCTTTTATGTTTATGGTCAGGGTCCTGTTAAATAATTATTTACTATGATTCATAATCAAAATAATTTAATAACAAACATAAAATGACGAGGCAAATAAATAAAGCACAAATAAGAACGAAAGGAGCCAAGGAAGAATATACCTTCCGTTACCTTACGATCTTCTACCGCATGACCCTCCCCTCTTGGACGTCGTGTGGGCGATGATCTACCAAGACCCGTGGTCACCAAGTCGATCCCTTCTCCTTGTACCAACCAATCCCAAACCAAAGGGATGCCACCGACCGCTCCTAGGAAGAAGATAATCCAAAACATAAGTCCAACTAATCCTTTCCTCCACTGCCGACACCAAAGATCCTTGAAGAAGTCCAATCTACCATTAGTAAATTTTCTCCAATCTATCTGAAGAAAGTAGCCGTTTTACTCCTCCTCCAAGAAACTGTCGTATGGCAATTTCCTTCTTTCCTCAAGCAATTGACGTGAGGCAATTTGCTTCCTCCACCAAGCAAATTGCGTGTAGCAATTTGCTTCTTCAAGCATCGGCCTGCTTCCTGCTTCAAGAATTGCCTCCTTCTTGCCTCAACAAATTGCCTTTCCTTCTTGCCTCAACAAATTGCCTTTCCTTCTTGCCTCAACAAATTGTTGTGTGGCAATTTTCTTCCACCTCCAACAAATTGTCGTATGGCAATTTGCTTCCTGAGGCTATTTGCAAGAAGGTTGCGTGAGCAACTTATACGCCAAGAAGAGAGGAACGCAACTTGAATCAGTTGGCTTCGGAGGAATTGCAGCCAAGGAGAAAATGAGTAGCCATCATTCTTCACTGGGGTCGGCGCCGTACTCAGACCATGAGAGGGAGAGAGAGAGGAGGAGGAGAGGGAAAACTTAGGGTTTTCTAGTGTTTCATTGGATCAATTTTCTAAATGAAAAATCCACTTGGTTTCATGCCACATGCAGTATATATAAGGCTACGGTAGGGACCATGAGGAGGAGTTGGATCTTGGCATGCTAATGGATCCAAACCCGGTCCATTAATGAGGATCCATTCCACTAAAGGACCCCATTGAATTACCTCACCAACCCCCATATTTACATATGGGCTCTATTTATTACGAGTCGTCCATCCCCCCGTGTTTAAGATCACGAATGCCCATTAATTAATTAAATTACTGACAATTTAAATTAATTAACCTCTGGGTCCTTGACTAGTACCACTCAACCTTATCATCGTGCCGGATCAAATCCACCTGCAGGGTTTAGCACGATGAACCTTTTGAGCTCATCAAGGGGGCATCATCATCCTGACTCACCAGGACACGGATTCTGTCAATAATCATCGGCACATCATTTTATTAATATTATCTCCCAACTTACCGGGCCTATCGATCTAACAGAATAGATCTCGCCCATTGGTAAATTAAAGAAATAATAATTAATAATGTATGCCCGATATTATTTCGGGATTAAGGGATCGTACTCCATAATATAAACTGAGATCCTATCCAATTATTGAGTCAGTACAAATTGGATAACCTCGGGTTTTGATCCTGCTCAATGTATTCATAGCACACTAGTATAATTCTATGGTCAAGACCAACCACACCTAATTACACTACAATCATCCCGATGGGTTGTCCAATTCTATCTCGGTTGTGGGTCTCTTATTTATACTAAGCAAGGAACTGATAACATGATCGTCCGTGCGACACCACACACCATGTTATCTACAATGCAAAGTAATTGGACTTCATGCATGTACTAATATAAACATGCACCTAGTGTAGTTGTGATTCTCTTTTCAAAATTTAGATGATCTCATATATAAAAGAGCAATGTCTTTTAGTATGCACATCTAACAATCTCCCACGTATACTCAAAGACTTTGCTGTTCTCAAAATGCCATACATCTGAATCCCTGATCCTCCACATGCCTAAAGCTCTCGCTATCAAGGCCTCAGTGAAAAGATCTCCCAGGTTCTCCTCTGATGTAATCTAGGCAACAACAACTTTTCCGCTCCTAGGTGGTACTTGCGCTCTATGTATTTACTCGCCTTATGGGCTCGTGATTCTTTTGAGTATGCAACTGCACCATTTTATCACAACAAAATGTGATAGCTCTGAGCAAACCAGGGATCACATTGAAATTCATCTTGAGGTTCCTGGACCATGTAGCTTCCTTTGGCTGCCTCAGAGGCTGCCACTTTACTCAGCTTCCATGGTGAAGTCCATCATGCAGCCGCTGCGCGACACTCCTCCTAACTATTGTTCTACCTCCTAAAGTAAACACAAAACCCCGAGGAATACTTATGTTTGCCCCTATCCGACTGGAAGTCTGTATTCGTATAACCCATAGGGAATTGGTCTGCCGGTAAACCAGCTTATAATCCTTAGTCACTAATATAAACTTTTACCACAATCCAATTTCCTTGACCTGGATTACTCTGATATCTGCTAACTATGCCCACGGAAAAGCAGATATCCGGTCTTGTTTTTAGCATACATGAGACTTCCTATAGCCGACACTAAACGAACCGCCATTACCTGCTCTATCTCCTTTGATAATCTAAACATATCTCCTTAGATAGAGTAGCTCCATAGTTGAAAAGTTCAAAACTTTTCTTGGAGGTTTCCATGCTAAAACGAGTTAAGACACTGTCACTGTATGAAGCTTGGGATATGCACAACATCCTTCTCTGGTGATCCCTTAGAATTTTGATCGCTAAGGATGTACCCTGCTTCTCCTAAGTCCTTCATATCAATTGTTTGGACAACCATACCCAACTAGCAAAATATTATCTACATATAGTACAAGAATACCACTACGTTTCCATCACATTTCTTACATACACAAATCTCATCCGTCCTTTGAATAAATCCATATGACTGGATTTATCTCTTCAAAGCGGGCGTTCCTTGTCATAGGTCTAGGGATCTTGATTCATGGTCGCCAGGGATCAAGTCCGAAGACTCTCCCAAGAACATGAATCCTATAGGTTGACTAACAACGCTCCCACTATGACAAGGCACCACCTGTGTATCTTCTGTGACACGCGGTGTAGTGACTTGTGGTGTATTTTCTTATACAGTTGGTACTAAGGTCAGAACATCCCCTCTTATTTTTTTCATGAACTAGTATATTCATGGGCTTGTGGTTCATCACATAGTCTGTTGGATCGAGAATAATGATAGAGGGGGGGTGAATATCGTAAAATGTTTCGGATTTAGAGAGAGTATGCACAGTGGAAAATTAACACGAAAGACAGACACAAACACCACGATTTACTTGGTTCGGAGTCGCGGTCGGCTCCTACTCCAAGGCCCACAGCCGTTGACCGTTTACTATGGGAAATACTATAATCGCGCAAATAATTACAAGAAGATGTACAGTAGTAGTGCAGTAAAGGTACAATAAATGATTAACTCTTCGTTACCGACGCCCGGTGTAGATCGTTCTTCGGTGCGTAGGGTCGTCGTCGGCGCTAGAATCTCGAGATGGAGGTGTTCTGGAGCAGAGCGCTTGAGTCGAAGAGCGTATTGGCGTTGGAAAACTATATTGAGAAGCCTTGGGGGTCGAGGGCTATTTATAGTAGTCCTGGGGGTGCCCTGGACGTTGGGGGCGCCCTCTACGTCGCCTTCGATCCGCAACAGTCTCGGTCAGCCTTTATCCCTCAAGGATCGGGCTGAGGTTTGACTGGGGTTGCCCGGGACGCAGGGGGCGCCCCGGTTGACTTAGTCTGCTGGCTTCTCGCTGGCTCAAACTCTATCCGCTTCGTTGGCTTGGACCCAGGGCGCCCAGAGCATCCGGTGCGCCCGGGAGCACGGGGGTGCCCTCCCCAGTGTGCTTCCGAAGCATTACTTGCTTAGCTTGTCTTGCCTTCACCTTGGGGGCGCTCGGGACCTCCGGGGTGCCCTGGCCAGCTGCTGCCCCTCTCCTTTGGGGCGTTCTGAGCTGCAGAAACTCGTTCCTTCGGTCCTGCATCCAGGGATAGTACCAAACAAAACAAAGCAAGCATGTTAGTGAGTTTTACAGCCGTAGCTGTCTTGGTTCTGACTTTGGGTCTCCAAAATGGAGCACTAGGTCGAGTCAATGCCTACTGTTCCCTCCACGGGAAACGCGTCCTCACATACTCCACTCAGGAGAGTTTACCTTTTGCCAATCGGCTCCTCCGGTTGCACTTTTTGCCCGATGCACCTGACCAAGTCTTCGTGCCCACCTTCCGAGCAGGTCTTCGGTGCCCAGCTCCTTGCCAGGGCTTTGTGCCTAGCTCCTTGCTAGGGCTTCGTGCCCAGTCCTTGACCAGGACTTCGTGCCTAGTGTACCTAGGGCTTTTTTTCCTGTACACTTAGTAAATATGTTAGATCACCAATAATACTTAACTTTGAACCCTTTGCCAATATCAAAACAAGGTTCGATATGGTGCTTCCTGCACCAACATAGTCTTCTTCTAAGAATCTGGTATTCGTGCCAACGATTACCCTTAATCTTTAGGATTATAGAACCACCTTTCGTTTCTCTAGGATAGCCTACGAACAAGCGCATGAGATTCCAATCTTATCAGTATCCCTTCTCAGCACACGTGCTGAGCTATCCCATGTCTGAATATGTCTTAGACTAGGCTTTCACTCAGTCCACATTTCTATGGGTAGAAGGTACTGACCTAGATGCTATCAAGTATATACGTTGTCGTTTCTAGAGCATATTGATAATTACCATTTTGTTGATCAAATTAGGCTCTCAAATCCATGTTTTGATCCCTTTTTACATGCTTAATCTTGTATTTACATTAGGTTTCATGAATTATTGCTATTTTAGCTTTGGATGAAAATCTTTTAATATTTGAGATATTGTGGCATTAAAATTTGAATCTAATTTTGTATGCATTGAATGATCATGGACCTAGATCAGATTGGATCAAGTTTGAGTCAGAATTGGATTCGGATCAAGATGATCAAGCATTGGAAGAATGTGGGCCGTCTAATCAAGAAACGGTGAGATCTGAGCCATCTATCAACTTCTAATCAATCCGAGCCCAAGATAGAGTTAATCAAGACCATAGATCAAGATCTAAAGCTTTGGTCCAAATCAGAAGCCATCTAACTATTGGATCAAGCTTAAGAGGAGTCTAAACCATCCATTCAAGAGGTAGGGAGATCTGAGCCATCAGTTGCAGATCTGATCGATCCAAGCTGAGGAGAAGCAAATCCTGACCATTGATGGAGATCTAGAAGGTTTGGACTCAATCTAAGTCGATCTGACCGTTGGATGAGGCGAGGATGATCACAACCGTTCAAATTCAAAGTGGGATAAGTTAAATCAAAAACTTCTCCGCCCAGCAAAGAGTCATCGCAAAGGTCACGAGTTCATCAATTTCTTGTCTGTTCATCATTTTTCTTCAAGTTTTCTTCTCCGATCCGTGCGACCAACATCAGATCTGTTTCTTCTCAAGGTTTTGAATCATCGATGTATACTTTCTGTTTAGTTTTGCTAATCAAAATTGGTCTCTGGAAAGCATCAGGTGAGGGTTTTGCCGGAGCTACTGTTCCTGCCGATCGATCGTTGTTGATCGCTGGTTTCCGTCGTCCGGAGCTGTCGAAGCAAGTAGAGGGGTTCTATGATGGCTTCTGAGAGTTTTTGAGCTCGATCGCCATCTAGCCAATCGAGAAGGAAGAGATCAGGGACAGATTCTAGCTTCTGATCGTTCTCTGCGATCGAGCAGACACGCTTCTGATCGGTCTCCAATCTGATCAGAAGAAGTCCTGATCGGTCCAATGACCGATCAGGATGACCAATACGTGCAAGTCAATTGCAAACTGATCTCGGGAGTGGTTCTTCGCTGGTTTTCACGCTAGAGGGTTTCTAGCTAGACTTTTGTGTGACGGCAAGAGGAAATCTTGACAAAGAACTGATTTGATGTTCAATTTAGGGAAATTTTGGTTCTAAACACTTATTTCTTCAAGTTGTTTCGGTTTGTATCAATTTACACTTCAGTTAGGTTTTTTTAGCTTACTTTGTTTTAGATTTTACTATACTGCAATTTGTTCCATGCATTCAATTTTAGTTCTTAAATTTCAATTCCATCATTTTGAATTTAATTGCTCAGTTGTCAAATAGGTTAAGTGTAGTTTTCGCAATTTCCTAATTCGTTTCTGCTTTAGCTTAGTCTATTCTGTTTCTAATGTTATTTCATTTATATTCGCAAAAACCCCCATCTTATTTGAAAACCCAAAAGAAAACGACGAATTTCAAACTTGAATTAAGCACTCTTAACTAGTCCTTGGAAAAATACGACTTGAGGCCCCTATACTATAATTAGATTTGTGAGCTAAGGGGTTTCAACTTATAAATTCAAATTTGAGGCTCATTCGTGACACTGATTGTGGGTCCATCAAATTTTTGGCGCCGTTGCCGGGGAAACATACTAGCTGCGTTTGTTTAATTTGAGTTTGTGCTTAGTTTCATATTTCCTGAGTCTATTTCATTTGTTTTAGCTTTCTATATACATTTGATGCCATTTTGTTTGGTTTGTGACCAGGACTGCAGGTGGTGATATTGTGGAGTTGAATCCTGAGATTGAGAGAACATTCAGAGCTAGAAAAAAAAAATTCAAGGAAGAGTTTCAGAAGCTATTGAAAATATTCCTACTCATTCGGGATGGAGAGATTCGGAAGCCCATACCAACAAAGAACCAACCCCTATTCATCTACCTACAATCCGCGTTGGGAGGATCATCTGAATCTAAGTTATGGGAATTCATTTTATCGACAACCACCCTTCCAACAAGTTCAGCAGCAAAATCAGCCTTCTTATCAAAATTTATGGCAACCAAACCAAGATTTTCAACAGCATTCTCAATCATTCCAGCAGCCTTATTGGAATTTTCAGCAAGGAAATCAGATTTTTCAGCCTCAATTCCAACAAAATCAGAAAGGGTTTCAACCAATACAGAATTACCAGCAATCTTTTCAACCTTCACAGCAATCTTTTCAACCAAACAATCAGGATTTTTAGTTTCAAAATCAGATTTTTTAGCCTCAACTTCAACAATTTCAGCAAGGATTTCAGCCAATTCAGAATTTTCAGCAATCTTTTCATCATTCACAGCCTTCAAATCAAAATTTCCAATTTCAAAATCAGAATTTTCAGCAAGAAAATCAGAGTTTTCAGCCCCAACAATTTCAGCCTCAAAATCAAAATTTTCAGAGCAATAATTTCCAGCAACATCAACCTAGTTATCAACCCAATTTCCAGAAATTTCAACAGCCCATTCAACCATTTAATCAGCCCCAACAACCTGATTTTCAAAGTTCATAGCCTACTCAAGATTTTTTTTTATAGAACAATTTTATTGTTGAAAGAAAAATCTATATTAGAAGGGGGGCCATCTACTCAAGATTTTCAGCAACCTAATGTTTCATTTCAGGGCCAACAAGAGTATCATGCTAATCAAGGAGGTTTTGGGAGTTCTAGTGGGTTTGATGAACAACAACAAAGGCTTGAGGAGATAATGCAACAAATCATACAACAACAGCAAATTTTGCTACAACAAGGGCAACAAAAGAATGATGCTACTCTTCAAGGCATTGAAAGACACATTGGACAACTTGCAAGTGGGATGAATCAAATGCAAACCCAAGGATCAAGTCAATTACCTTCTCAAGCTACTCCTAATCCTAATGGAAATGTTAGTGCCATAACTTTGATGAGTGGGGAAGTTACTTCATGTCTTAACACTCAAAAGGTTGATTTTTTTGAAGAAATTCCAGCAACTTGTTTTCCAGCTTAGAACAGCCCCAAAATGGATTCTACACTGGTTGAATGTGACCCTAGTTCAAGTCTAAGTCTTTCTTCAATTGATCCTGTGATTTTGGTGGAAGAAGAAGAAGGAATCAGCAAAAATAAGAAATTTACATCAGCTACACCAATAGGAATTCCTGCTCAAGATCTATTTCCAAAAGTTTCGGCTCAAGTGGAGGAACCAAGGGTCCCTTTATCTTTCCACAGCACCCCAGAGAGGATCATTCTATCATGAGCATGGGTATTTTAGATGAGTTAGTTGATGCAGATTTATTTGCTGATAGAGTTTCATTTGGTATTCACATAGCATATTTGAGCTTAGAGGAGGCTGAAGATGCATTAGTTATAGAGGCTGAAGATTTGAAGATTGTATCTGATTCATTCGCAGCTGGAGATGATTCTATAGGTGTAGGAGATTGCACTGAGCCCCAGGGATCACCTATATTGATTGACATATCAGGAGATTCAAAGGATGGTATGAAAGTGTAGGGACTTGCATGGTGGGAGCAAGGACCCAAGAATCATTTTTTTTAGTTGTATGTCCACCAGAACCTGAGCCTGAAGTGGAGCCTTTACCTGACCAGGAGGGGGCCATAGTTACATCTACTCTTGTAGAACCTTCAGGTATTTTTCAGCACGACAAGGTAAATATTTCTCCTAATTTTTTTAGAAAAACTCATAGAGGTACCTAAGGTTGATTTTATTGGATGTGATACATTTCTTAATACATTCTATGTAGAGACTGATTGTATTTCATCTCTTTCTTACCCTGCAAGTGTGCGGGAGGTATTTCCTTCTCATGGTTTTGCAGGGTGCCATAGGTTTCTTGAGTAGGTGCTCCAACTAAATAGCCTCCAACCTCCCGGAAGGATTTCCATAGAGCATATAGTGGGAGGAGTTGAGCTTATTTTGACTTGTACCAATTCACCCCGAGAGTGGATTTTGTACGTTAATCTTCTCCGACCACGGGGACATACTTATGCGAAGTTGATGAGGAAGAGAGCAGTGCACTATGATATTGATCACGTGAGGATAGCTCTACCGAGATGGATGCTCCGTGCTATCTACCCAACTTAAAGGGGAGTTTGATTTCTCTTACACTCTTATTTCATTCTTTTACAATGAGTTCTTGCTAATAAATGCTTAGGTAGGGTAGAGTGAACAAAGATTCATTGTAGATACCATGTTAACCTTTTTGGCACCTTGTTTCATGCATGATTTGGAATAAAGGTATCTCTCTAGATTTTCTTTATATCATTTTAGAGTCTTTTGGAAGTGAGTTAAATTTGGTTGTTAAAACTTAGGATTTGAGCCAATGGATGAAAATTCTTGGATACTTGAGCACTACTTAGTTATGGACTCTAGATTGATGACTTGAGATGAATTCTTTTTACCTAGTGAGGATTTGTTTTATTTTTGAGATGCACACATGTGATTGTACTCTAAAACTTGCTTAGGTTCTTTCAAAACTATATTTCTATGATTGGACAACATTTATAGGGGTGAATCACTTTATTTCCTTTTTCATATCAATTTTTGGCAACATTCCTTGTTGATATACTCTTTATTTTTTTTTCTTTTCCCTATTTATCTGTTCGTAACCATATTTTTCATGGACTTGGGTGCTTAGATTATTTCTTGATGTTACTGTTGGATTGAGAGAAAATGATAGAGGGGGGTGAATATCGTAAGTCGTTTCGGATTAAACGAGAGAATAGGCAGCGGAAAAATTAAAACTAAAACCAAACGCAAACACCAAGATTTTACTTGGTTCGGAGTCGCGGTCGGCTCCTACACCAAGGCCCATAGTCGTTGACCGTTTACTGCGGACAATTCTATATGTGCGCAAAAAGGTTTACAGAAGGATGTTACAATAGTAGTACAGTAAACTTTAAAAAGTCAGCTCTTCGTTACCGACGTCAGGTGTGGATTGTACTTCGGAGCAGCGAGACGTCGTCGGCGCTTGTATCTTGAGTCGGGATGTTTCCGGAGCAGAGCACATTGAGTAGAAGAGCGCATGGGCGTTAGAAGTTGTGTTGTTCGAAGCCTTGGGGTCGAGGGGCTTTTTATAGCCTCCCGGGGCGCCCTGATCGTTGGGGGCGCCCCCCCCCCCCCCCCCACACGTGTCAGCCGATCTGAGCAACTCTCGGTCAGCTCTTATCCCACTCGAATAGGGCTGAGGGTTGACTATGGGGGCGCCCGGGACGCTGGGGGCGCCCGGGTTGACTCGATCCACGGGCTTCTCGCTGGCTTGACTCTATCCGCTTCGTTGGCTTGAGCAAGGGGCGCCTGGGGCATCCGGGAGCATGGGGGCGCCCCGCCCAGTGAGCTTCCGAAGCATGCTTTTGCTGAACTCAGGTTTGGCTTGTACTTAGGGCACCCGGGTCCTTCCCGGCGCCCAACCCAGCGGCTGCCTCACTCCTTTGAGGCTTTCTATGCTGCAGACACTCGTTCCTTCGGTTCTGCATCCAGGGTTAGTAACAAACAAGAAAGAGCAAATATATTAGTGAGACTTATAGCCGTAGCAGTCTTGGTTCTGACTTTGGGTCTCCAAAATGGAGCCCTAAGTCGAACCGACGCCTACTGTTCCCTCGACGGGGAACGCATCCTCGCCTACTCCTTTCAGGAGAATTTACCTGATGCCAACCGGCTCCTCCGGTTGGACTTTTGCCCAGCAGCCCTTCGCCAGGTGCCTAGCTATCCTTCACCAGGTCTTCAGTCCCAAGCAGTCCTTCGCTTGGTACCTAGCATTCCTTCGCTAGGTGCCCAGTAGCCCTTCGCTGGGTCTTCGGTTCCATGCAGTCCTTCGCCTGGTGCCTAGCAGTCCTTCGCTAGGACATCGTTTCCAGGTAGTCCTTCGCCTGGTGCCTATCGGTCCTTCGCTAGGACTTTCAATCTGCACACTCAAGTAGCATGTTAGATAGACATAACATCTTATCTTTTGAACCCTTTTGCCATTATCAAAACACATCTTATCCTTCACTAGGACTTTCAATCTACACACTCCAGAAGATGGAATTTTTCAAAAGAACCTTTAGAGACATATTTTCCAAAAAAACGGTTGTGCACTTTTTGAAGATTTACACTTAAAAAATTTCAAGGTAGTAGAAAAAAAACATCTTCTGGAGTTTTAAGTTCTTAGAACCATAGCTTAAGTTTAAGATAAGTACTTAGCAAAATTTACAACTGCTTAAGTTTTAAGTACTTGGAAAACCTTTTTGAAAAATAGCTTGAATTTAAGTACTTAGAAAGATTTTTGAAGGCAGCTTGAGTTTAAGTACTTTAAAAACTTAGTAATTTTGAATGTAAATAGATTAAGTACTTAATAGGATTTTTGAACATATCTTAAGTTTCAATACTTAAAGAAATACTTAGTAATTTTGAAAACAATAGATTAAGTATTTTTTAAAGAAAGGATAAAGTTTTGAAATTTTGAATTTATACTTTTTGAAGAAAGGATAATGTTTTGAAATTTTGAATTTTGAAAAAAAAAATTAAGCTTCTCTTCTTTCCTATCTCTCCCCCTTTGCCATATATCAAAAACAAAGCAATATAGTAGAAAAAAGATAAATAAATTGCATGATGTGCTGTACTGAACCAATTCAAGACCAAACCAGTTTCAATTATCTCTTTTAGGATCCTGTCTAACCCAATTAGCTACTTACTAACTGTTATAAACAGTAGTTTTCGCTAGGGTTAGTCGAGTTAAGTGTTCTGTTCAAGTTAGATTTTCTAAACATGACACTTAACTTGATTACTATTTTAGTTGTATTTAGTGCCCCAATTACTACAGATGCACTGACTTAAGGTATCTTGAATTAAGGCAAAGACCTAACCATCTCAACCCATTCTAGGTTATCAATCAAAAGTACCCTAAGGTGCTTGTGAGATGTTGGCTTCTAGATCTATAGGTGCATGCATTTCTAGGGTTAGGGCCTAGGCTATGTCCATTTGCGAAAAAGCCCTAGTTTTAAAGGGGGTAGTTTTTGAAAATAAAACTAAGTCGAAAATTAGTTTTAAAAATTTTCAAAGAAAGCTGATTTTGAAATCAAGTAAAGCAGTTTTTAAGCTTGTTTTAGAAACTGATTTTAAAGCAAGTAAAGCAATAAAAAAAATCAAAAGTAGAGTAAGCATATTCTACCAAGCATAACCCTAACTGCCTTCTTAGTGAGTTGAACTCAGATTCAGGTAGGGGTTTGGTGAATATGTCAGCTAAGTTAGATTTAGAATCTACATGTTTAAGGACTATCTCACCCCTGGCTACGTGATCTCTTACAAAGTGGTGTTTAACTTCTATGTGTTTAGTTTTGGAATGTTGGATTGGGTTCTTAGTTAGATTAATTGAGCTTATATTGTCAATGAAGACTTGAGTTTGGGTGTAGTTGAGCTGGAAGTCCTTAAGAGTGTGCATCATCCATAAAAGTTATGCTACACATTCTCCTAAGGCAACATACTCAGCTTCAGTTGTGGATAGAGCTACACAGTGTTGTTTTCTGTTGCACCAACTTACTAGACTATTTCCTAACAGTTGGCAGCTTCCACTTGTGCTCTTTCTATCTAATTTACAACCAGCGTAGTCAGAATCCGAGTATCCTGACAAGTCAAAGGTTGAGGTCCTAGGATACCAAATCCCTACATTTAAGGTGCCCTTCACATATCTTAGTATTCTTTTTAGGGCTGCTAAGTGTGTTTCCATAGCACAGGTTTGGTATCAAGCACACATTCCTATAGTAAAAAGGATATCAGGTGTGCAGGCTGTAAGATACAGTAGACTTCCAATCATACTTCTATAGTGCTTAAGGTCTACTGGTTTACCATCAGGGTCACTATCTATTTTTACATTTGTGGCCATAGGGGTACTTATGCTTTTAGAGTTATACATTTTAAATTTCTTTATTAATTGTTTAGCATATTTGGATTGATGGACATAGTTTCCATGTAGCGACCCGCCTTCTCCTGCCTTAGACGGATCGTTACTTCTGTCTACTTCTCGACTCTAATGCACGACTAAAGAATGTGGAAATCTTTTTTTTTTCCTTCTCAATTTAAATCTATCTATGATATACTAACTCTAATAGTCATGCATGATACCATGTCACACTTTCTTCCTCAAAAACTCCTAAGATGAAACTTATTGAAACTTGCCTCGCCCAACTCCACTTTCGGGTATCAGTCGACTGATACTGTATCAGTCGACTGATACTGTATCAGTCGACTGATAGGCCTGAAAACAAGAATTTTCAGATTTCGGCACTTGCTTCAAAACTCCACCAAACCTATACTTTCGAGCCAAATAGAATCATGACACCATTTCTATACTCTAGGCCAGTTTTCCAATCAATTTAGCCAATCAAAATGAATCCATAAACTTGTAATTAGGACTTTTGCGGAAGAAAATAAGCTATTCAAGGTTATATGAACTTTAACAATAGAGTGTGTACCAATCTTGACTCCTATGCATTCATAACACCAAATACATGTTCTATAACCTTGCTAAAGCATTATGAAATGTGAATGCAACTTTTCTAAACATATTTAAGCAATAAAAAACTTGATTCAAAGGGGAACTAGTACTATCTTGGCACATGCATCAATATCTTCAACAAAGTATCAATATTCCAAACTACTCACACTTCTACTCATCCAACGCAATCATAAGGATATGTATGCTAAATGAAATGTCATGGAATCTTTACTCTAAGAAATTGAGCATGTAGTACTATCCAAAGCTTAAATGTTCGCTAAACTCCATAAAGCAAGAACTTGAAATTTGAATAAACTAAAACATTGTAATTCAAATAACTAAATTGTCTCGTCTCAAGGATCTCTCCAAAATCAGCCACCACACACACTTTACTCAGCACCGCCTCGTCGCCTTCCTTCAAAATTGCTTGCCTTTACCTTTATCTGCAGTAAGAGGAAATGCAACTAGTAAGCAAAAAGCTTAGTAAGTACTATCTAGCTCACAAAATCTCGAAATGTGCAAACATGCTTCTTGAACAATATGAAAATCATATGAGATACTTATATGCTTGAAAGAAAACTAAGAACATGTATAACTCAAAACATGCATACTCAAGCATTAATAAATCTCGATTTACTTTTCTTGGCTCAACTTGAAACTTTAGCTATTCTTCAACTTTTTGAAAACTCTTTAAACTTTAGAAACTTTGCTAAAGCATATACTTGAAAATAATAATCACTTGGATCCACTGAAGACGTAAGTACCATCTCATATGCGCGTTCCCTAAAAGGTTGGGGTAGCGAGCCACCAATCCTAATAGAGCAGACCTTGGTCTACCAGGGCCAAGACCTTGGAATTGGACACCTAGATTTCTTTAACGACGCCCTTGGACGCCGGGTACTGGCCTTAGAAAATAAAATAGCTTTTCTTTCTTTTCTTTCTTATCTGTAAATGCCTTGGCATTTTCTCGAGCACCTTGCGTGCTAAAATCCCTAAGTCTTGACTTTTGGGGATTTCTTAAGGTCTTGGCCTTTTCTTTTCTTATCTTTATCTTCTCTTTCCTTTTCTCATAGCTTTTCTTGGACCCTAAACTCACATAGGGTACTTAATCAACATATATAAGCATATAATGAAGTAAGATCACATGCAAAAACTCAAACAAAAAGGAAATATCTCTTTTAAAAACTTTTAAGGGCAATTCTTGCGGAAAAACCGCCTCTTACTGCAGGTGAGCAGTACTTACCTTGATATCTTGGACTTACAACCAAGATTGACGTCTAGGCTCGGAAGAAAATTGAGATCTCGGAGATTTCTTCGCGCCCATGCGTTCCTCTCGTCGCGGGGATTCCGAATATAGGAAAATCTCTTGAAGGAGAGCCTTGGCCGGCCCTCTAGGCCTTGGTGTGGTGTCGCCCAAGAGAGGAGAGGGGAAAGGAGTCGGCGCAAGGTGTTGGGCGAGGGGGAGAAAGGGTTTAGGTTGAGAGAAAATAAAATTTCTCTCTTTAACTATCTATTTATACTTATGGGGCGAATTTACCTAACTATACCTTATCTATTGTTTCGCCCAATTTATTTCAACAAAACCGACCAGCCCAGCTGGTCACGCGCGTGCTTGCTCTTCCGGTGGTCGCGGGTTTGAACCCCTTGCTACCCTTAAACGTTTTTCCTTTTTTAAATATACTAAACGGACTCGGAAAATTCCATAAAAATATTCTAAAAATCCCTAAAAATATCTAGAATATTTCTAAATCATTTTTTAAATAATTCTAATGACTTTAAGAACTAAAAATGGGAATTTTGGGGCATTACATTCCATCCCTAGTTTGTTTAATCTGTAACCCTAGAAAAAAGTTGAGCTCACCAACTAGGCTCATTTCAAATTCGTTTTCCATTATTTTCACGAATTTTTTTAAAAAATTAGAGTTGGTGGACCCAAAGATTATGTCATCGACGTAGATTTTGGCAATAAAGATTTCTTTTCCTAAGGTTTTAATAAATAGGGATGAGTCAATTTGCCCTTGTTTGAATTCTTTAGAATTTAGGTAAGTTGATAAGCGTTCATACCAGGCTCTAGGTGCTTGTTTTAGTCCATAAAGTGCTTTAGTAAGTTTGTACACATGGTCAGGTCTTTCTAAATCTTCAAACCCAGGGGGATGTCCTACATAGACTTCTTCCTTAATGAATCCATTTAGAAAGGCTGACTTTACATCCATTTGGTATAGTTTAAATCCTTTATGGGATGCAAAGGCTAATAACATTCTAATGGACTCAAGTCTGGCTACCGGGGCATAGGTCTCGTCATAATCTAACCCTTCTACTTGACTGAATCCTTTCGCTACTATGCGGGCTTTATTTCTGACTATTTCTTCTTGATCATTTAACTTGTTCATAAAAACCCACTTAGTGTCAATGACAGATTTGCCCTCTGGTTTAGGTACTAATTCTCAGACTTGGTTTCTCTCAAATTGGGCTAACTCTTCTTGCATAGCTATGATCCAATCAGCATCAGGTAGGGCTTCCTCTATAGTCTTAGGTTTTATTTTTGCAATTATTGCTATCTGACTGAAGTTTCTATAGGAAGACCTAGTTCTGACTCCTAAAGTTGGATCACCCACAATTTGATCAGTTGGGTGACTATGTCTGGGTTTCTTAGTTTTTCTTGAACTTGGTTTAGCCTCAGGTCCGACTGGTCAATTTTGTTCAATATTTAATTCAACATCTGGTTCAACATTTGGTTCAACATATTCACTAATTGGTTCAATGGTTAGTTCATTTAAGGGTTCAACAGTTTGTTCATCATCTTCTTGATTAGTATTTGATGAAGTTTGATTTGGATTATCAGGTTTTGAGTTAATTTCTTCATCAAATATTAAATTGGTTGTTTCTTCAATTTTCTTCATTTGTTTGTTGTAAACCCTATAGGCTCTACTTGTGGTTGAATATCCTAGGAAGATGCCTGGAGTTGACTTAGACTAGAATTTTCCTAGATATTCTTTGGTGTTTAGGATATGGACTTTGCATCCAAAAACCATTAGGTAGTGTAGATTAGGAAGTCTATGGTAGTATAATTCATAAGGTGTTTTATTGTGTTGTTTGTTTATTAGTACCCTATTTTGGATGTAGCTGTTAGTGCAGAATGCACCCAAGTCAAAACTGTGTTTTGATAATGGCAAAAGGGTTCAAAAGTTAAGGTATAATGTTTATCTAACATGTTACTCAAGTGTGCAGGCAAAGCCCTAGCGAAGGACTGCTAGGCACCTGGCGAAGGAATGCCAGGATACAAAGCCCTAAAAAGGACTGCTAGGCACCTGGCGAAGGAATGCCAGGATACAATGCCCTAGCGAAGGACTGCTAGGCACCTGGCGAAGGAATGCCAGGATACAAAGCCCTAGCAAAGGACTGCTAGGCACCAGGCGAAGGGCAGCTTGGTACTGAAGACCTGGCGAAGGACTGCTAGGCACCAAGCGAAGGGCAGCTTTGTACTGAAGACCTGGCGAGGGACAGCCAGGCACCTGGCGAAGGACTGCTAGGCAAAAGTCCAACCGGAGGAGCCGATTGGCATCAGGTACATTCTCCCGAGAGGAGTAGGTGAGGACGCGCTCCCCGTTGAGGGAACAGTAGGCGTCGGTTCGACCTAGGGTTCCATTTTGGAGACCCAAAGTCAGAACCAAGACAGCTAAGGTTGTATAAAACTAACACATTATTGCTTTATGTTGGTTTGGACTAACCCTGGATGCAGGACCGAAGGAACGAGTGTCTGCAGCTCAGAGAGCCTCAAAGGAGTGAGGCAGCAGCTGACCAGGGCGCCCGGAGTGTCCCGGGTGCCCCCAAGGTGAACACAAAACACATGAAGCAAAAGGAGTGCTTCGAAATCTTATGGGCGGTGCGCCCCCGTGCTCCCGGGCGCCCCCCATGCTCCCGGGCGCCCCCAGCGTCCCGGGCACCCCTAGCTCAAGCTAACAAAGCAAGCCAGCAAGAAACCATCAGGATAAGACCCTGACCCGGTCAACCCGGGCGCCCCCAGCGTCCCGGGCGCCCCAGTCAAGATCTGATCCTGAGTTTGAAGGGATCAGAGCCGACCGAGAAGAACTCGGATCAGCTGACACGTGAGGGGGCGCCCCCGACATTCCGGGCGCCCCCAGGGGCTATAAATAGGCCCTCGACCCCAAGGCTTCCGATAACTATTCTTCAAACGCTCCTACACTCTTCTGCTTCTGCGCTCTGCTCCGGAAACCTCCCAACTCGTGATACAAGCGCCGACGACGTCCCTCCGCCCCGAAAATTCAATCTACATCGGACGTCGGTAACGAAGAGTTGTTTTTATGTTTACTATACTACCTTTGTAATATCTCTCTGTAAACTGTTTTGCGCACATATAGAATTGCACATAGTAAAAGGCCAACAACCGTGGGCCTTGGAGTAGGAGCCTACCGTGACTCCGAACCAAGTAAAAAACTTGGTGTTTATGTGTGTTTTGATTTAAATTTCCGTTGCGTAATTGCTCTAACATTATTCCTAACGTTTAGCTATATTCAACCCCCCCCACTATTGTTTCTCTCGATCCAACAAGTGGTATCAGAGCTGGGAAGCTCAAAATTGGTGCAACCACCAATTTGAGAATTTTTTTTCGGATTTTTATGATTTTTTTTTGTTCGAAGTTTTTCTCGTTAATCGAGGTTGGTGCAACACCCCTTGATAATTATTTCTCTTTATCCCGCACTACTAATCCAAGACCAAGTCTTGGAATATTTTCTTTTCTTTTAGTGTTATTTTTTCAGATAAAATGGTCATGCAAGAAGGCTTCAGCACCGCAAGACCACCTCTCTTTAGTGGGGAGGATTTCTCCTACTGGAAGAGCAGAATGGAGGTCCACCTGAAAACTCAGGTGGACATGTGGATAATCATCCAGTCCAGACTGGAGATTCCGAAAAATGCTGAAGGAGTACCTCAAACCTACACAGAGTGGGACACCGCTCTGAAACGGAAGATTGAAGCTGATGCAAAGGCGACTCAGACCCTCCAATGCGGATTAACAAAAGAGGAGCTGAACCGGGTGGGTCCTTTCAACAGTGCCAAGGAGATGTGGGGGAAACTGATCGAGCTACATGAAGGAACATCAGACACTCGGATCAGCAAGTGGGATCTTCTCCTGAACAAGCTGTACACGATCAAAATGACCGACAACGAAACAGTAGCTCAGCTTCATGCCTGAATTCAAGAATTAATGAATGGACTACACACCATCGGTCATAAGGTAGAAAACTGTGACCTAATAAGGTATGCTTTAAATGCTTTCCCGAGAAATACCTTGTGGGCATCTATGGTAGATGCATACAAGATTTCAAGGGACCTTTCAAAAGTTAATTTAGATGAATTGTTCTCTGAATTAGAATTACATGAACAGACTAACTGCAATTTGGCCTAGAAAGGAATTGCCTTTGTTGCAGGAAAAACTGGAAGGACAAATTAAAAAAAGCCTCAACCTGAACCCGAGTCTAACTCAGACTCAGACTCAGAAGACGAAGAAGGAGATCGACCTAAGCAGGTCCGACTGGCCCGAAATTACTACAAGTAATTAAAGAACCAAACCAACAGATGGATAGCCAGTAGAAGAAAGGATGAACCAGCAAATGAAAAGAACAAGCCCAACGTGACCTGCTACGAGTGCAAGAAAAAGGGTCACTACAAGACGGAGTGTCCGAAGAAGAATAGAAGGAACAAGGCACTTCAAGCAACGTGAGGCGAGTCCTCCTCCTCCGAAGAAGAAGAGGTCCCACAGTCAAACCTACTTGCACTAACCGCTTCAGAAGAAGTCGAGTCCGAGTCAGAATCAGAACAGGACGACGACAGACTGACATTTTCAGAAGACGACGAAATCAAGGTAAGTGGTTTTACTAGAAGTCAGTTAAATGAATTAATCTCTTATCTTTCTCGAGATTTGGCAAAAGCCAAACTCCGAGTCGAATCCCTCCGACAGGAAATAAAACTCCTGAAAGAGGGAGCTGACTCTAGACCCTTAACCGAGAAAGTTCAGGAAGGAACCTCTACTGAAGTTGAAAAACTTGAGAATGAGAACTCCTCCCTGAAAACTCAGGATAAGGACCTTAGATCAGCTTTAGAACGATTTACCTCTGGTTCCATGGGTCTTGACATGATCCTTGGAAAACAGAAATCGGTTCTAAATCGATCCGGACTAGGCTATAGAACCAAGTCTCGACAAAGATCCTACTTTGCTATACTGAACCAGTCCAGACCTAAAGTTCAGGCATGGGTACCAAAACTATGACTGAACAAACAAACTGGATCAAATCAATATTGGATCCCCAAGGACAAGATTCACATCTTGCAAAACCATTATCGTGGCTATAGTCCAGGGGGAGCCAAGTTAAAAACCATAGTTATTATTAGATAAAATTCAATTCTTGATTGCAATTTGCTTGTTTGATTATTTATTTAATTTCTGCAATTTACCATGCTTAGACTTAGGACTGACTAGTTTAAGGACCAAACCAACTTAACTGAAATTTGACAACATAGTATTGGGAGGAGGTGAGATGATAGTACGTTAGGGAAACCAATTCTAATAAGGTCAAGTATACTTGGTCTCTTTAGACTGGTGAAACTAGCCGAAGCTACCGATCCCAAACTAGTTAGACCAGAATTTTTCAAAGAATAATCTTGAAAATGAAATTTCATTGAAAGGCTTTGTCAAAGAAAGGGTTGATGATCCAATAAGGCTACAACCAAAGAAGGCCTAGTGCCTCGCCAAGACCTGAAAGCCAATCTCTGAAATTCAAATTCAAATCATTCTTTGCAAAATTTAAATCTAACACAAATTTTCAGTTATGTATAGATTTAAACATTCTTTTCAAAATAAATTCAATTGTTTTCAAAAATAATTTAAGTTTTTCAAAATAAATCATTATTTTTCAAAATAACTTTACTTATCAAAACCTGTCTCACAAAACCTGTAAGGCTAACATGATTGATAACCCTAGATTGGGTGAGACAGTAAACTTAACTTAATCAGAATTCATAACTACATTGTTGTTTTAGTATAGAAAGGCATTGACCTAACAATAAGTCAAACCATGGTCACAGCAATCAAACTATGGTCAAAGCAGTCAAACTATGGTCAAAGTAGTCAAACTATGGACAAAGCAGTTAAATTATGGTCAAAGTAGTCAAACTATGGTCAATGCAGTCAAACCATGGTCAAAGTAGTCAAACCACAGTCAAATCATTTCAAACCATGGTCAAATGATGACAAGACAACAAAAATTCCAATCAATACTCCATCCGGGCGCCCGTGACTCCTCGGGCGCCCCCCCAATTACTTTCACTCCTCTCAAAGCAAAAAGCTGCCCTTGTCACTTGACAGGGGCGCCCCGAACCTCGCGGGCGCCCCCATATCAGTCAATGCAGCAAAAGCTGCAAAGACCAGCCTGACCAGGGCGCCCGGGCCGTTCCGGGCGCCCCCAACCATCCTGAGTTAGGCACTGTCCTGGGCGCCCGGGAGCTCCCGGGCGCCCCCAATGACCTGCCTATAAAAAGGCATCCGAACCCTTTCTTCTTCCCACACCAAATACCATCCTCCTTCCTCACTTCCTTCCTTCCAAGGAGATCAAGTGATACTTGAGCTTCCTCAATCTCAACCATGCCTCCCCGGTACGATTTTTCTTGCATTTAGAATTATTTTCTTAATTCATTTCTTATAAATGCATGTCTCTTATCTTAGAAAACGCCGAGCAAACCAAGCGAACCCTGGTACCGAACCGAGTCCCGACCCTAGGTTCCCGACTCTAGAACTGTGTAATAAGTTTGCTCAAACAACTTACAAGCCTATCAAAACTAGCTATCTTAATAGACATTTCTTCACCCAATCTTGTCCCTTAGCCATGAATGCCATAAACTTTTATCAACTAGATAATCTAGTATTCTGCACTCATACCATTAACATATCCTTATGTGCAGAATTCTATAATAACATAGTTCGACAGAACGATCTCATGTTTATCACTATTGTTCAAGGAATACCCTTGTCGATCACTCCTACCTTGCTAAACCGATTCCATAGACTATGATCCTCCCAGTCCACCTTTTGTTGCTATCCACCTAGGAATCCTCCATTTGACCCTCCCTACTCTCACATTACTTTAGACACTCTCCACTCCTATTTATATAGGGAAGCTAGACTCCCCGCAGATAGACGATTCCAGTCCATTAACCTTCAGGACCAGGACTATGCCCTGTACAGAGTTCTGGTCCGATGCATCTTACCACTATCCACTAGGGATGTCGCGACCATGCGACCTTTTCATACTTTCCTTCTGTATGCCCTAATCCATCATCTTGACATTGACATTGGACTACACATGCTTCATTCTATTCTGCATGTGTCCAGTGTCACTACCCAAGGACGAGTGCGCACCCCCTATTGCCACATCATCACTTCCATTCTTTACCATCACGGTCGCGACATCACTGACGGTGAGATGACTGCGATGACTGACTTTGATGAGATAGGGTTTATGAACTTCTCTTTAGCTGGTATAGATGTATCGGCCACCGGGGTTTTGACTTGGAGACGACAGCGAGCCGGAGCGCAGATCGACTCAGACGAGGAGGTAGATGTTGACATTGCAGATCTAGCAGCAGAGGCCCGAGCACACATAGACGAGCCTCCTCCACCGACACTCTACGAGAGAGTGACACGGCTGGAGACATAGGTCCAGAGCCTCCGAGAGGAAGTGGAGCTGAGAGGGAGACCAGAGACGCACAGTATCACGAGATGATGACACTATTTCGATCCTGGCAGCCAGGCTCTTCTGATCATCCTGGTCCCTTGTCGTAGATTTGTATCATTGACTATTTGACTGCCCCTACTTAGTAGGGTTGACTCATGTTTGACTTATATGACCGTGTTAGTTTTTCTCTGTTGACTAGCTGACTTATGGAAATGAGTACTTGTTTGTTTTATTTGATCAGCAGTTAGGATTATGCTTGGTAGAATAGGTTTACTCTATTCTTTCGTCTTCTTACTACTTTGTCCATTTCAAAATCAGTTTTTAAATGCTTTCAAAATCAGCTTTTACTTAGTTTTGAAAAGGTTTGAAAAATAAATTTTTTGACTTAGTTTTATTTTAAAAATTACCCCCTTCAAAACTAAGATTTTTTTTCGCAAATGGACTTAGCCTAGGCCCTAACCGTAGAACTGCATACACCTATAGACATAGAAGCCAGCATCTCACAAGCACCTTAGGGTACTTTTGATTGATAACCTAGAATGGGTTGAGATGCTTAGGTCTTTGCCTTAATTCAAGATGCTTTAAGTCAGTGCATTTGCAGTAATTGGAGCACTAAATACAACCTACACAGTAATCAAGTTAAGTGTTAAGTTTAGAAAATCTAACTTGAACAGAACACTTAACTTGACTAACCCCAGCAAAAATTACTATTCAACAACAGTTAGTAAGTAGCTAATTGGGTTAGACAAGACCCTAAAAGAAACTGATTTGGTTTATATCCTGAATTTGGTTAGTACAGCAAATTATGTAATTTATTATTTGCTTTTATGCAATTTAATTATCCTATTTCTGCTGTATTTATTTATTTTTGATATATGCAAAAGGGGAAGAGATAGGAAAGGAGAGTTTAAAATTTTTTCTAAATCCAAAATTTCAAACTCTATCCTTTATTCAAAATGTACTTGATTCATTTTCAAAAATACTAAGTTTTTTTTGGTAGTTAAACTTAAGTTGTAAAAAAAATTTCTTTCTAAGTACTTCAAAAACTTGTGCAATTTTTTTAAGTACTTCTAAACTTAAGCTTGCAAAATTTTTTCTAAGTACTTCAAAAACTTGTGCAAAATTTCCCAAGTACTTCAAAACTTCAAGGTGTTCAAAATTTTTCCCAAGTTCAGTTTTCAAAATTTTCCAAGTACTTTCAAAATTTTTCCAAATACTTCAAAACTTCAAAGTGTTCAAAATTTTTCCCAAGCAAGGTGTTCAAAAATTTTCCAAGTACTTCAAAGTGTTCAAAATCTTTCCAAATACTTCAAAACTTCAATGTGTTCAAAATTTTTCTAAGTACTTTAAAGGTTTAAAAATCTTTCTTAGTACTTAAGTTGTTTTAAAAAATTTCTTTTTAACTTAAGTATAAATTTTCCAAAGTACACAACAAAACTTGTTTTGGAAAATATGACTTTAAAGTTCTATTGAAAATTGTTCCAAGTAAAATTAAATCCAACTTTAGACTAAGAATTTATTTTCAAAAACCCCACGAACTTTTGAAAAATCTAGGGGGAGATTCCTTCCAGGGAGAGGGGACAAAATTTCATTTTACATGTTCTGATTAACATAACTTTTTCAACCAGGGTTGCCATAAATCAAAAAGGGGGAGATTGTTGGTGCTGAATGCACCCAAGTCAAACTTGTGTTCTGATAATGGAAAAAGGGGTTCAAAAGTTAATGTATAATGTTTATCTAACATGTTACTCAAGTGTGCAGGCAAAGCCCTAGCGAAGGACTGCTAGGCACCTGGCGAAGGAATGCCAGGATACAAAGCCCTAGCAAAGGACTGCTAGGCACCTAGCGAAGGAATGCCAGGATACAAAGCCCTAGCGATTGACTGCTAGGCTCCTGGCGAAGGAATGGCAGGATACAAAGCCCTAGCAAAGGATTGCTAGGCACCAGGCGAAGGGCAGCTTGGTACTGAAGACCTGGCGAAGGACTGCTAGGCACCAAGCGAAGGGCAGCTTGATACTGAAGACCTGGCGAAGGACAGCCAGGCACCTGGTGAAGGACTGCTGGGTAAAAGTCCAACCAGAGGAGCTGGTTGGCATCAGGTACATTCTCCCAAGAGGAGAGGTGAGGACGCGTTCCCCGTTGAGGGAACAGTAGGCGTTGGTTCGACCTAGGGTTCCATTTTGGAGACCCAAAGTCAGAACCAAGATAGCTAAGGCTGTATAAAACTAACACATTATTGCTTTATGTTGTTTTGGACTAAACTTGGATGCAGGACAGAAGGAACGAGTGTATGCAACTCAGAGAGCCTCAAAGTAGTGAGGCAGTAGCTGACCAGGGCGCCCGGAGTGTCCCGGGCGCCCCCACGGTGAACACAAAACACATGAAGCAAAAGGAGTGCTCGAAAGCTTATGGGCGGGGCGCCCCCATGCTCTCGGGCACCCCCCATGCTCCCATGCGTCCCCAGCGTCCCGGGCGCCCCTAGCTCAAGCTAACGAAGCAATCCAGCGAGAAGCCAACAGGATAAGAGCTTGACTTGGTAAACCCGGGCGCCCCCAGCGTCTCGGGCGCCCCAGTCAGGATCTGATCCTGAGTTTAAAGGGATCAGAGCTAATCGAGAAGAACTTGGATCAGCTGACACGTGGGGGGGCACCCCCGACGTTCCGGGCGCCCCCAGGGGCAATAAATATGCCCTCGACCCCAAGGCTTCCAATAACAATTCTTCAAACGCTCCTACGCTCTTCTACTTCTGCGCTCTGCTCCGGAAACCTCTCAACTCGAGATACAAGCGCCGACGACGTCCATCCGCCCCTAAAATTCAATCTACACCGGACGTCAGTAACGAAGAGTTGCTTTTAAGTTTACTATACTACCTTTGTAATATCTCTCTATAAACTGTTTTGCGCATATATAGAATTGTCCATAGTAAACGGTTAACAACCGTGGGCCTTGGAGTAGGAGCCGACCGCGACTCCGAACTAAGTAAAAAACTTGGTGTTTGTGTTTGTTTTGATTTAAATTTTCGCTACGTAATTGCTCTAACTTTAATTCGAACGTTTAACGATATTCCCCCCCCCCTCTATCGTCTCTCGATCCAACAGTAACAAGCCGTACTAATTGCTTTTGCCCAATATTAGTTAGCTAGGTTAAATTCATTGAGCATAGCCCTAGCGGCTTCCTATAGGGTTCTATTTTTTCTCTCAACTATCCCATTTTGCTGGGGGGTTCTAGGACGCGAAAATTCGTGTATATACCCATTTACCTTACAAAATTCCTCGAACCGTTGATTTTCAAACTCTCCCCCGTGGTCACTCCTA
Organism: Boesenbergia rotunda; assembly: GCA_024364735.1. Taxonomy (NCBI): domain Eukaryota; kingdom Viridiplantae; phylum Streptophyta; class Magnoliopsida; order Zingiberales; family Zingiberaceae; genus Boesenbergia; species Boesenbergia rotunda. Next base: position 51,382 of record JAGFNQ010005544.1, read on the forward strand.
AGTCTTTTGATTTTGGTATCGTTTTGATTTTCAATTAACTTACAAAAGTTATTGAATAGGTTTAGGGTTTCATCTTTGGTCTTTAGAAACCTAACCCAGGTAAACCTAGAGTAATCATCAACTATTACTAAGCAGTACCGGTTTCCGCTTAGTGACTTGTCTCCATGTGAATCAAATAGGTCAAGGTGTAGGAGCTCAAGTGTGGTTTGAGTTTGATCAGATTGGATTAGTTTGTGATTAGACCTGGTTTATTTACCTTGATTACATGATTCACATATTAAATTTTCATGATTTTTAATTTTAGGGATACCTTTAATTAGGCCAAGTTATGTGATTTTTGAAATAATTCTCAGATTAGTGTGACCTAATCTCCTATGCCAGAGGTTTGATTGTTCTAACTGAGTTAACATACATTTAGGTACTAGGGGTAGGTTTATAGTGTAAACATTATTTTTTCTAGTGCCCTTAAGCATGATTTCCGAGTCATACAGGTTTCTAATCAGGCAGTTAGAATTGTTGAAGGTAACTACATACCCAGAATCACACAACTAACTTATGCTAAGCAAGTTAAAATTAAAATTTCAACCAAAAGAACTTTCTTAATAACAGAGTCAGATTTAAGTTCAATATTACCTTACCCAATTACCTTGAGTGTAGCATTGTTGCCAAATGCCACTGAGCCTAGGTTCTTGAACTTGAGTTTGGTGAATTTCAATTTATCTCCAGTCATGTGTTTGGAGCAACCGCTATCCAACATCCATTGGTCCAAATCTTTATGTTCCTACACATAAAGAGTTTTGTTGATTTGGATCCAATTAGAATCAGGAATAGCCTAAATTGATTTTCACAGCCTAGTCTGTCTCACCCAATCTAAGATTATCAATCACGTTTACCTTATGGGTTTTGTGAGACAGGTCTTTGTAGATAGAATTTATTTTGAAAAATTATGATTAAAAAAAATGAATTAATTTTGAAAACAGTTGATTTTGAGTTTTAAAAAAATGTTTGAATCTACAATTAACTGAAAATTTGTGTTAGATTCGAATTTTATACAGAATAATTTGAATTTGAATTTCAAAAATTGGCTTCCAGGTCTTGGCGAAGCACTAGGCCTTCTTTGGCCGTAGCCTTATTGGATCATCAACCCTTTCCTTGACAAAGCCTTTTAATGAAATTTCATTTTCAAAGTTATTTTTTGAAAAATTCTGGTCTAACTAGTTTGGGTCTTGGATCGGTAGCTTCGGCTAGTTTCACCAGTCTAAAGAGACCAAGTAGAGTATACTTGACCTTATTAGAATTGGTTTACCTAACGTACTATCATCTCACCGTCACCCAATACTATGTTGTTCAAATTTCAGTTAAGTTGGTTCAGTCCTTAAACTAATCAGTCCTAAGTCTAAGTATGGTAAATTATAGGAATTAAGTAAACAATCAATCATGCAATTTGTAAACAGAAATTGAATTTTATCTAACAATAAATATTATTTTTAGTTTAGCTCCCCCTGGACTAAAGCCACGATAATGGTTTGGCAAGTTGTGAATCTTGTCCTTGGGGATCCAATACTGATTTGATCCAGTTTGTTTGTCAGGCATAGTTTGGGTACCCATGCTTGAACTTTAGGTCTGGATTGGTTCAGTACAACATAGTAGGATCTTTGTCTAGATTTGGTTCTATAGCCTAGTTCGGATCGATTTAGAACCGACTTCTATTTTCCAAGAATCATGTCAAGACCCTTGGAACCAGAAGTGAATTGTTCTAAGGCTGATCTAAGGTCCTTAACTTGAGTTTTCAAGGAAGAGTTCTCTTTCTCAAGTTTTTCAACTTGAGTAGAGGTTCCTTCTTGAACCTTCTCAGTTAAGGATCTAGAGTCAGCTCTCTCTTTCAGGAGTTTTACTTCCTGTCAGAGAGATTCGACTTGGAGTTTAGCTTTCGTCAAATCTCGAGAAAGATAAGAAATTAACTCACTTAATTGACTTCTTGAAAAATCAGTTATAGTTATTTTGCCGTCCTCTGAGAATGTAAGTTTGCCGTCGTTCGGCTCCGACTCTGACTCGGTCTCGATTTCTTCTGAGGCGGTTAGTGCGAGCAGGTTCGACTGTGGGACCTCTTCTTCTTCGGAGGAGGAAGACTCATCCCACGTTGCTTGGAGTGCTTTCTTCTTTCTTGTCTTCTTGGTCTCCTTTATGTTAGGACACTCCGTCTTGTAGTGACCTTTCTTCTTGCACTCGTAGCAGGTCACGTTTGGTTTGCTCTTGTCATTTGAGGGTTCAGCTGGTTCTTCCTTTCTTCGGCTGGCTTTCCTTCTGTTGGATTGATTCTTCGGTTCCTTGTAGTAGTTTCGGGCCAGTCGGACCAGCTTAGGTCGGTCTCCTTTGTCGTCTTCTGAGTCTGAGTCTGAATCAGGCTCGGGTGCAGGTTGAGTTTTCTTCTTGGATGTTTTTCCAGCTTTACCTGCAACAAAAGCAATGCATTTCTCGGCCAGATTGCAGTTAGTCTGTTCATGTAATTCGAGTTCAGAAAAAAGTTCATCTAACTTGATTTTGGAAAGATCCCTAGAAACTTTGTACGCATCTACCATAGAGCCCACAAGGTGTTTCTTGGGAAAGCGTTAAGGGCATACCTTATTAGGTCACGGTTTTCTACCTTGTGACCAATGGTGTGTAGACCGTTCATCAGCTCCTGGATTCTGGCGTGGAGCTGAGCTGCTGATTCACCTTCGTTCATCTTGATGGTGTATAGCTTGTTTAGCAGAAGGTCCCTCTTGCTGATTCGGGTGTCGGAGGTTCCTTCGTGTAGTTCGATCAGCTTACCCCAGAGTTCTTTGGCGTTGTTGAATGGACCCACCCAGTTCAGCTCCTCTTTTGTTAGGCCGCATTGGTGTGTTTGGGTCGCTTTGGCATCGACTTCAATTTTCTTTTTGAGTGCAGCGTCCCATTCAGTGTAAGATTGTTGTACTCCATCGGCATTCCTTGGTATTTCCAGTCCGGACTGGATGATTATCCACATGTCCACCTGAGTTTTCAGGTGGACCTCCATTCTGCTCTTCCAGTAGGAGAAGCCCTCCCCACTGAAGAGCGGTGGCCTTGAAGTGCTAAAGCCTTCTTGCATGACCATTAAGGATTTTATCTGAAAAAGAGATAAAAGAAAGGAAAACTCTGTCCCAAGACTTAGTCTTGGATTAGTAGTGCGGGATAAAGAAAAATAACTATCGAGGGGTGTTGTACCGGTCTTGATTAACGAAAAAAATTCAAAAAATAAGAAAAGAAATAATTCGAAGAAAATCCGAAAAATTCTAAAACTGGTGGTTGCACCAAATTTGAGCTTCCCCGCTCGGATACCACTTGTTGGATCGAGAGAAAACGATAGAGGGGGATAAATATCGTAAGTCGTTTCGGATTAAACGAGAGAATACGCAGCGGAAAAATTAAAACTAAAACCAAATGCAAACACCAAGATTTTACTTGGTTCGGAGTTGCGGTCGGCTCCTACTCCAAGGCCCACGGTCGTTGACCGTTTACTGCGGGCAATTCTATATGTGCGCAAAAAGGTTTACAGAAGGATGTTACAATAGTAGTAGAGTAAACTTTAAAAAGTCAGCTCTTCGTTACCGACTTCCGGTGTGGATTGTACTTCGGAGCAGCGGGACGTCGTCGGCACTTGTATCTTGAGTCGGGAGGTTTCCGGAGCAGATCGCTTTGAGTAGAAGAGCGTATGGGCGTTGGAAGTTGTGTTGTTCGAAGCCTTGGGGTCAAGGGCCTTTTTATAGCCTCCAGGGGAGCCCTAAACGTTGGGGGCGCCCCCCTCCCCACGTGTCAGCCGATCCGAGCAACTCTCGGTCAGCCCTTATCCCACTCGAATAGGGCTGAGGGTTGACTGTGTGGGCGTCCGGGTTGACTCTATCCGCGGGCTTCTCGCTGGCTTGACTCTATCCGCTTCGTTAGCTTGAGCACGGGACGCCTGGGGCATCCGGGGCACCCGGGGCGCCCGGGAGCATGGGGGTGCCCCCCCCAGCGAGCTTCCGAAGCATGCTTTTGCTGACTCAGGTTTGTCTTGTACTTAGGGCGCCCGGGTCCTTCCGGGCGCCAACCCAGCTGCTGCCTCACTCCTTTGAGGCTTTCTGAGCTACAAACACTCATTCCTTCGGTCCTGCATCTAGGTTTAGTACCAAACAAGAAAGAGCAAATATATTAGTAAGACTTACAGCTGTAGCTGTCTTGGTTCTAACTTTGGGTCTCCAAAATGAAGCCCTAGGTCGAACCGATGCCTACTGTTCCCTTGACGGGGAACGCGTCCTCACCTACTCCTCTAAGGAGAATTTACCTGATGCCAACCGGCTCCTCCGGTTGGACTTTTGCCCAGCAGCCCTTCGCCAGTTGCCTAGCTGTCCTTCGCCAGGTCTTCAGTCCCAAGAAGTCCTTCACTTGGTGCCTAGCATTCCTTCGCTAGGTGCCCAACAGCCCTTCACTGGGTCTTCGGTTCCAGGCAGTCCTTCGCCTGGTGCCTAGCAGTCCTTCGGTAGGACTTCGTTTCCAGGCAGTCCTTCGCCAGGACTTCGTTTCCAGGAAGTCCTTCGCCTGGTGCCTAGCGGTCCTTCGCTAGGAATTTCAATCTGCACACTCAAGTAGCATGTTAGATAGACATAACATCTTATCTTTTGAACCCTTTTGCCATTATCAAAACACAAGTTCGACTTGGGTGCTTTCTGCACCAATAGTTACTTTGCCCGAGACGGACAAAAGTTTAAGTGTGGGGGAGGATGAAGCATTGAATCAAATTTTGAGGACAATCAAACATTGGCAACCTACAAGCAAAAGTGTGCCAACTTTGAAGGAGTTGTGTATCAAGAGTGAGTTGCAAGAGAAGGGAAGTGAAGGCTTATTCTCACTGCCATAGAAGAAAAGAAAAATCTGTGCTCAAGATGAAGTATTAAGTGAAAAAGAAATTGGAATCGAGATCAATTGAAGAAATGGGAGTAGTGTATCAAGAGTGAGTTGCAAACACATCCATCAGCTCAGTTGCAAAGAAAAAAGAAGAACGTGAGGTGTGATCTAAACAAACAAGTTAGAGAGTGGAAATACATCCTTAAAAGTTCAAGTTATGGATAGAAAACAAATTGAAAAGTTCCATTGAACCAAGTATCAAGTAGTGAACAAAGAATGATAACATTCATTTGAAACAAGTTGAAAAGTTTTAAAATTGCTGAACATTTCATATTCCATGAGTTGAAGCTAGCCATTGTAAGAAAAAAAAGAAACTTGGCTGCAGAAATAGAATAGAAAAAAAAAGAGAAAGAAAAGAAAGGGAAAAGAAACATGAAGTGGACTGAATTCAGAGTTGGGTCTGTTTTCTGAGTTGGAAGAGGAGAACAAGGTGCTAGCTCATGGTGTTATTGATTAAAAAGAAGCAAATCCTTGACAGAAGATAGTTTTAGATTTCAGCACATTTCAGATTCTGATCAGAACCTGATCGGTCTCCAGACCAATCAGGGAGGTGTCTGATCGATCACTCAGACTGATCAGAAGCAGCTCAGACCGATCAAAAGGAAGCTAGAACGATCAGGTAGAGCCTTATCGGTCTCTTGACCGATCAGCAGAGGTTGGCACACTAAATTTAGTGATTTCAAAGTCAGTGTCTGTTCCCTGCTAAATTTTAAGCTTGATTTCACTATTGGATATCATCAAAGGGGCAAAGTACATTAGGTTACATTCTTGAGTATCCAAGTCTTCCACTTTCTTAACTTTTCCATTTACTAAACTTCAATTTCATTTTATCATTCCATATTTCCTAAACTTGTTCAAATAAGCTTTTGTAGGTATGGATCCAACTCAAGAATGATGGTGGAGAGTAGAGCATAAACAAGCTTATGGTAGTGCAAGAACCATGATTGTGTTTGAGTGAGCTCCATTTACATCAAAAATGTAGAACTTAAGAAGAGAGCCACTAAAATTTTCCTTGAGAGGCTTTGTGTGTTTAATTCATCTTAATTAGTCATGAAGGATGAAGTAACTAAGTTGTTGACTAAGGACAAGGTTCTAGTCCATTGAGTTTAAATTTTTGAGAATTGACAACCCTAGGTAATTTCCTTTCAATTGTTTCTAACTATGAATGATAATAATCTAGATGATTAGTTCACTAGTTAGTTGTGCGAGACGCCCAAGAGCAAGTGTGGGGGAGTTGATAATTACCATTTTGTTGATCAAATTAGGCTCTCAAATCCATATTTTGATCCCTTTTTACATGCTAAATCTTGTATTTACACTAGGTTCCATGAATTATTACTATTTTAGCTTTGGATGAAAATCTTTTTATATTTGAGATATTTTGGCATTAAAATTAGAATCTAATTTTGTAGGCTTTGAATGATCATGGACCTAGATCAGATTGGATCGAGTTTGAGTCAGAATTAGATTCGGATCAAGATGATCAAGCATTGGAAGAATGTGGGACGTCTAATCAAGAAACGGTGAGATCTGAGCCATCTATTAGCTTCTGATCAATTCGAGCCCAAGATAGAGTTAATCAAGACCATAGAACAAGATCTAAAGCTTTGGTCCAAATCAGAAGCCATCTGACCGTTGGATCAAGCTTAAGTGGAGTTTAAACCATCCATTCAAGTGGTAGGGAGATCTGAGCCATCAGTTGTAGATCTGATCGATCCAAGCTGAGGAGAAGCAGATCCTGACCATTGATGGAGATCTGGAAGGTTTGGACTCAATCCAAGTCGATCTGACCATTGGATGAGGCGAGGATGATCACAGCCATTCAAATTCAAAGTGGGATAAGTTAAATCAAAAACTTCTCCGCCCAACGAAGAGTCGTCGCAGAGGTCGCGAGTTTATCAGTTTCTTCTCTGTTCATCATTTTTCTTCAAGTTTTCTTCTCCGATCCGCGCGACCAACATCAGATCTATTTCTTCTCAAGGGTTTGAATCATCGAGGTATAATTTTTGTTTAGTTATGCTAATCAAAATTGGTCTCTGGAAAGCATCAGGTGTGGGTTTCGCCGGAGCTGCTGTTCCTGCCGATCAATCCTTGTTGATCACTGGTTTCCATCGTCCGGAGTTGTCGAAGCAAGTAGAGGGGTTCTCTGAAGGCTTCTGAGAGTTTCTGAGCTCGATCGCCATCCAGCCAATCGAGAAGGAAGGGATCGGGGACAGATTCCAGCTTTTGATCGTTCTCTGCGATCGGGCAGACACGCTTCTGATCGGTCTCCAATCCAATCAGAAGAAGTCCTGATCGGTCCAGTGACCGATCAGGAAGTCCAATACGCGCAAGTCAATTGGAAACTGATCTCGGGAGTGGTTCTTCGCTAGTTTTCGAGCTAGAGGGTTTCTAGCTGGACTTTTGTGTGACGGCAAGAGGAAATCTTGACAAAGAACTGATTTGATGTTCAATTTAGGGGAATTTTGGTTCTAAACACTTATTTCTTCAAGTTGTTTCAGTTTGTATCAATTCACACTTCAGTTAAGTTTTTTTAGCTTACTTTGTTTTAGTTTTTACTATACTGCAATTAGTTCCATGCATTCAATTTTAGTTCTTAAATTTCAATTCCATCGTTTTGAATTTAATTGCTCAGTTGTCAAATAGGTTAAGTGTAGTTTCCGCAATTTCCTAATTCGTTTCTGCTTTAGCTTAGTCTATTCTGTTTCTACTGTTATTTCATTCATATTCGCAAAATCCTCCATCTTATTTGAAAACCCAAAAGAAAACGATGAATTTCAAACTTGAATTAAGCACTCTTAACTAGTCCTCCAAAAAATATGACTTGAAGCCCCTATACTACACTTAGATTTATGAGCTAAGGGTTTTCAACTTATAAATTCAAATTTGAGGCTCATTCGTGACACCGATTGTGGGTCCATCACATATCCCCAGAGCGAATCCGTCAACTCGGAGCAGATCATCATTAACCTAACCATCTCCATAAGACCCCTTTTCCTTTGCTCTACTGCACCGTTCTGTTGGGGCGAACCGGGTGCAGTCAATTGGGATTGAATCTCAGCCTCTAATAAGTAAGTCCTAAATTTTCTCAAGAGGTACCCACCACCATGATCCGATCGTAGTGTCTTAATACTGTTACCTTGATGTTTCTCCACAACAGTCTTGAATTCTTTGAACCAATCAAAGATTCAGACTTGTGGCCATCAAGTAAACATATCTATAACTTTGAATTTTCGTCTCACGAAGTATTCAAAGCTACCTCCATCTTGGATAGGCATAGGACCACACAAATCAGAATGAACCGATTTTAACATATCTTTGGCTCTATACCCCTCGGCCTTGAAAGGCCTCTTGGTCGTCTTACCTTCCAAGTAAGATTGAAAGATTGGGAAGTCTCCCACTACCAATGAACCCAAGGGCCCACTGGCTATCGACCTTTGAATCCTACTAAGGTTAATAAGACCAAGCCATAGATGCTTAAAGGTATGTTTGGTTCATCTCGGAGGCAACCTTTCTCTTATTTTGATTAGATGATGAGCTATTAGCTACTATTTGCATCATGAGAGACTTTGGTTTTAATTGCTTAAATTTCTTATCAATGTTCTTAAACAGATAATCTTTCTATTCTATTTTTCTTAACAAAAGGCAATAGAATATCTATTATTTCAGAAACTGAACCAGAGTTCTTTCTAATATTAGGTGCATAAAAGTAATCTTAAAACCAAAACTTTATCTTCTAAAGACAAATAAATAACTCCCACTACAATAGTTGCCACCTCCGTAGCATATCCCATGAAGATGGTAATCTCTTTCATAGCTAGTTGTTGGGCTTCCTGAAACCCCTGCAAAGAATTGCAGACATGATTAGTGACATCCGTATCTACGCACCATCTACTGGTAGATAACACCGCCTAATCATGTCACAACCACAAAAGAAAAGAAATACCTTTGTCTTGATAACGGGGATAGTTCGCCTTCTAATGTCCAATTTTCTTATGCGTGAAGCACTTGCCTTTCGGCTTCTTCACGCCAGTCCGAGGTCCTTACGATGTTGTTGCCTTTTTGAACCCTCCTTGTTTCTTCTTCTTCCTGCCTTTTGGCACAGAAGTAGAAACCCTTTGAATCACTAAAGCCTACGAACTTTGACGAAACAACCCCTCTGCCGCCTGGAGTTCTCCCAGTAGTTCCCTCAACGTATACTCATGCTTTATTCATGCTATAGTTGAGCCGGAACTGCTCAAAACTCGTAGGCAGAGATTGGAGTGTAATATCGATTTGGGTTTCCCCATCGATTTCTCCTCCCAGAACCTCAATCTCATTGAGGTGGGTCATTATCTTCAGGATGTTCCTTGAAGAGTGCCTATTTGTACTCCTCTATGGAAAGGACAATGTCCATGCTTATTTTCCAGTATATGTAGTTGGGGCTAGTAAGTCTGTTTTCCTTAAGTGTGGTCGCTAGTGGGATAAAAGACTATTTTGAAAATCCTAAGAATCAAAACATACACTACTTTAGAAATCGAAAATAAAGTGATTCCTCAAAACAATTAATTTTTGAAATCAACCAACATCTCAAACACCAAGAATTTGCATGCCACGTTAGTGTGGACGCATACAAACTCTACATTCGTTAGAGAAGGTTTTACCCATTAGTCTTACTATCTTGTCAACCAAACTTTTTGACAAGACTAATAGTTGGTCAACTTCGGCCCTACAAGTTATTAGCAGTGACTCCGTTGGGGAGGATACTAATAATTGTATCTAAGTGTTCACCATTGCACGACACTAAGGGAACTACTTAGGATTATGTGCCTTCCGTTGGGGAAGTCCACATGTTCTTCAATAATCCCCTATAATCTTTTCTGAACTTGTGATCCGCAGAACAAGCCTATCCGTTATGGAGGAAGGCATTCAGAGCCAACGCACGGGCTTGTTCGCATCACATATCAGATTGCAATGGAGGTTGTGGGACCCTTAGGGTTTGGGTCGCTCTCCTACTTAGTAATTTATCTCGAGAAATTTTACTAGCATAACCACACAACCAAACACATAACCAATAACATGAAAAAACATAAAGCAAATTCTAGATTTTCCAACTTTCATGGCCCTTGATCTCTAATGCGCCTCCAGTCGTGTCAGCACTTTATCTGCTCCTCCCTTCCTTCTGCGCCAACTTCCTCGAGGGATCTCCGAGCCGAAATGAATAGCTAATTATTTACATCATCGATCCTATACTCCACGAGGGAGTGTACATGAATTCTAGATTAACTGTAAAATAAAAAGCTCGGCTAAACATTGTTGGTGCTTGGATGGCTAGAGGGGGGGTGAATGTAGCCAGACATAGTCTTTTGCTCATTTAGGTTTTTCTGCACTTGACGGTTAGCAACAGCGGAAGCAAACAAGCAGGAATACAGATGCAGAAATGAAACACAAACCAAATCGCTAACACGGCGATGTACAAGGTTTGGGGATAACTTGCCCCTACTCCTTGGCGTGCCCGTAAGGTGGGCGATCCCTTGATCGTCGGCAGATCAAGCCCCGAAAAATCCGGATATCAAATGGAACTTCCTTCTCGGTGGAGAAACCACTCCACAGTAGTTTCAATAGAGTAATGAACTTAAGAACAGTGAAACAAGGAGGCTTATAGAGCACTAGGACAGAAAGAACACAAGAGCTCTAGACCAAGCTCCACCCAGCACAAACCTCACGGAAGAACTCCCAGCTCATCGTGTCTGCTTGCTGATGGACTCGCCAAGCTCCTTGTTGTTGGTGCAGAATGCACCCAAGTCAAACCTGTGTTTTGATAATGGCAAAAGGGTTCAAAAGTTAAGGTATAATGTTTATCTAACATGTTACTAAAGTGTGCAGGCGAAGCCCTAGCGAAGGACTGCTAGGCACCTGGCGAAGGAATGCCAGGATACAAAGCCCTAGCGAAGGATTGCTAGGCACCAGGCGAAGGGCAGCTTGGTACTGAAGACCTGGCGAAGGACTGCAAGGCACCAGGCGAAGGGCAGCTTGGTACTGAAGACCTGGCGAAGGACTGCTAGGCACCAAGTGAAGGCCAGCTTGGTACTGAAGACCTGGCAAAGGACAACTAGGCTCCTGGCGAAAGACTGCTGGGCAAAAGTCTAATCGAAGGAGCCGGTTGGCATCAGATACATTCTCCCGAGAGGAGTAGGTGAGGACGCGTTCCCCGTGGAGGGAACAGTAGGCATCGGTTCGACCTAGGGTTCCATTTGGGAGACCCAAAGTCAGAACCAAGACAGCTAAGGCTGTATAAACTAACATATTATTGCTTTATGTTGTTTTGGACTAACCCTGGATGCAGGACCGAAGGAACGAGTGTCTGCAGCTCAGAGAGCCTCAAAGGAGTGAGGCAGAAGCTGAGTAGGGCGCCCGGAGTGTCCCGGGCACCCCCAAGGTGAACACAAAACAAGATGGAGCAAGTGTTCACTTCAGCAGCTTATGGGCAGGGCGCCCCCATGCTCCCGGGCACCCCCCATGCTCCCGGGCGCCCCCAGCATCCCGAGCGCCCCTAGCTCAAGTGAACGAAGCAAGCCAGTGAGAAGCCAAAAGGATAAGAGTCTGACCCGATCAATCCGGGAGCCCCCAGCGTCCCGAGCGCCCCAGTCAAGATCTGAACCCGAGTTTGAAGGGATCAGACCTGATCGAGATGAACTCAGATCAGCTGACACGTGGGGGGCGCCCCCGACGTCCCGGGCGCCCCCGACGTCCCGGGCGCCCCCAGGGGCTATAAATAGGCCCTCGACCCCAAGGCTTCCAACAACGATTCTAACAACGCTCCTACGCTCTTCTGCTCCAGCGCTCTGCTCCGGAAACCTCCCAACTCGAGATACAAGCGCCAACGACGTCCCTCCGTCCCGAAAATTCAATCTACACCGGACGTCGGTAACGAAGAGCTGTGTTTAAAGTTTATTATACTACTTTTGTAATATCTCTCGGTAAACTGTTTTGCGCACATATAGAATTGCCCATAGTAAACGATCAACAACCGTGGGCCTTGGAGTAGGAACCGACCGCGACTCCGAACCAAGTAAAAAACTTGGTGTTTGTGTTTGTTTTGATTTAAATTTCCACTTCGTGATTGCTCTAACGTTAATCAGAAAGTTTTACGATATTCACCCCCCTCTATCGTTTCTCTCGATCTAACAAGTGGTATCAGAGCGGGGAAGCTCAAATTTGGTGCAACCACCATGTTGAGAATTTTTCGGATTTTTTAAAAATCTTTTTAATATTTTTTTTCTTTTCAATTTTTTTTATTAATCGAGGTTGGTGCAACACCCCTCGACAAATATTTTTTTTCTTTCATTATCCCGCACTACTAATCCAAGACCAAGTCTTTGGATATTTCTCTCTCTTTTTCTTAGTTTCAGATAAATGGCCATCCAAGAAGGCTTCAGCACTGCAAGACCACCTCTCTCCAGAAGGGGAAGACTTCTCCTACTGGAAGAGCAGAATGGAGGTCCACCTGAAAACTCAGGTGGACATGTGGATAATCATCTAGTCTGGACTGGAGATTCCGAAAAATGCTGAAGGAGTACCTCAAACCTACATAGAGTGGGACACCACTCTGAAACGGATAATTAAAGTTGATTCAAATGTGACTCAGACCCTCCAATGCGGCTTAACAAAAGAAGAGCTGAACCGGGTGGGTCCTTTCAACAGTGTCAAGGAGCTATGGGGGAAGCTGATCGAGCTGCACGAAGGAATATCAGACACTCGGATCAGCAAGAGGGATCTTCTCCTAAACAAACTGTACACGATCAAAATGACCGACAACGAAATGGCAGCTCAACTCCACGCCCGAATTCAAGAATTAATGAATGGACTACACACCATCAGTCACAAGGTAGAAAATCGTGGCCTAATAAGGTATGTTTTAAATGCTTTCCCGAGAAATACCTTGTGGGCATCTGTGGTAGATGCATACAAGGTTTCAAGGGACCTTTCAAAAATTAAATTAGATGAATTATTCTCTGAATTAGAATTACATGAGCAGACTAACTGCACCCTGGCCGAGAAAGGCATTGCCTTTATTGCAGGTAAATGTGAAAAGAAACCCAAGAAGAAGCCTCAACCATATCCTGAGTCTGAATCAGACTCAGACTCTGAAGACGAAGGAGATCGACCAAAGCTGGTCCGACTGGCAAGAAACTACTACAAGGAGTTAAAGAACCAAACCAACAGAAGGAAAACCAACCGAAGAAAGGATGAACCAGCTGAACCCGCAATTGAAAGCCCAACGTGACCTGCTACGAGTGCAAGAAGAAGGGCCACTACAAGACCGAATGCCCTAACTTGAAGGAAGCAAAGAAGACAAGGAAGAAGAAAGCACTTCAAGCAACGTGGGACGAGTCCTCCTCCTCCGAAGAAGAAGAGGTCCCACAATCGAACCTACTCGCACTAACCGCCTTAGAAGAAGTCGAGACCGAGTCAGAGTCAAAACAGGACGATGGCAGACTGATATTTTCAGAGGAAGGCGAAATCAAGGTAAGTGGTTTTACTAGAAGTCAATTAAATGAATTAATCTCTTATCTCTCTTGAGATTTGGCAAAAGCCAAACTCCGAATCGAATCCCTCCGACAGGAAGTAAAACTCCTGAAAGAGGGAGCTGACCCTGAACCCTTAACTGAGAAAGTTCAGGAAGGAACCTCTACTCAAGTTGAAAAACTTGAGAAAGAGAACTCCTCCCTGAAACTCAGGTTAAGGACCTTAGATCAGCTTTAGAACGATTTACCTCTGGTTCCATGGGTCTTGACATGATCCTTGGAAAACAAAAATCGGTTCTAAATCGATCCGGACTAGGCTATAAAACCAAGTCTCGACAAAGATCCTACTTTGCTGTACTGAACCAGTCCAGACCTAAAGTTCAGGCATGGGTACCCAAACTATGCCTGAACAATCAAACTGGATCAAATCAATTTTGGATTCCGAAGGACAAGATTCACATCTTGCCTGACCATTATCGTGGCTTTAGTCCAGGGGGAGCCAAATTGAAAACAATATTTATTGTTAAATAAAATTCAATTCTTGATTGTAATATTGCTTGTTTGATTGTTTATTTAATTTCTGCAATTTACCATGCTCAAATTTATGAATGGTTAGTTTAAGGACTGAATCAACTTAACTGAAATTTGACAACATAGTATTGGGTGGAGGTGAGATGATAGTACGTTAGGTAAACCAATTCTAATAAGGTCAAGTATTCTCTACTTGGTCTCTTTAGACTGGTGAAACTAGCCGAAGCTACCGATCCAAGACCCAAACTAGTTAGACCAGAATTTTTCAAAGACTAATTTTGAAAATGAAATTTCATTAAAAGGCTTTGTCAAGGAAAGGGTTGATGATCCAATAAGGCTACGGCCAAAGAAGGCCTAGTGCCTCGCCAAGACCTGGAAGCCAATTTTTGAAATTCAGATTCAAATTATTCTTGGTCAAATTCAAATCTAACATAAATTTTCAGTCAGTTGTAGATTTAAACATTCTTTTCAAAATAAATTCAATTGTTTTCAAAATTAATTAAGTATTTCAAAATAAATCATGTTTTTTTTATTCTTTTAGCAAAACCTGTCTCACAAAACCTATAAGGCTAACGTGATTGAAAACCCTAGATTAGGTGAGACAGTAAAATTAAAGTCAATTGTAATTCCTTCAATACCTATATTGTGCTTTAATCCTGTAGTTCAGAACATAGTCAAACCATGGTCAAAGCAGTCAAACAATAGTCAAAGCAGTCAAATCATTTCAAACCATGGTCAAACCAACTAAACCATGGTCAAACAATGACAAGACATCAAATTTGTCACTTCCTACATACTCCGGGCGCCCGTGACTCCTCGGGCGCCCCCCATGACTTTATCTTCTCTCAAGGCAAAAAGCTGCCTCTAACCCTTGACCAGGGCGCCTGGAACCACGCGGGCGCCCCCATATCAGTCAAAGCAGCAAAAGCTGCAAAATCAACCTGACCTGGGCGCCCGGGCCACTGCGGGCATCCCCAAATAGCCCTATTCACCGCCAAAGGCAGAGACAACTGTCCCGTGCGCCCCCAATGACCTGCCTATAACAAGGCATCCGAACCCTTCCTTCTTCCCACACCAAATACCATCCTCCTTCCTCACTTCCTACCTTCCAAGGAGATCAAGTGACACTTGTGCTTCCTCAATCTCAACCATGCTTCCCCGGTATGATTCTTTTTGCATTTATAATTATTTTCTTAATTCATTCCTTTTAGAATTATTTTCTTAATTCATTTCTTATAAATGCATCTTTCTTAATTTAGAAAATGCCGAGCAAACCAAGTGAACCCCGGTACCGAACCGAGTCTCGACCCTAGGTTCCCGACTCTAGAACTGTGTAATAAGTTTGCTTGAACAACTTACAAGCCTATCAAAACTAGCTATCTTAATAGACATTTCTTTACCCAATCTTGTCCCTTAGCCATGAATGTCATAAACTTTTATCAACTAGATAATCTAGTATTTTGCACTCATACCATTAACACATCCTTATATGCAGAATTCTATAATAACATAGTTCGACAGAACGATCTCATGTTTGTCACTACTGTTCAAGGGATACCCTTGTCGATCACTCCTACCTTGCTAAACCGATTCCTTGGACTACGATCCACCCAGTCCACCTTTTGTTGCTATCCACCTAGGAATCCCTCATTTGATCCTCCCTACTCTCACATTACTTTAGATACTCTCCACCCCTATTTCTATAGGGAAGCTAGACTACCCGCAGATAGACGATTCCAGTCCGTTGACCTTCAGGTCCAGGACTACGCCCTGTACAGAGTTCTGGTCCGATGCATCTTACCACTATCCACTAGGGTTGTCGCGACCATGCGAGCTTTTCATACTTTCCTTCTGTATGCCCTGATCCATCATCTTGACATTGACATTGGATTACACATGTTTCATACTATTCTGCATGCGTCCAGTGTCACTACCCAGGGACGAGTGCGCACCCCCTATTGCCACATCATCACTTCCATTCTTCACCATCACGATCGCGACTTCACTGACGGTGAGATGACTGCGATGACTGACTTTGATGAGATAGGGTTTAGGAACTTCTCTTTAGCTGGTATAGATGTATCGGCCACCGGTGTTTTGACTTGGAGACGACAGTGAGCCGGAGCGCAGATCGATTCAAATGAGGAGGTAGACGTCGACGTTGCAGATCTGGCAGCCGAGGCCCGAGCACACATAGACAAGCCCCTCCACCGACACTCTACGAGAGAGTGACACGGCTGGAGACACATGTCCAGAGCCTCCGAGAGGAAGTGGAGGCAAACCATGCTGAAAATATGAAGACGAATCTAGGCTATTACACTGACTATATGAGTGCCCTTAGAGCTGAGAGGGAGACCAGAGACGCACAGTATCACGAGATGATGACACTATTTCGATCCTGGCAGCCAGGTTCTTCTGATCATCCCGGTCCCTCATCCTAGATTTGATTAGCATTGTATCAGTGACTATTTGACTGCCCCTACTTAGTAGGTTGACTCATGTTTGACTTATATGACTATGTTAGTTGTTCTCTGTTGTCTAGCTGACTTTTGGAAATGAGTACTTGTTTGCTTTATTTGATCGGCAGTTAGGATTATGCTTGGTAGAATAGATTTACTTTGCTTGTTGGTTTTTCTACTACTTTACTCATTTTAAAATCAGCTTTTAAAATTTTTAAATGCTTTTAAAATTTTTTAAATGTTTTCAAAATCTACTTTTACTTAGTTTTGAAAAAATTTTAAATATTTTTTGACTTAGTTTTAATTTAAAAATACCCCCTTCAAAACTAGGGCTTTTTCGCAAAATGGACTTAGCCTAGGCCCTAACCCTAAAACTGGATGCACCTATAGATCTAGAAGCCAGCATCTCACAAGCACCTTAGGGTTCTTTTGATTGATAACCTAGAATGGGTTGAGATACTTAGGTCTTTACCTTAATTCAAGATGCTTTAAGCCAGTGCATCTGCAGTAATTGGGGCACTAAATACAACTTACACAGTAATCAAGTTAAGTGTCAAGTTTAGAAAATCTAACTTGAACAAAACACTTAACTTGACTAACCCTAGCAAAAACTACTGCTTATAGCAGTTAGTAAGTAGCTAATTGGGTTAGACAGGGCCATAAAAGAGAAAATTGAAACTGATTTGGTTTAGTTCATATCCTGAATTGGCTCAGTACAGCAAATTAAGCAATTTATTATTCGCTTTTATGCAATATAATTATCCTGTTTCTGCTATATTTTTGATATATGGCAAAGGGGGAGAGATAGGAAAGGAAAGGATAGAACTTAAAATTTTTTTTCTAAATTCAAAATTTCAAACTCTATCCTTTTTTCAAAAAGTACTTAATTCATTTTCAAAAATACTAAGTTTTTTTGGTATTTAAACATAAGTTGTAAAAATTCTTTCTAAGTACTTCAAAAACTTGTGCAATTTTTTTCTAAGTACCTCAAAAACTTTTGCAAATTTTTTAAGTACTTCAAAAACTTAAGCTTGCAAAATTTTTTTTAAGTGCCTCAAAACTTAAGTTTTCAAAATTTCCCAAGTACTTCAAAACTAAAGTTTTCAAAATTTTCCAAGTACTTCAAAACTTCAAAGTATTCAAAATTTTTCTAAGTACTTCAAAGGTTTAAAAATTTTTTAAGTACTTAAGCTGTTAAACTTAAGTATAAAAATTCTAAAGTACACAGCAAAACTTGTTTTGGAAAATGTGACCTTAAAGTTCTATTGAAAAGTGTTCTACATAAAATCAAATCCATCTTTAGACTTAGAACATATTTTCAAAAATCCTATGAACTTTTGAAAAATCTAGGGGGAGATTCCTTCCAGTGGGAGGGAACAAAATTTCATTTTACTTGTTCTGATTAACTTAACTTTTTGAACCAGGGTTGCCATAAATCAAAAAGGGGGAGATTGTTGGTGTAGAATGCACCCAAGTCAAACCTGTGTTTTGATAATGGCAAAAGGGTTCAAAAGTTAAGGTATAATGTTTATCTAACATGTTACTCAAGTGTGCAGGTGAAGCCCTAGCGAAGGACTGCTAGGCACCTAGCGAAGGAATGCCAAGATACAAAGCCTTAGCGAAGGATTGCTAGGCACCAGGCGAAGGGCAGCTTGGTACTGAAGACCTGGCGATGGACTGCTAGGCACCAGGCGAAGGGCAGCTTGGTACTGAAGACCTGGCGAAGGACTGCTAGGCAACAAGAGAAGTGCAGCTTGGTACTGAAGACCTGGCAAAAGACAGCTAGGCTCCTGGCGAAGGATTGCTGGGAAAAAGTCCAACCGGAGGAGCCGGTTGGCATCAGGTATATTCTCCCGAGAGGAGTAGGTGAGGATGCGTTCCCCGTGGAGGGAACAGTAGGCGTCGGTTCGACCTTGGGTTCCATTTGGGAGACCCAAAGTCAGAACCAAGACAACTAAGGCTGTATAAACTAACATATTATTGTTTTATGTTGTTTTGGACAAACCCTGGATGCAGGACCGAAGGAACGAGTGTCTGCAGCTCAGAGAGCCTCAAAGGAGTGAGCCAGCAGCTGAGTAGGGCGCCCGGAGTGACCCGGGCGCCCCCAAGGTGAACACAAAACAAGATGGAGCAAGTGTTCGCTTCAGCAGCTTATGGGCAGGGAGCCCCCATGCTCCCGGGCGCCCCCTATGCTCCCGGGCGCCCCACATGCTCCCGGGTGCCCCCAGCGTCCTGGGCGCCCCTAGCTCAAGTGAACGAAGCAAGCCAGTGAGAAGCCAACAGGATAAGAGTCTGACCCGGTCAATCCGGGCGCCCCCAACGTCCCGGGCGCCCCAGTCAAGATCTGATCCCGAGTTTAAAGGGATCAGAGCTGACTGAGACGAACACGGATCAGCTGACACGTGGGGGGGGGGGCGCCCCCGACGTCCCGGGCGCCCCCATGGGCTATAAATAGGCCCTCGACCCCAAGGCTTCCAACAACGATTCTAACAACGCTCCTACGCTCTTCTGCTCCTGTGCTCTGCTCTGGAAACCTCCCAACTCGAGATACAAGCGCCGACGACGTCCCTCCGCCCCGAAAATTCAATATACATCGGACGTCGGTAACGAAGAGCTGTGTTTAAAGTTTATTATACTACTTTTGTAATATCTCTCTGTAAACTATTTTGCGCACATATAGAATTGCCCATAGTAAATGGTCAATGACCGTGGGCCTTGGAGTAGGAGCCGACCGCGACTCCACACCAAGTAAAAAACTTGGTGTTTGCGTTTGTTTTGATTTAAATTTACGGTGCGTAATTGCTCTAATGTTAATCCGAAAGTTTTACGATATTCACCCCCCCTCTATCGTTTCTCTCGATCCAACACTTGTCTCTTCCAAGTGCTCAAGTATCAGAGTATATGCTCAAGCTTCAGGATTCACAGATTGCCAAAGCATGATCAAGTGTTGTTGCAACAGAGAACTCTCCTTTTCTCTTCATCGCTAGCCAACACTTAACCCAGCTACCCAACGCCAGGTCACAGACGCTCCTCTACAGCTCCCAGCTGCTCATCTGCAACTGCCTAGGTACCCTGACCTCTCCTGGACTCTCTGAGCTCTCCTCAGTCGAGCCCCAGGTCAGCTCCCAGCCGTTGCCAGCAGTGCTCGTTGTAACCTGCGATGGAAAACTGCCAATCCTGATGTAGCAAAAGACACTAGTTGACTCTCCTTGAGTGTTTGAATCCTTCCTGTCTAAGCTGCACACTGATCAAAGGCTTAGCAAATGGGTATCAAACAATATCAGCAGTGCATCAGAGGAAATCATATCGCGATTAGAACTCTGATAGCGCATTTTGAATTAAAGTTCAGCTTCTGATCAGTCACCAGACCGATCAGAGAGGAACCCTGATCAGTCACCGGACCGAACTGGTATAGTCCTGACCGATCAGGCTCTAGCCCAATTGGTCCACAATGAGAAACTGGAAATCATGGACTGCTTGTGATCGATCACCCTGTCCGATCAAAGATTGTGGATCGGTCACCGGACCGATCCACAGTAGTGTTGGGATTCCTAGCCTTCACAGGCCAACTCTCACTGATCGGTCACCCGACCGATCAAGTTGTCGCCTGATCGGTCCCCAAACCGATTAGGGCACTCCCTGACCGATCAAAATCCATCCTGATCGGTCATAATGGGGAACCCGCGATATTTGATCGGTCCAGCAGACCGATCAAGTGTTTCTCCCCAAGGCTACTGACCTCTCTCTGATCGTTCACCAGAAGAATCAGAAGCTCAACAGAAACCTTTCTGTTCTCTCCCTGATCGGTCACCAGACCGATTAGTATTATCTGGATCGGTCACTAGACCGATCCACAATAGGAGTTCATGCCAATCTCGTTGATCGGTCACCAGACCGATCCAGCCAAGACCAGTTCCACCCTAAGTCCAGAGAACGGGCTCCCAGCCTTCTCTAACTCGTGCTCAGTCCCCCGGACCAAGACTCTATGCCCAGCTTCACTCACCGGGACTTCACCTAGTCCCACTAGGTATGCCTAGTCCCACTAGGTCTTTTCCCTACACCTAGTCCCACTAGGTCTTTTCCACTTCACCTAGTCCCACTAGATGTACCTAGTTCGACTAGGTCTTTTCCACTTCACCTAGTCCCACTAGGTCTTTTCCACCTAGTCCCACTAGGTGTACCTAGTCCCACTAGGTCTTTTCTACTTCACCTAGTCCCACTAGGTGTGTCTAGTCCCACTAGGTCTTTTCCACCTAGTCTCACTATGTCTATTCCACTTCACCTAGTCCTACTAGGTGTGCCTCGTCCCACTAGGTCCTTTTCATGCCAGCGTGCGATCTCCCGATTCACCTAGACTTCATTCGAATTCATTCAACTAAACTTAAATCGTTGTCAACACCAAAACAACAATCGGGTCAGACTGCATTAACAATCTCCCCCTTTTTGTTGTTTGACAACCCCTATTTACGTTTAGGTATTAGATCAATTGAAGTCAATTCAATTATTGTAAGGGAATCAAGATCCTCCCCCTACAATAATTACAGTCCTAAACTTAATCAACCATTCTCTCCCCCTTTGTCAAACATCAAAATGGGTATGGTTATTAAGTTTAAACACACCTCCCCCTTAAGCGAGGGTCTCTCCCCAAACCCAAAATAATCAAAGGTAATCATGAATTGCACATGAAAACTTATACAGAATAATATCATTGTCAAACATGTATCTGTTTCATATGACAAGTAAGTAATGCAGCTCTATCAGACTGATGATTGATACAGAAAATTTTTTGATATATCTATGGATGATCAATTTTCAGAAAAATTTCTGTAATTCTGATTTGTTCAAGATTAGACTGCATTAACAATTGAAATTTCATAACAGGGGTGTAGACTTCATCGACATTCGATATTTCAGAAAAATTTCTGAACCATGGCTTGGGTTTCTTGACTGAAAAATATTCCTCATCAAGGAGCAAGAGATCAAGGAACAAGAGACATAATTCAAACAACCCGTTCTTATGAATTTCAAAAATTTCAACATGGGCTTGTATCGAATCAGTGTTACATTTGTTCCAAGTGTGATGTGGATACTCCAATTGTACTTGGTTTGTATCAGATTTGTTTGTAATATGATCATTCAATTGATACAATTTGGTGAAATGGGATCGGACTGAGGAGTTTTTGACCCAATCAAAGAATTCCCTGATTTGATCGGTCACCAAACTGATCAGAGGGATCCATGATCGGTTGGTGGACCGATCAGGTTCGACACACAAAATTTTCTGAAACTGATCAGTTTCAGAAATAGGTTTGTTTCAACTCTAAACCCTAATACCATCAGATTCAACTCCTAACATAGTTCCATTAAACAACATTCATTTCTCAAATATGATACTAATATCTGATTTCCAAAACATGATCAGGTTTCATAAAATAAATATGATTAATTTTCCAAAACATGCCTATATCAAATCAATATCAAAATATGATCACATTTCTAGATTTTGATCAGTTTGCATATTTGATGTATTACATGTTTGCTCCAACTAATTGAAATCAAATTTTTATCAACTCCATAATCCTAACTCCCCATTCTATTGATAATTCATGGATTGGATTGGAAAATTCATAGAACCAAGTGTGTATCAAGTCCATGGTTCCAACCAATTTGAGATCAAGTTTGTATCAAAAATTTATTCTCCAAGTTACCCATAAATGCAAGGTTTAAATCATGATTCAGAAAAACTATGTGTTCATCTTGTTCTTAAACAAACGTGGCATGCCATAGATTAATGTTAATAACACCTACATCAAAGTCATGGCATACTCAACTAGGTTCATCTCCAAAATATTAAGAAAAACTTAAACCTAAACCTTATGCTCATGTTCTTGTCTATTGATGCCTTATCATTACAAATTATGTATTGATATTTTCCTTAGCATGCATTCATGTTGTATAACACATACAAGAAAATAGACTCCTTAGGCTTGAGATAAGACATATAACTTGCAGGAAAACATAAATTGCAACAAGAAAACTAATTATCCTAAGCAATCCATAGCAAGAGCAAGTTATGTGTTGATCTAAACCATTCATGTGAATTTGAGGAAATGGTAATCACATTCCTAACTAGGAATGAGTATATGTTTGTAGCACCAAATATCAACCACCCAAGTTGATAGATGCTCCCCCTCAATCAATGCCTATACAATTCGAAAAATAGATGTTTTGGGTACCCATATTTTGGGACCTAAAGCATCTACCATGAATGACTTTTGCACCCATGCCTTAGTCATTTTCTTTTTGACTTTTTGAACCCTAGAATCATTTGATGATCTAAAATGGCTTCTTGACATTAATAATACAAAGGTTGGTTCCTTAGGTCGTAACCTATACCGGCCTTGTTATAAACCGCTCTTTGTGAATTTAGTATCATATCTAATATTTTAGAGCTTGTTGAAAACTTCTCAAGAATATTCTTGAGATTTTCAATTTCGCTCTTCAAATCCTTATTCTCATCCTCAAGGGAGTCATCATGAAAATCATTAATATCCTCTACCTTAGAGGATTTTAATTTTTCTACTTCCAATTTCAACAATTTAACTTTGTTCTTGGATTTTTTAAGCAACCTAGTTAGACAGGCAATGGTTCTATAGCACTTATCTAACTCGGGAGAGATTACCTCTTCATCATCCGAAGATGATGAAGGCACGGTTGAGGAGCTACTCGCTTCGTTTTCACTCTCCTTGTTTGACTCTTCTAAGGCCACTAGAGCCACGTGACAATAAGTCTTCTCCTCCTCTTTTTCCTTCTTCTTCTCCTTCTTCTTCTTCTTGTTGTCACCTGCCACTAAAGGAAACCCTTTCTCCTTTGGGCTTTGGTTAGCGATCTCGTGTAACTCCATTTCACAAAACAAATCTTCTATTTTAACAAAACAAAGATCCTTGGAAACCTTGTAGGCATCTACCATGGATGACCACAAGGCATTCCTAGGAAATGATTTAAGGACATACCTTACAAGATCTCGGGTTTTCACCTTTTCATTGATGGAATGCAAGCCATTGAGGATCTCTTTGAATCTTCCATAGAGTTCACTTACCTTTTCATTTTCTTCCATGGAAAGGTTTTGAAGTTGGCTGAGAAGGAGGTCCTTCTTGGCTATCCGGGTGTCTTGAGATCCTTCATGGAGCTCAATGATTTTGTTCCAAAGGTCTTTAGCACTTGTGAAAGGACCCACCTTGATCAACTCCTCCTTGGTCATCCCGCATTGCAAGGTGACCACGGCTTTAGCATCGGCTTCTCCTTTCCGGATTTGTTCTGCCGACCACCTTGAGAAATCGAGCTCTCTTCCTTCAGCATCTCTCGTAGGGATAAAAACCCTCCTTCATAGCAAACCATATACTGATATTGGTCTTGAGATAAAACTCCATTCTTAACCTCCAATAAGGAAAATCCGATCCATCCAAGAATGGAGGTCTGTTTGTGCTAAACCCTTCTCTTCCCATGGCCATCATTGTTAGCTCTCGGATGTTAAGCCGCTTGAACAGAGCCCCAAGCTCTGATACCACTTGTTGGTGCTTGGATGGCTAGAGAGGGGGGGGTGAATGTAGCCAGACACAGTCTTTTGCTCTTTTAGGTTTTTCTGCACTTGACGGTTAACAACAGTGGAAGAAAACAAGTAGGAATACAGATGCAGAAATGAAACACAAACCAAATCACTAACACGGCGATGTACAAGGTTCGGGGATAACTTGCCCCTACTCTTTGGCGTGCTAGTAAGGTGGGCGATCCCTTGATCGTCGGCAGATGAAGCCTCGGAAAATCCGAAAATCAAATGGAACCTCCTTCTCGGTGGAGAAACCTCTCCACAGCAGTTTCAACAGAGTAATGAACTTAAGAACAGTGAAACAAGGAGACTTACAGAGCACTAGGACAGAAAGAACACAAGAGCTCTACACCAAGCTCCACCCAGCACAAACCTCACGGAAGAACTCCCAGCTCTTCGTGTCTATTTGCTGATGGACTCGCCAAGCTCCTTGTCTCTTCTAAGTGCTCAAGTATCAGAGTATATGTAACACCCCACTAAAATTCCCTTCAATATTATCCCTAATATTGAGTATGATTCATGAATAATAGTTAGAGTTGTGGGAATTTTAGTGTAAGTGTTAATAGACCTTATATGGGCTCTAAATGGTGAAAATTCCTAATGGGTCTTAAATAGCACTAGTTAGTTATCCTAATGGGCCCCATGAGGATAAAAGAAATAATGGGCCCCATGAGGATAAAAGAAATAACACATCATGTAATTGGCCTTACTTTAGATGGGCTTGCAAAAGAATAAAAAAAATGAAATGATGTAGGTGCCAAGGATTGAACCTTGGACCTTAGAGATGTTGTAAGCCTTAAGAATGCATATGTAACCAATTCACCTAGTAAGGGAGTGCTATTAGGAGGATAAAGCAAATTGTAGATAGGTGTAAGGATAAGGGAGATGAAGAGGCACCATGGAGGATGAAGAGTCACCATGGAAAGTGAAGAGGCATACCTCTTCAATTACTATAAGAAGATGAGGAAAGAAAGAAAATTCTATAAGGCATCTTCTCCTCCTTCTCATTGCCGAAACCACCAAGCCCTTTCCCAATCAAGAAAATTCTCTCCAAGAAGATCTAGTGAAGGCTTTGTGTTTGTGAAGCAAAGGAAGAGCCAAGGAGCAAGAAGTTCTTTCATTCTCCTTCTAGGTGATATATTTTGTTTGGAAATCTTTAGCACAAGGGTAAGACTCCCCTCACCTGCAACATAATTGTTCATATATATTTTGTTCATGTTCTTGTATGTTCTTGCGATGTGTTGCTAAAATCATGAAGCTTTTCCCTATGAGCAAGTTTCGGCCAACATGAGTTTTAGGGCCTAGGTTTGTGTTTGATGCTATCTAATGACTCCAATGTTTTCTTGATGTTAAGTTATGAGTTATGATGAAAAAAAAAGATGAAGCAAAAAGACCCTTAAAAGTTTAGGCCAAGGCTCTCAAGAAGCCATAGACTTTTTGGCCATAAGAAGATGTTTGAGTTCTTTTTGACTAACTAATGATTTTTAATTCCTTGTTAATGTTGTTTGAGGGTTTTATATATTTTAGGCCATGTTTCCCCTCTGAACATGTTCGGTTAATACCCTAAATAAGGACAAAAAAATTAGTTAAAGATGTCATGTTACTTGCTAATGCTTTCTAGTGATAGAGTATGTATTATATGCATGTTGTATGAATCATTTGCTTTTGTTTTTGTCATTTTGATGTTGATATGAACCTTAGAAATTTCTGATTAGTTTCTTAAATTGGGATTTAGGATGGGTTAAGGTCACTACCTCACTTGATAATGTCCTTTTGTAGTAGGATATTCAATGTATGCATGTTGTATGAGTTGTGTGATGTTGTGTTGTGTTTTATGCCATGATAACCTATCTAAATGTTTTGACCAGTAGAGTATATGTTGAATTATGGTTGAATTAAAGGTATCCATGTCTCATTATGCCATGATAGATGAAAAAAATGGAACAAGTTCCCTAGGTGTATCTCTTTGTAATAGGATATTCAATGTATGCATATTGTATGAGTTGTGTGATGTTATATTGTGTATTTATGCCATGATAACCCTATCTAAATGTTTTGACCAGTAGAGTATATGTTGAATTATGGTTGAATTAAAGGCATTCATGTCTCATTATGCCATGATAGATGAAAAAAAATGAAACAAGTTCCCTAGATGTATTACCCTTAGTTTTAAATTGATCATTATGTGTTTTGTGAATCATGAATGATAAGTTGGCATGTTATGAATTTTCTTACAATGAAATTATATTTTCTCCATACCATGATTCATGCTTGAAAGTTATGATGATATTTATGTTTTGAATGTATGCCTATGACATGTATGACATTATGAATAAAAGAATGTCTAAAGATCAATTTCTAAGAAAAGAAAAGAAATGACGAACGAAATTGCTATGGAAAGAAAAGGAATCATGTATGCTATTTTACTTTATGTATTGGCTTGTACCGGATCTTGAAAAAGGTCCAAGGGTTGGGCTCCTAAGCAAAGCCCCGGTTCTGGACTACCGTAGCTGTTCCTAGGTGCCAAGGTTGCCTAGTACCTTAGTAGGTCGGGATTAGCTACCTCGTACTCTACTAAGGGATGCGCACAAATGATAAATGGGTACAAGCCAGGGATCCCAATGATGATCATATGTTAATGTTCAAGTATTATATTATATATATTTTTCAAAGAGCATCCTTAATGTTTATGCATATGTTTATGTTTAATGATATTACATATGCTATGTTTAATGTTTATGCCCATGTTTATGTTTAATGATATTGCATATGCTATGTTTAATGTTTATGCACATGTTTATGTTTAATGATATTGCATATGCTATGTTTAATGATTATGCACATGTTTATGTTTAATGATATTGCATATGCTATGTCTAATGTTTATGCACATGATTATGTTTTAATGATTATGCGAATGTTAGGTGCTTTAAGTACTTACTCATGCCATATGTCCTTAATAACGACACACATATTCATATTTTAAGTGTTTATGCTTATGTGCTTTAGATGCTTTAAGTATTTATTCATGTTATATGTTTATGTCAAATGATGTAGATTTCTACTTATATGTGATGTACGGATTTTGTGAGTAAGCAAGGAGCTTATTAAGCATTTTATGCTTATAGTCTACCTCCTTATGTTGCAGATCAAACTAAAGGTTTCTAAAGAAAGGGAAGCAGCAGGAGGGCGTGTGTGTGTGTGGCAGTGACTTGGCAGAACGATCCTACTGTTGTCTTTACTCTTACTTATGGACTTATTTCTCATGGACTTAATGTTGCTACTTATAAACTGCATGTGTTAGTTCTTATGTTTACGCTTACTACTTGTTGGAGTTAAAGTTCTTTATGATATACATGCTTAATGTAGAACTATATACTTTCTTGTTAAATATGCTATGCTATGATTCACATGCTTAAAGTAGTTTAGTTAGAAAGAAATTTATCCAATTGCATATGTTCATGATTTAGTATTATTTCCGCTGCTATATTTATGCTTCATATGAAATAATGAACAAAAAATGGGAAAAAAAGGTAACGCGTTGCTCACGTAAGGGGCGGGCGTTACAGTTTGGTATCAGAGCGAAATTGTCATCTCACTACACACACTTCAAGCCTGCATCCTGTCGTTTCCAAGTAAGATCTTACCTTACATGATTTAAGTATGTTTGCTTTATGTTTACTTATGATAGGAATATTTCTAGACTAACCATACAAGTAGATGTGGTACCCTCTATGGTTCTAGAACGATAAGGAATACTTATGACTAAGCATACAAATACGAAATTATGGAATCATGTTTTTTCCTGGGAATGGAAACTTAGGGTAGTACCTTACCTTACCTTATAAAAAAAAAAGGATACACTGGTTTTCTTGCATATGCGGTCAACACCGCTCAAACAAAGGATGAGAAACTAAATGATGTCAGAGTGGTATACAATTATTCTGAGGTATTCTCAGACGATCTACCAGGATTGGCCCTGGACAGAGAAATCGAATTTGAGATTGAATTGATTCCTGGCACTAATCCGATCTCCAAGGCACCTTACCGTATGGCGCCAGCTGAATTGAAGGAGCTTCAAGGTTAGCTGCAGGAGTTACTCGACAAGGGTTTTATTCGCCCGAGTCACTCTCCATGGGGAGCTCCGGTACTGTTCATAAAAAAGAAAGATGGAACTATGCGCCTGTGCATAGACTATCGAGCTCTAAATAATGTGACGATTAAGAATAGGTATCCCCTCCCAAGGATCGACGACCTGTTCAACCAACTGAAGGGAGCTACCATCTTTTCAAAGATCGATCTTAGATCAGGTTACAATCATGTTAAACTGAAACCAGACGATATTCTGAAGATGGCTCTCCGGACTAGATACGGACACTTTGAATTCGTTGTCATGCCCTTCGGAGTAACAAATGCTCCCACCATGTTTATGGACCTGATGAATCGGGTATTCTTGGCATTCCTTGACAAGTTTGTGATTGTCTTCATCGACGATATCCTCATCTATTCGAAAGATCGAGAAGAGCACGCTGAACACCTGAAGATGGTATTACAGATCCTTCGGGAAAAGAAGTTATATGCCAAGTTCTCCAAATGCGAATTTTGGCTCGATCAAGTGGCTTTTCAAGCTCATATTATTTGCAAGGACGGAGTCATGGTGCACCCGAAGAAAATTGAGGCCGTGAGTAACTGGAATAGGCCGAAGAATGCTAGCGAAGTCAGGAGTTTTCTCGGACTAGCGGGCTATTACCAGAAGTTCGTGGAAGACTTCTCCAGAATCGCAGCACCTATGACGGTCCTCACCAGGAAGAACCAGAAGTACGTGTAGGACCGATGTCGTCAATAGAGGGGGTGAATATTGACCATTGAAAACTCTTCGGAAACTTCGTAAGATAGTTTGTACTGGACTCAGAGAGTTAATGCAGTGGAAATAAGTAAAATAGATAAAGAACTAAGGACACAGCGGGATTTATTTACTTGGTTCCCAACCCCCCAGGGTCAGTACGTCCAAGGCCTATGTACTCGGCGTGAGTCCACTATTGGTCTCCTTTCTAGAATTTCAGGAGGCTTACAGTGTAGAGTTACAAGCAACAATATTGAAAGTTAAGTACGGAACAAATAAAAGCAAACCGAATAAGAATCTGAAACTCGGCCGATCAAGACCTCCGAAGTGGCGCACACTTCCTCCTGGAGCCTCCCGGTCGTAGAGCCTCATCTTTGGAGTGTTATCGTCAGTCACAATGCTAAGAATCACTTTCAGCAGTTGTGTTTGAAGTAGAGGGGTCGAAGCCCCTTTTGTAGCACTCCTGGGGGCACCCTGGACGTCGGGGGTGCCCCTAAAAACTCGGTCAAACCTTATCCCTGCGCCGACCTCGCCGCAGCTGATAAAATCTCTGACCAGGGTGCCCCAGACCTTCCGGGAGCCCTCGTGAAGGCTTATCTATGTTTCGAACTCGAAACAGCAAATACAGCTTTCATCTTGGGCGCCTCGGACCTTCCGGGCGCCCTCATAGGAGCCTATTCTGCTTATCACCCGAAACTGCACATCTCTTCTTTGTCTTGGCTGCCTTGACTATTCTGGGCGCCCCATCATGCCTTTTAACCCATTACAGGGTTTTATGCACTGCTCAAGGCGCCCCCATCATGCCTTTTAACCCATTATTGGGTTTTATTCACTGCTCAGGGCACCCCCAACAGTGGGGGCCCCTGGATTAGATATTTTCCAACTATTCGCCTGCTTTGTCTCCGGTTCTTGGTACCTGCAAGATACACATACACAAAGCACATATACATACAATATTAAGCTTAAGGACTTGGTTCGGACTTCAGATTTGCACGAAACCCTAGGTTGAACCGGCGCAAGTTTCCACCCCCGAGAACATGCCATTCACCTACTCCTTTCAGGAGACGGTTGCCACCCAGTCCTTCAGGTGGACTTTTGCCCAGTAACCCTTCGCCAGGTGCCTAGCAGCCCTTCGCTAGGTCTTCACTACCTAGCAGCCCTTCGCTAGGTGCCTAGCAGTCCTTTGTCAGGTCTTCTACGCCTAGCAGCCCTTCGCTAGTTGCCTAGCAGTCCTTCGCGAGGTCGTCTATGCCTAGCAGCCCTTCGCTAGGTGCCTAGCAGTCCTTCGCCAGGTCTTCGATGCCCAGCAGCCCTTCGCCAGGTCTTAGGGTTTCGATGCCTAGCAGCCCTTCGCTAGGTGCCCAGTAGCCCTTCGCCAGGTCTTAGAGTTTCGATGCCTAGCAACCCTTCACTAGATGCCCAGCTGCCCTTCACCAGGACTTAGGGTTTCGATGCCTAGGATGCCTAGATTCACTAGGACTTTGGTCCACTTTGTTACTTCTCTCTTAACTCCCCTTTGTCTGTTTAATGTATCACTGACTTAAGTCTATTGTCAAACATTAAAACACTTAGAGGAGGACATCATTGATGCAACATGCACCAACAATCTCCCCCTTTTTGATGTTTGGCAATATCTTAAGTTAGATTGGTTGAAGGGGCTAACTTACTATCCTTGGGAAAAATATGATCTAAGTTTTGAAAATCCATTTTTGATCCTCTAGGAAAAATAAAAAAAATTCTAACTTTCACTCTCCCTTTTTTGAAACCGTTTTGATTAATTGATCCTTTGGAAAGAGAGAAAAATTTCTAACTTAAGGCGTATCTCTCCCCCTTTGTCATACATCAAAAAAAACCAAAAAGCTCTTGCACCAACAATGAAATATTTGGTTCTTTGTGAGAGTATTAGAAAAATATCTATACTTTTGAAAGATATATTGAATTTTTGAAATGTGCAAGTACTTTTAAAAAAATAGATTGAGTCCCCTCTTTTTTTTTGGAAAATGTAAGTATTTTTGAAACATAGTATGCAATTTTTGACTATCTAAGTACTTTTTGAAAAATGTTATGCAATTTTTTGGAAAATATAAGTACTTTTGAAACATATTATGCAATTTGGAAAAGTATCAGTACTTTTGACACATTAAAAGACATAAGTACTTTAAAAAAAATATTATTGTCTTTGAAAAATATAAGTATTTTAGAAAAATATTATATATATTTTGCAAGTACTAAGTTGTTTTTGAAAAAGATGGGATTTTGAAAAAATTTTGAAACATTATATTTTACTTGACTAGGTTTCTTTTCCAGTCTGACACAATCCTAGAAAACTTTGTTGACTACAAGGACATTTTCCTAAGTGTCCTGGAAAATTTTCCAAATTCAAGAAAATACTCTTTCATAATAGAATTTTTAAAAAAATGATAGTACTTTGAAAATATATGTAAGTACATTTTGAAAAATGTATGAATTTTTGAAGACATAATATTTTACTTGACTTGGTTTATTTTCCAGTCTGACACAATCATAGGAAACCTTGTTGACTACAAGGACATTTTCCTAAGTGTCCTGGAAATTCTCCAACCCAAGTAAATATTATTTCAAAAATAATTTCATAAGCCACAAAAATTCTGAAAAATCGAATAATAGTATTTTGAAAGACTTATACTTTCAGCAAGATTTTGAAGATATAGTTCATGGAAATAAAATAATTCTTTTAATTTGACCTCCCCCTAAACTTGACCCAGTCCTGGGAAGCTTGTTGACCAAAAGTACTCTTACTCTGAGTCTTTAGGATTTGGTTCAGATTAGAAAGAACTATTTAAGAATACCAATAAAAGCTTTTCTGAAATTCTTCTTTTGACTCAGACTCCCCCTAAATTTGACACATCCTAGGAGTCCTTGAAGATCATGAAGTGGAGCTTTCCTCTGTGTCTTTAGGGTTTATCAAAGCCAAAGAAACAGGTAAATTTTTGAACATATAATTTTTACAACATAAACCTTTTTTTTCGAAAACACAAGTGATAATGATTTAAAGCACAGTTTTCGAAAAGTATTTTCATATGATAGTAATGTTATAGTGTAGTTTTCGAAAAGCATATCGAAAAAAAATGAAAAGCACTCCCCCTGTACCCGATACCGTTTGACTCTATCTAAGTAGCTTAAGGAACTTTAGCGTTGTCCTAAGAGGCTTGTGTCTAATTGCGTGAGTCAAACAATTTTTAAAAAGATATAATTTTTGAAAACATGTAATATGTATATTCAATCAGACAAACATGAATTCCATAAAAATATTATTATGTTGAAAGCACTATTTTGAAAATATAATTTTAGGAAAATATTCTCGCAATTTTGAAAAATAGTTTTAAAAAATATTTTTCAATTTATTAGTCCTTAACATCTCACCCATTCTAGATGTCTCAATACAGCAAGCATGGTTGCCTTATAGGTGTATTGTGAGATGCTTGAATCATTTTTCTTAATTTATTATTAACTCTAAGATTTAATTGAAGCTTGTGTTAGATTCAAATCTGACAATAGTAAAGTGAATTTGGTTTTTAATAATCGGCTTCCAGGTCTTGGCGAGGCACTAGGCCTTCTTTGGTCGTAGCCTTATTGGATCATCAACCCTTTCCTTGACAAAGTCTTTTATTGAAAATCCATTTTCAAGTTACTCCTTGAAAGATTTTGGTCTAACTAGTTTGGGTCTTGGATTGGTAGCTTTGGCTAGTTCCGCCAAGATGACTTCCCTAACGTACTATCATCTCACCTCCTCCCAATACTAGGTTGATCAAGTTTCAATTATTCGTTTTCCTATAATCATTCTAATTTATGCATAAAATTAAACATGAATGACATGACATATATTTAAATGAAAATAGCAGATGCATGTCCATAGCATTGATGCATGATTCAAACAAGTCCAAAACATTTTAATTATGTTTCTAAATATGTATCAAATTCCCGATTTGATACATGTCGTGTGAACCCGCAAATATGTCAACCCACTTTGACATATTTAATTTTATTAAATTAATTGTTGTAGTTTTGGTAAGATTTTAGTTTGGTTCGAGTTTGAGTTACTTAACATTTGGTTGGATTCAGGTTAATTAAGAATTAATTGAAGTTGAATTAATTAGAAATTAGTTGAGGTTGAATTAATTAGGAATTAATTAATTTGAATTAATTTGAATTTGAACTAATTTAGATTTAATTTAATTTATTTGAATTATTTGAATTTGAATTAATTTATGTTTGAATTAATTAAGATTTAATTTCGAATTAATTAAGATTTAATTAAATTAATTTTAAGTTTGAATTAATTTAGATTTAATTGAATTAATTTGAATTATTTGAATTTGAATTAATTTAAGTTTGAATTAATTAACATTTAATTTGAATTAATTAAGATTTAATTGATTAGTTTAATTAATTTGAATTATTTAAGATTTAATTGATTAATTTCAATTTATTTGAATTATTAAAATTTAATTGATTAATTTGAATTATTAATTGATTAATTTGAATTAATTTGAATTATTTAAGATTTAATTGATTAATTTGAATTAATTTGAATTATTTAAGATTTAATTGATTAATTTGAATTAATTTGAATTATTTAAGTTTTAATTGATTAATTTGAATTATTTAAGATATAATTGAGATTTAATTTGAATTAATTTAATTGAATTAAGATTGAATTAAGATTTAATTTGAATTAATTTAATTTAATTAAGATTTAATTAAGATTTACTTTGAATTAGTTTAATTGAATTAAGATTTAATTTGAATTAATTTATTTGAATTAAGATTTAATTTAGATTTAATTTGAATTAATTTAATTGAATTAAAATTTAATTTGAATTAATTTAATTGAATTAAGATTTAATTAAGATTTAATTTGAATTAATTTAATTGAATTAGGATTTAATTAAGATTTAATTTTAATTGAATTATGATTTAATTAATATTTAATTAAATAAAACCTGAATAATTAAGGTTGAAATGATTAATTAACAGTTGTGAGTCTAAGTTCATAATTTTCATTATTTCGAAAATTTCTGACTCATCCTTATTTTTCTTTTCAAGTTTTTCTAGTAATTCTGATTTATTTGAACATTTGTGATTTTTATTTGTTAGTGATATGAGAGAAGTGTCCTAAGGCAATCGCCTTATGATTGTAATCATTTATTTTAATAAATGAATATTCACTATTTGAGTATACATGTTTGTGTATTTGATTGAGATCATAAACTCATTTACTGAATGTTCGCAATACAATTCACAGCATGAGAGAATTTGTGATGAATTCACAACTAGTGATTATCTCTACATGTGCAATTGTGAAGTATTGAAATTGTCCCTAGTCGATGAATTGATAAATACGAACATTATCAATTCTGTTGAGACTAGCATGGGTTATTCTCTAATCAGCTGATTCTCACTGGCTGGTGACATTGAGATGTCCGGAGATAAACATGAATGCTAGTTAAGGGAACTAGTTCATTGGAGTGACTGGCTGTAAAACATCATATGGTAGTCTACATATAGATATGTCAGTGAAGTTCTTACGGCAGCTTAAGTGCGATGTTCCTTTGACTTGCGGTGTTCAAGTCATCTTGGTTATGGAGACTTATACTTTGACATCTTAAGCAATCATCTCCAAGGAGGTGTGGACCCAGGATGATTGGGTATAAGCCGAAGTGCCCGAAGATGTTTGAACAGCCTACAAAGGATTCACCACTCCTTGCGAGGAGATGTATACCCGAGGCCTATCGTCGGATTGTTACTCGAAACCTCTGGCCAGAGCATGACATGTTCAGAATATGAATCTCTTAAATACATGAGAGTAATTAGAATCTGTAGGACGAGAAAACGTTACTTGGGCTAGGTGTCACGTAGTCAGCCTTGTGGGGACTGACACACATAGACCATGTCCTGAACCAAGTGGGTATAAGATGGTGAAGAGAATGGGGCACGATTCATTATAGCTGCTGAAGGGTTTCAGAATTGTTTCTGAGGTCAACCGTTGATCTTTCGATTAATTGGGGATCATGATGTACTACTAGGTGTCACTCATGATCATTCTATAATTAATTGATTAATTATAGACGACCAACATAAATCAAAAACCTATTTAGTCACACGCACTACGAGTAATCTGAAGGATTTAAAACGAGTTAAAAATTGGATTTTCCAATCAAGAGAGATTAAGTTTGGTTGAGCCAAACAATAAGTCGAATCTGAATTTTTCAGAGACGCATCGGAAGCGTAAAATAGCTAAGTCATTTGAAGACTTAATAGATGAATTAAATAAGTTTAATTCATTGGGGCTTGGCTTGGATGGGTCGGCCAAAGAGGGCCTCCATCCTCTTTGCTTGGCCGGCCACAACAAAGGGAGAGAACCAAGTTTTTGATTCAATTTATAAAATAAACCAAGTGTGGTTTGTTTTATAAAATTATGAATGATATAAATTTTTTATATAATAAACCAAGGTCTGGTTTATTTTTTATAAAATCAATCATGGATTGATTTACCATGATAAGGAAATTTATTCCATAGGAGAGAAGATTTTTATCATGAATTAAAAAATGATTTCAACCATGATATAAAATCAAACTTGGCATGATGGAATAAGTTATTCCATATTTGAGAGGCTTGATGGTTGAGAGGCCATTATATAAAGGACCCAAGGCAAGGCTTGGGTGTGAATCATAAAGATGAAGACATAGGCTCTCTCCCTCTCTTTCTCTCCTTTTCTTCTCCCCTTCTTGCCGTGCGCCAACCAGCCCCAAGAAGGAGCACCAGCCGGCCATCCTTTTGTGGTTAGTCTTCCGACTTCTCTCTTGGTTTTTCTCGTCGCGTTCTCAGAGAATTTAGTAGTTCTCGAGAACACAAAACTCGTGGCTTTACGAAGTCATCCCGAAGATACTCGGCGTGGACGTGAATAGAGGCGGAGCTTCCAAGGGACGCTTACGGTTGGATCTCGTCCCTTCCTTCGAGTTACGCGAGGTCATATGTAAATTAGTTTACGTTTCTGCAAAAAATTTAAATATATGATCATGTCTACAGAAGATAAAATTGCATGCTTAGATGTGTGGTTAAATGATTTAGAGAAATTATTTATTCTAAACCTTCCGCTGCACGTAATTAATTTTAAAATAACGAACCCGCATCCATGTCATTATTAACTATGGTCTTTATCTTAGAAAATTTTATCTCCTCCTCAAGATTAGATCTTTCAATATCCTCAAAGTAGGTGGAGTAAAGTGGGCCAGTAGTTAATTTTTTAGGATTATCTAAGGGAATAATTAAATTATTATCTAAAGAGATATCATCTCCACTATCTTCAGAATTATCCTTATGATCCTCATAATTATCCTTATTATCCTCAGAATTTTCAAATTTAAATTCATAACTATCTAAAGGATTTTCAAATTTGCTTTCTGGTTTATACAAAGGGTTTTCAAATTTGAATTCATAATTATCTAAGAGATTTTCAAATATAGAATTATCCTTATGATTTTTTAATTCAGTTTTATCCTTAAGATTTTCAAATTTGAATTCGAGATTAATTTCATATTTAGTTTCAGAATTAATTGTATCATTATCTATAGAGTTATCAGAGTTTATTTCAGATTTAAGTTCAGAATTAATTTTAGCAATTATTGAATTGGTATTAATGATTAAACGATTTATTTCTAATATTTTAGCCATATTCACATTTTGTAACTTGTCATTCAAAGTATCTACTTGACTATGCAGTAATTCTAACTTATCAGGGAAATTATCTAAATTATTAAAAGACATTGCAGGAATTTGTAAACTTTTTGGAGCATAAATCTTACGTACCTTCGTCGGACACTTGTTTATGTAGTGTCCGTACTTCTCGCATTTGAAGCATCGTACGTGATCCTTATTTTTTTCGGACTCCTGGCGCTGGTGTCCCCTTTGCCGCTGGTGGTGTAGATCGAGTCTTACGAGTAGGATACTGATTTGTATAGTGCCCTCTCTCCCTGCACGTGAAACAAATAATATGGAACTTAAAAATGGACATTAAAAAATTATACCTGATTCACCCCTGTGCTCCCCCTGAACTCTTGGCGTCGTTGCTCCATCGGTGGTTAGTCCGGTGAAGAGCGACCTAGCTCTAATACCACTTGTAGGACCGGTGTCGTCGATAGAGGGGGGGGTGAATATCGACCGTTGAAAAATCTTGGGAAACTTCGTAAGACTTTAGTTCATACTCGACTCAGAGCGTTAATGCAGCGGAAAAAAGTAAAATAGAAAAAGAACTAAGGACACAGCGGGATTTATTTACTTGGTTCCTAACCACCCAGGGTCAGTATGTCCAAGGCCTATATACTCGGCGTGAGTCCACTATTGGTCTCCTTTCAAAAATTTCCAGAGACGGAGAAAACCCGTCTTACAGTGCAGAGTTACTAGCAACAATATTGAAAGTTAAGTACGGAACAAATAAAAGCAAACCGAACAAGAATCTGAAACTCGACCAATCTGGACATCCGAAGTGCCGCGCACTTCCTCCTGGAGCCTCCCGGTCGTAGAGCCTCGCCTTTAGAGCGTTGTCGTCAGTCATAATGCTTAGAATCTCTTTCAGCAGTTGTGATTGAAGCAGAGGGGTCGAAGCCCCTTTAATAGCACTCCTGGGGGCGCCCTGGACGTCGGGGGCGCCCCTAAAAACTCGGTCAAACCTTATCCCTGAGCCGACCCCGCCATAGCTGATAAAATCTCTGACCAAGGTGCCCCATACCTTCTGGGCACCGTTGTGAAGGCTTATCTATGTTTCGAACTCGAAATAGCAAATACAGCTTTCATCTTGGGCGCCCCGGACCTTCCGGGCGCCCTAATAGGAGCCTATTCTGCTTATCACCCGAAACTGCACTTTTCTTCTTTATCTTGGGCGCCCTGACCATTCTGGGCGCCCCCATCATGCCTTTTAACCCATTACTGGGTTTTATGCACTGCTCAGGCCGTCCCGAACAGTGGGGGCTCCTGGATTAGATATTTTCCAACTATTCGCCTACTTTGTCTCCGGTTCTTGGTACCTGCAAGATACACAAACACAAAGCACATATACATACAATATTAAGCTTAAGGACTTGTTTCAAACTTCAGATTTGCACGAAACCCTATGTTGAACCGGCGCAAGTTTCCACCCCCGAGAACACGCCTTTCACCAACTCCTGTCAGGAGACGGTTGCCACCCAGTCCTTCAGGTGGACTTTTGCCCAGCAACCCTTCGCCAGGTGCCTAGCAGCCCTTCGCTAGGTCTTCACTGCTAGCAGCCCTTTGCTAGGTACCTAGTAGTCCTTTGTCAGGTCTTCTACGCCTAGCAGCCCTTCGCTAGTTGCCTAGCAGTCCTTCGCCAGGTCGTCTACGCCTAGCAGCCCTTCGCTAGGTGCCTAGCAGTCCTTCGCCAGGTCTTCGATGCCCAGCAGCCCTTCGCCAGGTCTTAGGGTTTCGATGCCTAGTAGCCCTTCGCTAGGTGCCCAGTAGCCCTTTGCTAGGTCTTAGAGTTTCGATGCCTAGCAGCCCTTCGCTAGATGCCCAGCTGCCCTTTGTTGGTGCAAGTTGCATCAATGATATTCCTCTTTAAATGTTTTAATATTTGACAATACACTTAAGTCAGTGATATATTGAATAGACAAAGGGGAGTAAGGAGAAGTAACCCAAGTTGAAGAAATGTCCTAGTTAACCTAGGTATTGAAACCCTAAGACCTAACGAAGGGCTGTTAGGCACCTAGCGAAGGGCTTCTAGGCACCTACCGAAGGGCTGCTAGGTATCGTAACCCTAAGACCTAGCGAAGGGCTGCTAGGCACCTAGCGAAGGGCTGCTAGGTATCGAAACCCTAAGACCTAGCGAAGGGCTGCTAGGCACCTAGTGAAAGACTACTAGACATAGAAGACCTAGCGAAGGGCTGCTAGGCACCTAGCGAAGGGCTGCTAGGCATAGAAGACCTAGCGAAGGATTGCTAGGCACCAGGCGAAGGACCGCTTGGTAACAAAGACCTAGCGAAGGGCTGCTAGGCACCTAGCGAAGAATTGCTAGGTAATGAAGTCTTGGTCCAAGGGACTGAGCAACTTAGCTGAGCGATGACTAAGGACAGGAGTAGAGACGGGTCGGGGTTCGAGCATCTCGAGATCCGGAGTAATCGGAGGCTAAGCAAAAGTCCATCCGAAGGACTGGGTGACAACAGTCTCCTGAAAGGAGTAGGTGAAGGGCGAGTTCTCGGGGATAGGAACTCGTACCGGTTCGACCTAGGGTTTTGTGGAGATCCGAAGTCAGAACCAAGTCCTTAAGACCACTATTATATGTATCTATGCTTTGTGGTTGTATATCTTGCAGGTACCAAGATTGGAAGATGTGGCTGCCTGCTGGAGGCCCTAACCAGGGCGCCCCCAGTGTTGGGGGCGCCCCCATGCAACCAGGGCACCCCCAGCAGTGGGGACGCCCCCAGGTAATGCTTAAAGAAGCAGTTTTGTGGTGAATGCAGAACAGGTGTCAACCGCGGCGCCCGGAGTGTCCGAGACGCTCGGAGTGTCCGGGGTGCCCGGATTAGAAGCTGTTTTGTTGTTTCGAAGTCAGAACACAGGATAAGCTCTCACGGGGGCGCCCGGAGCGTCCGGGGCGCCCTGGTCAAAGGTCTTATCACCTGCAACGAAGTAGGCGCAAGGATAAGAGTAGACCGAGTCTTCCGGGGCGCCCCCAGCGTCCGGGGCGCCCCCAGGAGGCCTATATAAGGGACTTCGACCCCTCTGCTTCAGATACATCATTCCAGAGCCATTCTGATCATTCCGACCGACGACAACGCGCTAAAGACGAGGCTCTACGACCGGGAGGCTCCAGGAGGAGGTGCGCGGCACTTCGGAGGTCCAGATTGGCCGAGCTTCAAACTTTGTCTCGTTGGTTTGCTTTTTAATTACTGTATTTAAATTTCTATATTATTGCTTGTAATACGGCACTGTAAGTCGGGTTTCTCCGCCTCCGGAAAGTCCATAAAGGAGACCAATAGTAGACGGGCATTCCCGTGCATAGGCCTTGGATGTATTGACCCAGGGGGTCGGGAACCAAGTAAAAATCCGCGTGTCCTTCTGTTGTGCATTTACTTTTCTGTTTTTATTTTCCGTTGCGTTACTAATATTCTAAGTCTAGAAGGAAAGCTTTACGAAGATTTCCGAAAGATCTTGAACGATCGATATTCACCCCCCCTCTATCGACGACACTGGTTCTACAATTGGTATCAGAGCCGAGCCGCTCTTCACCGGACTAACCGCCGACGGAGCAACGACGCCAGGAGTTGAGGGGGAGCCCAGGGGTGAATCAGGTACAATTTTTATTATGTCAAATTTTAAATTGCATATTATTTGTTTTACATGCAGGGAGAGAGGGCACTATAAAAATTAGTGCCCTACTCGTAAAAATCGTTCATCACCGGCGGCAAAGGGGGCACCAGCGTTAGGAGTCCGGAGAGACAAAAGTCATATCAGATGCTTCAAGTGCGAAAAATTCGGACACTACAAAAACAAATGTCCGGCAAAGGTACGAAAAATTTATGTTCCAAAAATTTTACAAGTTCCTGCACTACCATGTGATAAAATAGTTAATTTTTCTGATAAAGTAGATTTACTGCATAGTAAAATTAACTCTTTGCATGTTAAATTACAAAACGTGAATATGACCAAAATATCAAAAATTAATTGTTTAATTCAGAATATCAATTTAGAAATTAATAAAATTAATTCTGATAATTTATCTGATAAAATTAATTCTGATAATTTATCTGATTAAATTAATTCTGATAATTTATCTGATAAAATTAATTCTGATAATTTATCTGATAAAATTAATTCTGATAATTTATCTGATAAAATTAATTCTGATAATTTATCTGATAAAATTAATTCTAATAATTTATATGATAAAATTAATTCTAATAATTTATCTGATAAAATTAATTCTGATAATTTATCTGAAAAAATTAATTCTGATAATTTATCTGATAAAATTAATTCTGATAATTTATCTGAAAAAATTAGTTCTGATAATTTTAATTCAGACAAAATTAATCCTAAGGATAATTCGGAATTCAAATTTGAAAATCTTAAGGATAATTCCGAATTCAAATTTGAAAATCCTAAGAATAACTCCGAATTCAAATTTGAAAACCTTAAAGATAATTCTAAAGATGACCCTAAAATTATTGAAAATCCTGAGGATAAAGAAGATTTTGTTGAAAATATTCTTGAGGATAATGAAGATAATTTTCTCCTAGATAATAATTTAATTATAGATAATATTGAAGATTATTACAAAACCTTAATTAGTGGCCCAAATTACTCCACCTACTATAAGGATATTGAAAGACCTAATCTTGAGGAGGATATAGAACTATCTAAGATAAAGGCCATAGTTAATAAAAATTACAAAAATTCAAATAAATCAAAATTATTAGAAAACTAGAAAAGAAAGATAAAGATGAAGAAGAAATTTTCGAAATAATGAAAATG
This sequence comes from Boesenbergia rotunda, assembly GCA_024364735.1. Classification (NCBI taxonomy): domain Eukaryota; kingdom Viridiplantae; phylum Streptophyta; class Magnoliopsida; order Zingiberales; family Zingiberaceae; genus Boesenbergia; species Boesenbergia rotunda. The sequence goes on from JAGFNQ010005544.1 coordinate 92,795, forward strand.
ATGAATTTAAACCCACAATTATTAATTAATCATTATAACCTAAATTCAAAATTAAATCTAAATTAAATTCTAATTAAATCTTAATTAAATTCTAATTAAATCTTAATTAAATTCAAATTAAATCTTAATTAAATTCAAATTAAATCTTAATTAAATTCAAATTAAATCTTAATTAAATTCAAATTAAATCTTAATTAAATTCAAATTAAATCTTAAATTAAATTCAAATTCAAGTTTAAATTAAATTATAATTCAAATTTAAATTAAATTTGAAATTCAAATTAAATTATAATTCAAATGTAAATTAAATTCAAAACTCAAATTCAAATTAATTATAATTCAAATTTAAATTAACTTCGAAATTCAACATTAAATTCGAAATTCAAAATTTAAATTTGAAATTCAAACTTAAATTAAATTCGAATTTAAATAAAATTCAATCTTAAATTAAATTCATATTCAAATTTAAATAAATCCAAATTAATTGTAACCTAAATTCATTAATTCTTAATTGATTAATTAATTTTCTAATTCAATCAATTCTTAATTAACCTGAATTTAACTAAAATCTTAAATAACTTAAACTCAAACTAAAATAAAATTTTACCCAAACTATAACAATCAAAATTAATAACATTAAATATGTCAAAGTGGGTTGACATATTCGCAGGTTCACTCGATTTGTATCAAATCGGAAATTTGATACATTTTAGAAACTTAAACAAAATTATTTGACTTGTTTGACTCATGCACAACTGCCATGACATGCATCTGTTTTTTTTAAAATATATGACATGTCATTCATATTTAAATTTCATGCATATATTAGAACGGCTATAGGAAAAAGAATAATTGAAACTTGATCAACCTAGTATTGGGTGACGGTGAGATGATAGTACGTTAGGGAAGCCAATTCTAATAAGATCAAGTAAACTTGGTCTCTTTAGACTGGTGAAACTAGCCGAAGCTACCGATCCAAGACTCAAACTAGTTAGCCCAGAATTTTTCAAAAAGTAACTTTAAAAATGAAATTTCATTAAAAGGCTTTGTCAAGGAAAGGGTTGATGATCCAATAAGGCTACGGCCAAAGAAGGCCTAGTGCCTCGCCAAGACCTGGAAGCCAATTTTTGAAATTCAAATTAAAGTTACTTCTTGTCAAATTCAAATCTAACACAAGCTTCAATTAATTCTTAGAGTTAATAAATTATGCAAAATGATTCAAGCATCTCACAATACACCTATAAGGCAACTATGCTTGTTGTATTGATACATCTAAAATGGGTGAGATGTTAAGGACTAATAAATTGAAAAATGTTTTTCAAAATTGTTTTTCAAAATCATTAGAATATTTTTCTAAAAATATATTTTCAAAATAGTGTTTCAACATAATAATGTTTTTATGGAATTCATGCTTGTCTGATTGAATATACATATTATACGTTTTTCAAAAATTATATCTTTTCAAAAATTATTTGACTCACGCAATTAGACACAAGCCTCTTAGGACAACACTAGAGTTCCTTAAGGCACATAGATAGTGTCAAACGGTATCGGATACAGGGGGAGTAATTCTATTTTTTTCGAAAACTACACTGTAAAAATTACTACTATTTGAAAATACTTTTCGAAAACTGAGCTTTAAAGCGGTATCACTTGTATTTTTCAAAAATGGTTTATGTTGTAAAATTTATCTGTCTTGTTTGATTTTGATAAACCCTAAAGACACAGAGGAAGGTCCACTTCATGATCTAAAAGGACTCCTAGGACGTGTCAGTTTTAGGGGAAGTCTGAGTCAACTTTCTGACAAGTTTTAAATTATTTTAAATCATTAGATTATTCTTTTGATCTGAATTAACCCTAAGACTCAGAGGAAGAGTACTTGTGGTCAACAAGCTTCCCAGGATTGGGTAAAGTTTAGGGGGAGGTCAAATTAAAAGAATTATTGAATATTTCAAATGTTTTCATGCGCGGTATTTTCAAATCCTATTGAAAACATAAGTATTATTTTAAAATGCTATCTATTTTTTTTAAAAAAAATATTTTTTATTTTCAAAAATTCATCTGATTTTGATCAATTTGAAATGACATCTTGAGTTTGAAAAATCTTCCAGGACACTTAGGAAAATATCCTTGTAGTCAACAAGGTTTCCTATGATTGTGTCAGACTGGAAGATAAACCAAATCAAGTATTATAACTTTAAAATTTTTACATTTTTCAAAATTAATTATTCTGTGACTTATGAAAATTTTGAAATAATAATTACTTGGGTTGGAAAATTTCCAGGACACTTAGGAAATGTCCTTGTAGTCAACAAGGATTTCCAGGATGGTGTCAGACTGGAAAATAAATCAAGTGAAGTCAAATATCATGTTTTCACAAGTACTTATGTCTTTCAAAGCCTGATATTCTTTCAAAAGTACTTAATTTAAAAAAAAATTGTTTGTATTTTTCAAAAGTACCTACTTTTTTTCAAAAAACTCAATACATTTTTCGAAGGTACTTATATTTTTCAACAATTACTTATTATTTTTCAAACTCTGATCTTTCTTCAAAAATCCAACATTTTCTCAAAAGTAGTATCTAAGTTTTCTGAGTTAACATTTAAGTACTAGTTTTATGCTATGCCTTCAAAATTTTACACTAAGTATTTTCAAAAATACTCTTATTGTTGGCGCAAGTATCTCTGTTTATTTTTAATGTATGACAAAGGGGGAGAGGTGTGCTTAAGTTAGAAAAATTTTCTCCCAAAGATCAAAAATGTAGTTTCAAAACTTTTTTCATTTTTTCTTCCAAGGATAGTGATTTAGCCCCTTTAAACCAATCTAACTTAAGTTATTGTCAAACATCAAAAAGGGGGAGATTGTTGGTGCAAGTTGCATCAATGACATTCCTCTTTAAATGTTTTAATGTTTGACAATACACTTAAGTCAGTGATACATTGAATAGACAAAGGGGAGTAAGGAGAAGTAACCCAAGTTGAAGAAATGTCCTAGTTAACCTAGGTATTGAAACCCTAAGACCTAACGAAGGGCTGTTAGGCACCTAGCGAAGGGCTGCTAGGTATCGTAACCCTAAGACCTAGCGAAGGGCTGCTAGGCACCTAGCGAAGGGCTGCTAGGTATCGTAACCCTAAGACCTAGCGAAGGGCTGCTAGGCACCTAGCGAAGGGCTGCTAGGTATCGAAACCCTAAGACCTAGCGAAGGGCTGCTAGGCACCTAGTGAAGGACTACTAGACATAGAAGACCTAGCGAAGGGCTGCTAGGCACCTAGCGAAGGGCTGCTAGGCATAGAAGACCTAGCGAAGGATTGCTAGGCACCAGGCGAAGGACCGCTTGGTAACAAAGACCTAGCGAAGGGCTGCTAGGCACCTAGCGAAGGATTGCAAGGTAATGAAGTCTTGGTCCAAGGGACTGAGCAACATAGCTGAGCGATGACTAAGGACAGGAGTAGAGACGGGTCGGGGTTCGGGCGTCTCGAGATCTGGAGTAATCGGAGGCTAAGCAAAAGTCCATCCGAAGGACTGGGTGGCAACCGTCTCCTGAAAGGAGTAGGTGAAGGGTGAGTTCTCGGGGATAGGAACTCGTGCCGGTTCGACCTAGGGTTTCATGGAGATCCGAAGTCAGAACCAAGTCCTTAAGACCACTATTATATGTATCTATGCTTTGTGGTTGTATATCTTGCAGGTACCAAGATTGGAAGATGTGGCTGCCTGCAGGAGGCCCTAACCAGGGCCCCCCAGTGTTGGGGGCGCCCCCATGCAACCAGGGCGCCTCCAGCAGTGGGGGGCGCCCCCAGGTAAAGCTTAAAGAAGCAGTTTCGTGGTGAATGCAGAACAGGTGTCAACCGGGGCGCCCGGAGTGTTCGGGGCGCCCGGATTAGAGGTTGTTTTGCTGTTTCGAAGTCAGAACACAGGATAAGCCCTCACGGGGGCACCCGGAGCATCCGGGGCGCCCTGGTCAAAGGTCTTATCACCTGCAACGAAGTAGGCGCAAGGATAAGAGTTGACCGAGTCTTCCGGGGCACCCCCAGCGTCCGGGGCGCCCCCAGGAGGCCTATATAAGGGGCTTCGACCCCTCTGCTTCAGATACAACATTCCAGAGCCATTCTGATCATTCCGACCGACGACAACGCACTAAAGATGAGCTCTACGACCGGGAGGCTCCAGGAGGAGGTGTGCGGCACTTCGGAGGTCCAGATCTGCCTAGCTTCAAACTTTGTCTCGTTGGTTTGCTTTTTAATTACTGTATTTAAATTTCTATATTATTGCTTGTAATACGGCACTGTAAGTCGGGTTTCTCTGCCTCCGAAAAGTCCAGAAAGGAGACCAATAGTGGACGGGTGTTCCCGTGCATAGGCCTTGGATGTACTGACCCTGGGGGGTCGGGAACCAAGTAAAAATCCGCGTGTCCTTCTGTTGTGCATTTACTTTTCTGTTTTTATTTTCCGCTGCGTTACTAATATTCTAAGTCTAGAACGAAAGCTTTACGAAGATTTCTGAAAGATCTTGAACGATCGATATTCACCCCCCCCTCTATCGACGGCACCGGTCCTACACCCTTCTCCAGGACTTAGGGTTTCGATGCCTAGGATGCCTAGATTCACTAGGACTTTGGTCCACTTTGTTACTTCTCTCTTAACTCCCCTTTGTCGATTTAATGTATCACTGACTTAAGTCTATTGTCAAACATTAAAACACTTAGAGGAGGACATCATTGATGCAACTTGCACCAACAGTATGTATAGACAGAAGAATGCGAGAGGAGTTTCTTGGAGCTGAAAAGGAGTCTTACAAGTGATCCAATCCTTACTCTTCCCGAAGATGATAGGGGCTTCGACATGTACAGCGATGCCTCCAAACTGGGACTTGGAGCTGTACATATGCAGAGTGGTAAAGTTATTGCTTATGCCTCTAGGCAACTTAATGAACATAAAAGGAACTATCCCACTCATGATTTAGAGTTAGCAGCCGTGGCCTTTGCTCTGAACGGATGGAGACACTATCTATACGGAGCACAGTGTAAGATATATACAGATCACCAGAGTCTGCAATATTTCTTCACTCGGAAGGACCTTAACATGCGACAACACAGATGGCTTAAACTAGTAAAGGACTATGACTGCGAGATCTTTTATCATCCAGGCAAGGCGAACAAAGTGGCCGATGCACTCAGCAGAAAGTCCAGTGCCGCCTTGATGTCCTTATCAGTATTATCTCAACCGCTGGAAAAGGAAATTATGAACTACAGAATCGAGATTATTTCCGGACGACCTTAGACCATGGCAATCGTACCAGCATTATTCGACGACATACTAGACAAGCAAAATGATGATCCAAGCCTCCGGAAGATCAAGCATGATATTCTAGAAGGAAAAGGCGAGGGTTTTCATATCACCAATAACGGAGTAGTATACCTTAGGGATCGTCTATGTATCCCTAATGATCCGGAGTTACGCAAGAAGATACTGGAGGAGGCTCACAAAACCCCTTATTCTATGCACCCGGGATCTACCAAGATGTATCATGATCTGAAAATGAGATTTTGGTGGCTCGGTATGAAGAGGGACGTAGCTCAGTATGTCGATACTTGCCTGGCCTGCCAACAAGTTAAAGCAGAGCACCAGAGACCCGGAGGAGTTCTACAACCGATCCAAATTCTGGAGTGGAAATGGGAAGACATCTCTATGGACTTCATCTCAGGACTCCCCCGGACCACGAACCGATACGACGCTATATGGGTCATCGTCGACAAATTGACGAAATCGGCACATTTCTTAGCGATCAAGATGACCTATTCAGTTGAGCAACTAGCTCAACTATATGCTAAGGTAATTATCAGACTACATGGTATTCCCAAGACCATCATTTCAGATAGAGATGGTCGTTTCACCTCACAGTTTTGGGAATGCATTCATAAAGCTCTCGGCACGAAGCTGCGATTCAGTACCACCTTTCATCCTCAGACAGATGAGCTAACGGAAAGGGTGAACCAAGTACTGGAAGACATGTTACGTGCTTGTGCCCTGCATTTCAAAGGGAGCTGGTGCCGATATTTATGCTTAGCGGAGTTCGCTTATAATAATAGCTACCAAGCTACTATCGAAATGGCACCTTATGAAGCTCTGTATGGGAGGAGATGTAGATCTCCGATCTGTTGGTATGAAGGAGGCGAAAAGAAAGAGATGGGACTCCATATGGATTTCATTGACGACACCACCCGAGCTATACAAAATATTCGCCAAAGAATAGAGACTGCTCAGAGCCGACAGAAGAATTATGCGGATCAACGACGTAGGCCTTTGGAATTCGGTGTCAGGGATTTGGTGTTCCTCCGAGTGGCTCCTATGAAAGGAGTAATGAGATTTGGGAAGAAAGGAAAGTTAAGTCCGCGCTATGTGGGACCGTACAAGATCCTGAACAGAATTGGCAAGGTGGCTTACGTGCTCGAGATACCTCAGGAGATATCATTAATCCACAACGTGTTCCACGTATCGATGCTCAAGAAATGTATTCCCAATGCAGACCAAGTGATGGAGTCGCAGGCCGTACAAATCCAGGAGGACCTGAGTTATGAAAGCAAACCCATACGGATCCTGGATCGAGATGTCAAGAGACTGAGGAAGAAAGATGTGCCCTTAGTCAAGGTCTTGTGGCAAAGTCAACAATATGAAGAAGCTACCTGGGAATGCGAGGACGATATGAAACAAAAGTTTCCGGAGTTATTTTAAGTTCGAGGACGAACATCCCAGAAGGTATGGAGAATTGTAACACCCCACTAAAATTCCCTTCAATATTATCCCTAATATTGAGTATGATTCATGAATAATAGTTAGAGTTGTGAGAGTTTTAGTGTAAGTGTTAATAGGCCTTATATGGGCTCTAAATGGTGGAAATTCCTAATGGGTCTTAAATAGCACTTATTAGTTATCCTAACGGGCCCCATGAGGATAAAAGAAATAATGGGCCCCATGAGGATAAAAGAAATAACACATCATGTAATGTGCCTTACTTTAGATGGGCTTGCAAAAGAATAAAAAAAAAGAAATGATGTAGGTGCCAAGGATTGAACCTTGGACCTTAGATATGTTGTAAGCCTTAAGAATGCATATGTAACCAATTCATCTAGCAAGGGATGCTATTAGGAGGATAAAGGAAATTGTAGATAGGTGTAAGGATAAGGGAGATGAAGAGGCACCATGGAGGATGAAGAGTCACCATGGAAAGTGAAGAGGCATACCTCTTCATTTACTATAAGAAGATGAGGAAAGAAAGAAAATGCTATAAGGCATCTTCTCCTCCTTCTCATTGCCGAAACCACCAAGCCCTTTCCCCGTCAAGAAAATTCTCTCCAAGAAGATCTAACGAAGGCTTTGTGTTTGTGAAGCAAAGGAAGAGCCAAGGAGCAAGAAGTTCTTTCATTCTCCTTCTAGGTGATATATTTTGTTTGGAAATCTTTAGCACAAGGGTAAGACTCCCCTCACCTGCAACATAATAGTTCATATATGTTTTGTTCATGTTCTTGTATGTTCTTGCGATGTGTTGCTAAAATCGTGAAGCTTTTCCCTATGAGCAAGTTTCGGCAAACATGAGTTTTAGTGCCTAGGTTTGTGTTTGATGCTATCTAATGACTCCAATGTTTTCTTGATGTTATGTTATGAGTTATTATGAAAAAAAAAGATGAAGCAAAAAGACCCTTAAAAGTTTAGGCCAAGGTTCTCAAGAAGCCATAGACTTTTTGGCCATAAGAAGATGTTTGGGTTCTTTTTGACTAACTAATGATTTTTAATTCCTTGTTAATGTTGTTTGAGGGTTTTATATATTTTAGGCCATGTTTCGCCTCTGAACATGTTCGGTTAATACCCTAAATAAGGGGAAAAAATGAGTTAAAGATGTCATGTTACTTGCTAATGCTTTCAAGTGTTAGTGTATGTATTATATGCATGTTGTATGAACCATTTGCTTTTGTTTTTGTCATTTTCATGTTGATATGAACCTTAAAAATTTCTGATCAGTTTCTTAAATTGAGATTTAGGATGGGTTAAGGTCACTACCTCACTTGATAATGTCCCTTTGTAGTAGGATATTCAATGTATGCATGTTGTATGAGTTGTGTGATGTTGTGTTGTGTTTTATGCCATGATAACCCTATATAAATGTTTTGACCAGTAGAGTATATGTTGAATTATGGTTGAATTAAAGGTATCCATGTCTCATTATGCCATGATAGATGAAAAACATGGAACAAGTTCCCTAGGTGTATCTCTTTGTAATAGGATATTCAATGTATGCAAGTTGTATGAGTTGTGTGATGTTGTGTTTTGTTTTTATGCCATGATAACCCTATCTAAATGTTTTGACCAGTAGAGTATATGTTGAATTATAGTTGAATTAAAGGTATTCATGTCTCATTATGCCATGATAGATGAAAAAAATGAAACAAATTCCCTAGATGTATTACCCTTAGTTTTAAATTGATCATTATGTGTTTTGTGAATCATGAATGATAAGTTGGCATGTTATAAATTTTCTTACCATGAAATTATATTTTCTCCATGCCATGATTCATGCTTGAATGTTATGATGATATTTATGTTTTGAATGTATGCCCATGACATGTATGACATTATGAATAAAAGAATGTCTAAAGAGCAATTTCTAAGAAAAGAAAAGAAATGACGAACGAAATTGCTATTGAAAAAAAAGGAATCATGTATGCTATTTTACTTTATGTATTGGCTTGTACCGAATCTTGAAAAAGGTCCAAGGGATGGGCTCCTAAGCAAGGCCCCGGTTCTGGACTACCGTAGCTGTCCCTAGGTGCCAAGGTTGCCTAGTGTAGGGACCGGGTGCATGTTGACATGGATGCGGGTTCGTAATTTTAAAATTAATTACGTGCAGCGGAAGGTTTAGCATAAATAATTTCTCAAATTATTTAACCACACATCTAAGCATGCAATTTTAACTTGTGCAGACATGATCATATATTTAAAATTTTGTAGAAACGTAAACTAATTTACGTATTACCTCGCGTAACTCGAAGGAAGGGACGAGATCCAACCGTAAGCGTCCCTTGGAAGCTCCGCCTCTATTCGCATCCACGCCAACTATATTCGGGATGACTTCGCAAAGCCACGAGTTTCGTGTTCTCGAGAACTACTAGATTATCTGAGAACGCGATAAGAAAAACTAAGAGAGAAGTAATCACATCGAAAAAACTCACTACCAAGGTTGGCCGGAATCACAATTCCGGCGAGAAGGAGGAAGATGACTTGCGCCCAATCCCAAGGTGATGATGGTCGGAGAGGAAGATCGTCCCAACGAAAGAACTTCGTCGCCTCGGTGCTTCTCCTTGTGCTCATGGCAAGAAGAAGGGAGAAGAACCTTGTGGCCGGCCAAGAGGAAGAAGGGAGGAGAGGGAGAGAGCCTAGGCAAGAATACTTCGATTATTTTTCAAGCCTTGCCTTGGGTCCTTTATATAGTAGCCTCTCAACCGCCAAGTCTCTTTTTTCTTATGGAATAAATTTTCTATGACTTATTCCATCATGCCAAGTTTTATCATATTTTAATTCATGATAAAAATCAACCAAGTCTCCTTTTTCTTATGGAATAAATTTTTTTATCATAGTAAATCAATCCATGATTGATTTTATAAAATAAAATAAACCAATCCATGGTTCATTTTAATTTCCATGAAAAATAAACCAAACCTTGGTTTATTATATAAAAATTTATATCATCCATAATTTTATAAAACAAACCACACTTGGTTTATTTTATAAATTGAACCAAAAACTTGGTTCTCTCCCTATGTTGTGGCCGGCCAAGCAAAGAGGATGGAGACCCTCTTTGGCCGGCCCATCCAAGCCTTTTTACGCTTCCGATGCGTCTCTGAAAAATTCAGATTCGACTTACTGTTTGTCTCAACCAAACCTAATCTCTCTTGATTGGAAAATCCAATTTTCAACTCGTTTTAAATCCCACGGATTACTCGTAGTGCGTGTGACTAAATAGGCTTTCGATTTATGTTGGTCGTCTATAATTAACCAATTATAGAACGATCATGAGTGGCACCTAGTAGTACATCATGATCCCCAATTAATCGAAAAATCAACGGTTGACCTCAGAAACTATTCTGAAACCTTCAGCAGCTATAATTAATCGTGTCTCATTCCCTTCACCATCTTATACCCACTTGGTTCAGGACATGGTCTATGTGTGTGAGTCCCCACTAGGCTGACTATGTCACACCTAGCCCAAGTAACGTTTTCTCGCCCTACGGATTCTAATTACTCTCATGTATTTAAGAGATTCATACTCTGAACATGTCAAACTTTGGCCAGAGGCATCGAGTAACAATCCGACGATAGGCCTCGGGTATACATCTCCTCGCAAGGAGTGGTGAATCCTTTGTAGGCTGTTCAAACATCTTCGGGCACTTCGGCTTATACCTAATCATCCTGGGTCCACACCTCCTTGGAGATGCTTGCTTAAGATGTCAAAGTATAAGTCTCCATGACCAAGATGACTTGAACACCGCAAGTCAAAGGAACATCGCACTTATGCTGCAGTAAGAACTTCACTGTCATATCTATATGTAGACTACCATATGAAGTTTTACAGCCAGTCACTCCAATGAACTAGTTCCCTTAACTAGCATTCATGTTTATCTCCAGACATCTCAATGTCACCAGCCAGTGAGAATCAGCTGATTAGAGAATAACCCATGCTATTATCAACAGAATTGATAGTGTCCGTATTTATCAATTCATCGACTAGGGACAATTTCAATACTTAACAATTGCACATGTAGAAATAATCACTAGTTGTGAATTCATCACAAATTCTCTCATGCTGTGAATTGTATTGCGGACATTCAGTAAATGAGTTTAAGATCTCAATCAAATACATAAACATGTATACTCAAATAGTGAATATTCATTTATTAAAATAAATGATTACAATCATAAGGCGATTGCCTTAAGACACTTTTCTCATATCACTAACAAACTCCCACTTAGCCTAATGCCAATCGCTACGGTACCCAATACCACGGGCTCTAACATGACCCTCAAACTTGCTTTGAGGCAATGCCTTAGTTAAAGGATCCGCTAAATTCCTTTCAGTGGGAATTTTCTCAAATTGTACATCATTCCTACTTATAATCTCTCTGATCAGATGATAGCGGCGAAGCACATGTTTGGATCGCTGATGAGACCTTGGTTCCTTTGCATGTGCAATAGCTCCATTGTTGTCGCAGTAAACCGGTATTGCTTCATCAATGGTTGGAACCACACCAAGTTCGGAGACAAACTTCTTGATCCAGACTGCTTCTTTTGCTGCTTCCGGAGCTGCAATATATTCCGCTTCCGTGGTAGAATCCGCTACAGTGTCTTGCTTGGAACTCTTCCAACTTATTGCATCTCCATTCAAAATAAATATGTATTCGGACTGAGATTTGGAGTCATCCTTATCTGTGTGGAAACTGGCATCTGAATACCCACCTATTTCCATATCACCTTCTCCATATATTAGGAGCATATCCTTAGTTCTTCTTAAGTACTTGGGGATTGTCTTGACAACCGCCCAATGATCCATTCCTGGATCAGACTGGTATCTTCTTGTGACGCTCAGAGCATACGATACATCAGGCCTAGTACATAACATAGCATACATGATAGATCCTATCGCGGATGCATAAGGAATCTTATTCATGCAAATCCTCTCGTCTTCTGTGCGTGGACACATAGACTTCGAAAGGTTGATCCCATGCCTGATGGGATGGTATCCTTTCTTGGATTCCGACATGCTAAACCTTTCTAGCACTCGGTCTATATATGTAGACTGCGAAAGACCAAGCAATCGTTTTGATCTATCTCTATATATTCTAATCCCAAGGATATAGGTTGCTTCTCCCAGGTCTTTCTGTTGGGACCAGGTGCATGTCGACAAGGATACGAGTTCGTAAAATTTTAAATTTTTACGTGTAGCGGAAGAATTTGCATAAAATAATTTTTTAAATTATTTTAACTTCGTATCTAGCATGTAATCTTATGGTGTGTTGACATAATCATAAAATAAAACTTTGTGGAAAAGTAAACTAATTTACTTTGTACCTCGCGTAACTCGAAGTAAGGGACGAGATCCAACCGTAGCGTCCCTTGGAAGCTTCGCCTCTATTCGCGTCCACGCCGAGTTCTCTTCGGGATGACTTCGCAAAGTCACGAGTTTTATGCCGACGAGAACTACTAGATCCTCGGAAGGCACAACTAAGAAGATCAAGAGAAGAAAAGGAAACTAACCAACGAAGTAACGGAATCGAATTCCGAGAGAGAGGGAGATGTAATCCACTTCTTCTTCTTCTTGGTTGGATTCTTCTTCTCCTTGAAGCTCACGGCAACACCTTGCCTTGGTGTAGGTTGGGCGCCGGCCCTAATGGAGCTAGGGTGGCTGCCGGCCCTAATGGAGCTAGGGTGGCTGCCGGCCCTAATGGAAGGGAGGGGGAAGGAGGAGAGAAGAGAAGAGAGAGAGGGAGAGCTCTATTTCGATTATCCAAATCTTAGGAATCCAAGGCTTGCCTATGGTTCCTTATATAGTTGCTTCTCCCTTGCCAAGTCTCCTCTTAACCGAATTAACGGAATTAACGGAATTAGTTATCATAAGAAATTTATCCTATAAATTCTCTTATGAATTATTCCGTTTAAACCAAGTTTTATTATAACTAACTTTATAATAAAACTAATTAGTTATCATAAGAAATTTATCCTATAAATTCTCTTATGAATTTTATTATAACTAACGTTAAAATAAAAATAATTAATTATCATAAGAAATTTATCCTATAAATTCTCTTATGAATTATTCCGTTTAAACCAAGTTTTATTATAACTAACTTTATAATAAAACTAATTAGTTATCATATGAAATTTATCCTATAAATTCTCTTATGAATTTTATTATAACTAACTTTATAATAAAACTAATTAATTATCATAAGAAATTTATCCTATAAATTCTCTTATGAATTATTCTGTTTAAACCAAGTTTTATTATAACTAACTTTATAATAAAACTAATTAATCTCTCCTTTTATTATGGAATAAATTTTATAAGAAATTTATAAACTTTCTTATTATGGAAAAATCAATTCATAATTGATTTTATAAAATTAAAATAAACCAATTCATGGATTATTTTAACTTCCATAAAAAGAATAAATTTCTATAAATTTATTTATATAAATTTCTTTATACAAATTTATTTATCTATAATTTATAAAACAAATCGCTCTAGATTTGTTTTATTAATTAAACCAAAATTAATTGGTTTACTCCCTCTATTGTGGCCGGCCAACCAAGGAGGGTTGGCACCCTCTTTGGCCGGCCCAAGCCGAGCCGAACCAACGCGAATTAAACTCATTTAACTCGCCCAAAAAGCCTTCAAAAGACTTAGCCATTTTAGCTTCCATTGTGCCTCTGATAAATTCAGATTCGACTTATTTCTCTTGATCGGAAAATCCAATTTTCAACACGTTTTAAATCCCTCGGATTACTCGTAGTGCGTGTGACTAAATAGGCTTTCGATTTATGTTGGCCGTCTATAATCAACTAATTATAGAACGATCATGAGTGGCACCTAGTAGTATATCATGATCCCCAATTAATCGAAAGATCATCGGTTTGACCTCAGAAGAAATTATTCTGAAACCCTTCAGCAGCTCTAATGAATCGTGCCCGATTCCCTTCACCATCTTATACCCACTTGGTTCAGGACACGGTCTATTTGTGTCAGTCCCCACTAGGCTGACTACGTCACACCTAGCCCAAGTAGTGTCTTTCTCGTCCTTTGGATTTCTAATTACTCTCATGTATTTAAGAGACTCGCACTCTAAACATGTTATACTCTGGCCAGAGGTTTTGAGTATCAATCCGACGATAGGCCTGGATATACATCTCCTCACAAGGAGTGGTGAATCCTTTGTAGCCTGTTTAAACATCTTCGGGCACTTCGGCTTATACCCAATCATCCTGGGTCCACACCTCCTTGGAGATGCTTGCTTAAGATGTTAAAGTATAAGTCTCCATGACCAAGATGACTTGAATACCGCAAGTCAAAGGAACATCGCACTTAAGCCGCAGTAAGAACTTCATTGACATTTCTATAGATAGATTCCATATGAAGTCTTACAGCTAGTCACTCCAATGAACTAGTTCTCTTAACTAGCATCCATGTTTATCTCCGGACATCCCAATGTCACCAGCCAGTGAGAATCAATTGATTAGAGAATAACCCATGCTAGTCTCAACAAAATTGATAGTGTCCGTATTTATCAATTCATCGACTAGGGATATTTTCAATACTTCACATTTGCACATTTAGAGATAATCACTAGTTGTGATCCCATCACAAATTCTCTTATACTGTGAGTTGTATTGCGGACATTCAGAAGATGAGTTTAAGATCCCAATCAAATACACAAGCATGTATACTCAAATAGTGAATTATCATTTATTAAAATAAATATTTTACAATCATAAGGCGATTGCCTTAGGACACTTCTCTCATATCACTAACAAACTCCCACTTGGCCTAATGTCAATCGCTACGGTATCCAATACCACAGGCTCTAACATGACCCTCAAACTTGCTCTGAGGTAAGGCCTTAGTTAAAGGATCCGCTAAATTCCTTTCAGTGGGAATTTTCTCAATTTGTATGTCATTCCTACTTATAATCTCTCTGATCAGATGATAGCGGCGAAGCACGTGTTTGGATCGCTGATGAGACCTTGGTTCCTTTGCTTGTGCAATAGCTCCATTGTTGTCGCAGTAATCCAGCACTGCTTCATCAATGGTTGGAACCACGCCAAGTTCGGAGACGAACTTCTTGATCCAGACTGCTTCCTTTGCTGCTTCCGAAGCTGCGATATATTCCGCTTCCGTGGTGGAATCCGCTACGGTGTCTTGTTTGGAACTTTTCCAACTTACTGCGCCTCCATTCAAAATAAATACGTATCCAGACTGAGATTTGGAGTCATCCTTATCTGTCTGGAAACTGGCATCTGTATACCCACGTATTACCATATCTCCTTCTCCATATATTAGGAATACATCCTTAGTTCTTCTTAAGTACTTAAGGATTGTCTTAACAGCCGCCCAATGATCCATTCCTGGATCCGACTGGTATCTGCTTGTGACGCTCAAAGCATACGATACATCAGGCCTAGTACATAACATAGCATACATGATAGATCCTATCGCGGATGCATAGGGAATCTTATTCATGCAAATCCTCTCGTCTTCTGTGCGCGGACACATAGACTTTGAAAGGTTGATCCCATACCTGATGGGAAGGTAACCTTTCTTGGATTCCGACATGCTAAACCTTTTTAGCACTCGGTCTATATATGTAGACTGCGAAAGACCAAGTAACCGTTTTGATCTATCTCTATAGATTCTAATCCCAAGGATATAGGTTGCTTCTCCCAGGTCTTTCATGGATAAAGTTTTGGATAACCAAATTTTAACTGTCTGTAAGACTGATATATCGTTTCCTATAAGTAAGATGTCATCGACATATAATACTAGGAATACGACTGCACTCCCACTAACCTTCTTGTACACACAAGGTTCGTCAGGATTTTGTGAGAAATCAAACTCTTTGATTGTCTCATCAAAACGGATGTTCCAGCTCCTAGATGCTTGCTTTAGTCCATATATGGATCGTCGAAGCTTGCATACTTTGGTTTTATCAACCGATGTGAAACCTTCAGGTTGTATCATGTATACATCCTCAAGTAGGTTTCCGTTAAGGAAAGCTGTTTTCACATCCATTTGTCATATCTCATAATCATAATGAGCTGCTATGGCTAGGAGCATCCGAATGGATTTAAGCATAGCTACTGGTGAATAGGTTTCGTCATAATCAATTCCTTGCTTCTGACGATATCCTTTTGCCACTAATCTAGCCTTAAAGGTAACAACATTACCTTCCATGTCGGTTTTCTTCTTGAAAACCCACTTGCACCCTATGGGCTTAATCCCTTCAGGTGGGTTA
>JAGFNQ010005544.1:115079-148824 GCA_024364735.1 Boesenbergia rotunda
AGAAATGCGAGAGAGGGGGGGGGGGGGGAGAATATCGCAAATCGTTCGGATTTAAAAAGAGTAAGTGCGCAGCGGAAATAAGACACAAAAACAATGCTAACAAGGTCGTTTTATTTAATCGGAGCCTATGTCGACTCCTACTCCAAGGCCCACGGTCGTTGACCGTTTTCTGCGGGCAATTCTATACGTTCGAGAAAGTTTACAATAAAATATTACAGAATCAGAGTAGTAAACTTAATCAAGCTCTTCGTTACCGACGTTCGGTGTAGATCGAAGTGTTGGAGCAGCAGGACGTCGTCAGCTCGAGTTGGAAGAGTTTGGGAGCGTGTCGTGGAAGCAGAAGAGCGTGGAAGCGTCGCAGAAATTGATGCTCTGAAGAAGGAGGTCGAGGGCCCTTTATATAGGGCCTAGGGGCGCCCTGGTCGACGGGGGCGCCCCCACGTGGCAGCAGATCCGGTTGTAGCTCGGTCGCCGTCTGATCCCATTATCCTCGGGATCCGGTTTGACCGGGGCGCCCGGAGGACTCGGGGCGCCCGGATTGACCGGTCAAAGCCTCATCTCTTCGGCTTCGCAGGGATGCGCTTCGGCAGCTGGCAGTGGGGGCGCCCGAGACACGCGGGGCGCCCGCGACAAGCGGGTTGAAGCGCGTCGAGGTTGTTAGAGACTTGGGTTGACCTTGGGGGCGCCCTGGTCGTCCGGGGCGCCCTGCTCAGCTTCTGCCACACTCCTTTGAGGCTCTCTGAGCTGCAGATACTCAGTCCTTCGATCCTGCATCCAGGGTTAGTCCAAATAACAATAATATTATTATTTTATACAGCCTTAGCTGTCTTGGTTCTGACTTTGGTCTCCAAAATGGAGCCCTAGGTCGAATCGACGCCTAATGTTCCCTCAAGGGGAACGCGTCCTCACCTACTCCTCTCGGGAGAGTTTACCTGGTGCCAACCGGATCCTCCAGTTGGACTTTTGCCCGGCAGTCCTTCGCCAGGTCTTGAGTTACCAAGTTGCCCTTCGCTTGGTGCCTAGCTGCCCTTCGCTAGGTCTTTTCTTCTGGCAGTCCTTCGCCAGCCTAGCAGTCCTTCGCTAGGGCTTTAGCATTCTGGCGGTCCTTTGCCAGTGCCTAGCAGTCCTTTGCTAGGGCTTCTCCTGTCTGGCAGTCCTTCGCCAGTGCCTAGCATTCCTTCGCTAGGGCTTTTCCTGTACACTCAAGAAGCTTGTTAGACAACAACTAACCCTTAACTTTTGAACCCTTTTGCCAATATCAAAACACAGTTTGACTTGGGTGCATTCTGCACCAACAATCTCCCCCTTTTTGATATATGGCAACCTAGTTCAAAAAGTTAAGGAAAAAAAATGCTGAAATTGAAATCCTAAATTAGATTCCCTCCCCCTGGAAGAAATCTCCCCCTAGGTTTTTCAAAAATAGGTGGTGTGAGTTAAGTACTTAGAAGATTTCAGGTTTTGGAAAAATTTCAGACTTAGAAAATTTTCAGTTTTGGAAAATTTCAGACTTAGAAAATTTTCGGTTTTGAAAAATTTCAGACTTAGAAAATTTTCAGTTTGGAAAAATTTCAGATTTAGAAAATTTTCAGTTTGGAAAAATTTCAGACTTAGAAAATTTTCAGTTTGGAAAAAATTTTTTGGAAAAATTTTAGACTTAGAAAATTTTCAGTTTTGGAGAAATTTCAAGCACTACGTTAAGCTTAAAATATAATTTCAAAACACATAGTTCAGAGTTGGAAATTTTTAAAGAGAATTTTAAAAACCTTTAAGCTAACAATAGTTTTAAACAAAAACATTAAGTTTCAAAATAATTCAGAGTTTAGAAATAAAAACTAACTTAACTTTTTGAAGAAGACAATGGAAAAAAATTTTAAAACAATTTTTGTTCCCTGTTTCCTTTCCAACTCTCCCCCTTTGACATATATCAAAAATCCAGAAAAAAAATTTGCAATAATTAAAGCATTTGCTGTACTGAATCAAACTGGAACCTAAGTCTGGTTAAATCTTTAGGGACGTGTCTAACCCAATTAGCTACTTACCAACTGTTATAAACAGTAGTTTTCGCTAGGGTTAGTCAAGTTAAGTGCGTTGTTCAAGTTAGATTGTCTAAACTTGATACTTAACTTGATTGCTGTTCTGTTTGTATTTAGTGCCCCAACTACTGCAGATGCACTGACTTAAAGCATCTTGAGTTAAGGCAAAGACCTAAGCATCTCAACCCTTTCTAGGTTATCACTCAAAGTACCTTAAGGTGCTTGTGAGATGCTGGCTTCTAGATCTATAGGTGCATGCAATTCTAGGGTTAGAGCCTAGGCTAAGTCCATTTCGAAAAAAACTTAGTTTTGAAGGGGGTAGTTTTTGAAATAAAACTAAGTCAAGAAAAAAAATTTTAAAACCAAAGTAAAACATTTTTAACAAAGAAAACATTTTAAAATGAATTAAAGCATTTTCAATTAAGGCAGAAGCAAAAAAAATGATTCTACTTTACTAAGCATAATCCTAACTTAATCAAGTCGGAAATAAACAAGCCAAGCTAAGATAAGCATAAGTCAAACAGAAGTCTAGTACAAGTCAACAGAAGTCAACCCTACTCAGTAGGGATAGTCAAATAGGTACATGTCCAAGTCATCTAGGAAGAGGGACCAGGCTAATCAGGGGAGCTTGGATGCCAGGATCTAAACATGGTCATCATCTCCTGATACTGGGTGTTTCTTTCCTCCCTTTCTACTGCAAACGCGCTCATATACTCGGTATAGTAGCCCTGATGAGTTTCCAGCTGCTCAAGGTGGTAAGCCTCCGATTCTTCCCGGAGGGACTGAACCTGTGTCTCGAGGAGGGATACTCGCTCGTAGAGTGTCGGACGATCGGGCTGAGCTAACTCTGCTGCTAAGTCGGCAACGTCGATCTCAACCTCCTCGTCGGCAATGTCCTGTGCAGCTGGTCGGCGTCTCCAAGTCAGAACCCCGGTGCCCGAGACATCTATACCGGCTAAGGAAAAGTTCCTATATCCTATCTCGTTGAAGTCGGTCATCGTGGTAATCTCGCCTTCAGTGATGTTTCGGCCGTGATGGTGGAGGATCGAGGTGATGACGTGGCAGAAGGGGGTGCGGACCCGTCCCTGAGTGGACACACTAGAGGCATGTAGGATACAGTGGAAGAGGTGAAGGCCTATATCTATGTCCAGATGGTGGATAAGGGCATAGAGGAGAAAGGTGTGAAAGGGTTTCATGGTGGCTATGTCCCTAGTGGATAGAGGAAGGATGCAACAGACAATCACTCTATAGAGAGCGTAGTCCTGAATCGGCAGTCGGGTGGAGTTGAACTGCCCTCCTGCAGGGTCCATGCCCTCCCTAAAGAAATAGTTGTATAAGGTGTTCAGATCAATATGAGAGTAGGGGGCATCGAAAGGTAGGTTTCTTGGAGGGTAGCAGCAGAAGATGGACTGAGATTGTCGGAGTCCAAGAAATCAGTTCAGTAGGGTAGGAGTGATGGTCAAGGGCATTCCTTGAACGGTAGTGACGAAGCTCAATTGGTCTTGCGTAACTATATTGTTATAGAATTCTGCACATAAGGTGTTGTTGATCGGATGTGTGCAGAATATGAGGTTATCCAGTTGATAGTAGTTAATTGCGGACATTGCAATTGGACAGGAATGGGTAAAGAATTGACGGTTAAGGTAACTCATCTTAATCGGAACGTAGGTGGTTCGGGCGAATTTATTACAAAGTTCTAGGTTTGGAAACCTAGGGTCGGGACTGAGCTCGTTACCGGGGTTCGACTGAACTGCTCGGCGTTTTCTAAGTGTAGAAAAATACGTAATTAAGGATAAACTTTGGATTATAAGAAGAGACTTAAAGAATATGAAAAAAATACGTAATTTAAGAAAAATTAATTGCACAACTAAATTTCATACCTTGGAGGCATGGTTGAGGCAAGGGTGGGCTTAGGTTCACTTGATCCACAAGAATGATGCAAGGGGAAGAAGAAGTGTGAGATGTGGTGTGGGAGGAGAAGGAGACTCGGGTCCCTTTTATAGGGGTTTTAAGGGGGGCGCCCGAGAGGTCACGGGCGCCCTGATCAAGGCTGGTCAACTGCAGCTTTTGCTGCTTTAACTGGCGTGGACAACAGCTTTGTCGATGGGGCGCCCGACAGGTCACGGGCGCCCTCGTCAACGGTAGTTGATTGCAGCCTTTTGGCTGCTTTAATCAGCGTGGGGACAGAAGTGTATAGGGGCGCCCGACGGGTCACGGGCGCCCTTGTCAAGTCGGTCAAATGCAGCTTTTGCTGCTTTGACTGGAGCTGGTGTGTTGTCAGTGTTGTCGGGGGCGCCCGACAGGTCACGGGCGCCCTCATGGACTGCTTTCAGCAGCCTTTGACCCTTTTGACTAGGTTTGACTGTTTGACTTAGTTTGACTGTGTTTGACCATGTTTGACTATGTTTAACTGTGTTTGACCATGTTTGACTATGTTAACCACAGTTTGACCATGGTTATGAAAGCACAAGCAAGGTGGTTTAATTTGAGCTTAATTTTTCTGTCTCACTGAATCTAGGTTTTTCAAACACGTTAACCTTAAGGTTTTTGTGAGACAAGTTTGAGGGTAAAAATTAATTTTAAAAAGAAGTTTTAATTTATTTTGAAAAGTTTATTTAGTTTTGAAACAAAATTTAGAGAACAGAAATTTTGAAAACTGATTAAAAGTTTTTCGAAAAAGAAATAGGTTTAAGAAATAGAAATTTTGAAAGCAAATTAAGAGTTTTTCAAAAAAAAACTAGGTTAAAGAAATTTTGAAAACAGATTAGAATCTATAATTATTTGAAATTTGAGTTAGATTCGAATTTGACAAAAGATAGTTTGAATTTGAATTTCAAAAATTGGCTTCCAGGTCTTGGCGAGGTACTAGGCCTTCTTTGGCCGTAGCCTTATGGGATCATCCACCCTTTCCTTGACAAAGCCTTTTAATGAAATTTCATTTTCAAATTAAATTAGGTTATTTTCTGGTCTAACTAGCTTGGGTCTTGGATCGGTAGCTTCGGCTGGTTTCACCAGTCTAAAGAGACCAAGTAGACTTGATCTTATTAGAGTTGGTTTCCCCAACGTACTATCATCTCACCTCCTCCCAATACTATGTTTTCAAGTTTCAAGTAATTGAGTCCTTAAATCTAAGTATTCCTACATCTAAGCATGGCAAATTGCAGAAAATTAAGTAAACATGCAATCAAGCAATTACAAAAAAAAATTATCTAATTATAAAAATTGTTTTGATTTTGACTCCCCCTGGACTAAAGCCTCTGTATGGGTTAGGCAAGATGTGAATCTTGTTCTTGGGGATCCAAAATTGATTTGAACCAGTTGGTTTAGTCAGGCACAGTTTTGGCACCCATGCCTGAACCTTAGGTCTTGACCGGTTCAGTACAGCAAAGTAAGATCGTTGCCGAGATTTGGTTCTGTAGCCAAGTCCGGATCGGTTTAGAACAGACTTCTGTTTTCCAAGAATCATATCAAGGTTCTTGGAACCAGAAGTGAATCGTTCTAAAGCTGTTCTTAAGTCCTTAACTTGAGTTTTCAGAGAGGAGTTCTCTGATTCAAGTTTTTCAACTTGATCAGGGGTTCCTTCCTGAATTTTCTCAGTTAAGGATTTAGACTCAGCTCCCTCTTTCAGGAGTTTTACTTCCTGTCGGAGGGACTCGATTCGGAGTTTGGCTTTCGCCAAATCTCGAGATAGATATGAGATAAGAGAATTTAATTGCAATTTTGAAAAACCTGTTACCCTTATTTCGACGTCGTCGGAGAAGGTCAGCTTGCCGTCGTCCTGGTTCGAGTCTGAGTCAGTCTCGATTTGATTCGAAGCGGTCAGGGCTAGAAGATTGGACTGCGGTGCTTCTTCTTCTTCTTCTGAGGAAGACTCGTTCCAGGTTGCTTGGAGTGCCTTCTTCTTTCTGGTCTTTTTGGACTCCTTTAGGCTTGGACATTCAGTCTTGTAGTGGCCCTTCTTCTTGCATTCGTAGCAGGTTACGTTGGGCTTGTGTTTGTCAGTTGCTGGTTCAGCTGGTTCATCCTTTCTTCGGCTTGTTCTCCGTGTGTTGGCTTGGTTCTTCAACTTTTTGTAGTAGCTTCGAGCTAGCCGGACCAGTTCAGATTGATCTCCTTCTTGATCTTCTGTTTCTGAGTCTGAGGTAGACTCGGGTTCAACTTGAGTTTTCTTCTTAGTCGTCCTTCCTGTTTTCCCTGCAAAGAAAGCTATACTTTTCTCGGCCAAATTGCAGTTAGTCTGTTCATGAAGTTCAAGTTCAGAAAATAACTCATCTAACTTAATTTTTGAAAGATCCCTAGAGACCTTGTATGCATCTACCATAGATGCCCACAAGGTGGTCCTAGGGAACGCGTTTAGGGCATATCTTATAAGATCACGGTTTTGAACCTGGTGACCTATTGCGTGAAGACCGTTCATCAATTCCTGGATTCTGGCATGGAGCTGAGCTGCTGTCTCGTTATCTGCCATTCTGATGGTGAAGAGCTTGTTCAGTAGCAGATCGCGTTTGCTGATCCTCGTATCTGAAGTTCCTTCGTGGAGCTTGATCAGTTTAGCCCATAGCTCCTTGGCACTGTTGAAAGGGCCTACGCGGTTCAGCTCCTCTTTCGTTAGTCCGCATTGGAGGGTCTGAGTTGCTTTGGCGTCAGCTTCGATTTTGCGTTTAAGGGCAGTGTCCCACTCTGAGTAGTTTTGCGGTACGCCTTCAGCATTTATGGGAATCATCAGTCCAGACTAGATGATTATCCACATATCCACCTGTGTTTTCAGGTGGACCTCCATTCAACTTTTCCAGTAAGGAAAGTCTTCTCCACTGAAAAGTGGAGGTCTGGCGGTGCTAAAGCCTTCTTGGATGGCCATTGGTTCTGAAATAGCAAATAAAAGAAAAACAACAAAAAATATTCCAAGACTTGGTCTTGGATTAGTAGTGCGGGAAGAATAAATAAACACAAATTTCAAGGGGTGTTGCACCAACCTTGAAAGAAAAATTCGAACAAAAAATATTTAACGAAAAAAAATTGAGAAAAAGAAAAATAATCCGAAATTTTCAAACTGGTGGTTGCACCAAGTTTGAATTCCCCGCTCTGATACCACTTGTTGGATCGAGAAATGCGAGAGAGGGGGGGGGGTGAATATCGCAAATCGTTCGGATTTAAAAAGAGTAAGTGCGCAGCGGAAATAAGACACAAAAACAATGCTAACAAGGTCGTTTTACTTGGTTCGGAGCCTGTGTCGACTCCTACTCCAAGGCCCACGGTCGTTGACCGTTTTCTGCGGGCAATTCTATACGTTCGAGAAAGTTTACAATAAAAATATTACAGAATCAGAGTAGTAAACTTAATCAAGCTCTTCGTTACCGACGTCCGGTGTAGATCGAAGTGTTGGAGCAGCAGGACGTCGTCAGCTCGAGTTGGAAGAGTTCGGGAGCGTGTCGTGGAAGCAGAAGAGCGTGGAAGCGTCGCAGAAATTGATGCTCTGAAGAAGGAGGTCGAGGGCCCTTTATATAGGGCCTAGGGGCACCCTGGTCGACGGGGGCGCCCCCCACGTGGCAGCAGATCCGGTTGTAGCTCGGTCGCCGTCTGATCCCATTATCCTCGGGATCCGGTTTGACCGGGGCGCCCGGATTGACCGGTCAAAGCCTCATCTCTTCGGCTTCGCAGGGATGCGCTTCGGCAGCTGGCAGTGGGGGCGCCCGAGACACGCGGGGCGCCCGCGACAAGCGGGTTGAAGCGCGTCGAGGTTGTTAGAGACTTGGGTTGACCTTGGGGGCGCCCTGGTCGTCCGGGGCGCCCTGCTCAGCTTCTGCCTCACTCCTTTGAGGCTCTCTGAGCTGCAGATACTCAGTCCTTCGATCCTGCATCCAGGGTTAGTCCAAATAACAATAATATTATTATTTTATACAGCCTTAGCTGTCTTGGTTCTGACTTTGGTCTCCAAAATGGAGCCCTAGGTCGAACCGACGCCTAATGTTCCCTCAAGGGGAACGCGTCCTCACCTACTCCTCTCGGGAGAGTTTACCTGGTGCCAACCGGATCCTCCAGTTGGACTTTTGCCCGACAGTCCTTCGCCAGGTCTTGAGTTACCAAGCTGCCCTTCGCTTGGTGCCTAGCTGCCCTTCGCTAGGTCTTTTTTTCTGGCAGTCCTTCGCCAGCCTAGCAGTCCTTCGCTAGGGCTTTAGCATTCTGGCGGTCCTTTGCCAGTGCCTAGCAGTCCTTTGCTAGGGCTTCTCCTGTCTGGCAGTCCTTTGCCAGTGCCTAGCATTCCTTCGCTAGGGCTTTTCCTGTACACTCAAGAAGCTTGTTAGACAACAACTAACCCTTAACTTTTGAACCCTTTTGCCAATATCAAAACACAGGTTTGACTTGGGTGCATTCTGCACCAACAGTGGATCCTTGGATTAGTCACCCATCTGGGTGGATACCAAGTAAACGGTTATTGTTAGCATTGTACTTATTTTCATTTGCATATTATTTCCGCTGTGCTAACGGCTTTGTAGAGAAACAATCCGAAAAAGTGTTATTCACCCCCCTCTAGCACGCCAAGATGATCCATCAGTTGGTATCAGAGCCGGTTCGTTTCGGAAGAACTAATCGTCAACCGGAGCAAGTATAATGGTGTTTCAAGAGGGATACTCCACCGCACGACCACCCTTCTTCAGCGGGAACGACTTCGCTTACTGGAAAGGTAGGATGCAATACTACCTTATGAACGATATTGAGAACTGGATTAGTGTTGCAGATGGCTTCGAGGCACCCGTCGATGAAAGAGCAGAACCTACACCGATGAGATCCTGGTCGAAAGAGATAATGAAGAGGGCGCAGTCCAATGCCAAGGCCACCACCACATTGCAATGCGGGCTCTCAAAGGAGCAACTGAACAAGGTGGGGCCGTTCAAGAGAGCCAAGGAACTGTGCGACAAATTGGTGGAACTGAACGAGGTGTCAAACGAGTCCAGAAGAGCCAAGAAGGACTTGCTCGTGGCCCAACTCTAATCCCTATCCATGAAGAGGTGAAGGAGGTAATCAATGAGCTCCACATGATTGGAGAGAAGATCGAGACCCGGGAGATCATCAGGTACGTTCTACAAGCCTTCCCGAGAACCACCTTATGGGCATCCATGGTTGATGCATACAAGGTATCAAGGGATCTGTCCATTGTAAAATTAGATGACTTATTCTATGAATTTGAGCTACACGAGCAAGCTAATGTCTCTGCCAAAGAGAAAGGTATTGCTTTTGTTGCAGAAAAGGAGAAGAAGAAGAGGAAGGAGAAGAAGAAGGTGATCTACTCCTCCTCATCAGATTCAGAGGAATCCAGTGCCTCCTTGGATAGCGATCAAGAGGCGTTCATGGTAAAAAAATTTCGTAGAGCCTTTAAAAGTTTGTCTAACCAGTCCTATGCTAGGAGAGTGTCCAAAGGTAAGGGTAAGGCCAAGGACATCATATGCTACAACTGCCACCAAGAGGGACACATGAAGAACGAGTGCCCTCAATTGAAGAGAAGAGATGACAAGAAGGAGGAAAAGAAGAAAGGTGACAAGAAGAAGTCAAAGGGAAAGGAGAAGGGTGCCACCAACCTCAAGGCGACGTGGGATGATCCATCATCCTCAGAGGAAGAAGAAGAGCAAGTCTCCCACTTTACTATTATGGCGCAAGACCACTCAGATTCATCAGATGATGAAAGAAGCTCAAGTAGTGAAGATGAGAGTACCTCCTCTTCATCATCCGAGTCAGAAGCTTCGGTAAGTGAGGTATACCACTTACCCTCCTCTACTTTAGTAAAGATCATTTCTAGCACTAACATGGACTTAGCTAAGGCTAGAAGTAAGATTAAGGATCTAAAAGAAGAAATTGCCATGCTTAGAGTAGAATCTACCAAACATGAAGAATTGCATGCTAGCTCTATTACATCACATGCTTCACATCATGAAACTGAAAATAGGGAACTAAGGAAAAAGGTAGATGACCTCACAAAGGCCCTTAGGAAATTCTAATTAGGATCTAGCAACTTAGATATGATAATTAACAGTCAAAGGGTTGTTTACAACAAGGCCGGTCTGGGATATAGGCCAAAGACAAAGGAAGTGGTCTTTGTATCACTCACGGGTAGGATTGGTGCATTTAGGAGACTAGGGGCTAAGGGAAACATCAAGAAGGCATGGGTACCTAAAAGATTTCTAAATGATGCTTATGGATCAAAGATTTGGATACCAAAAGAATATGTTTTTCATATTGTATAGGTAAAGGTGAAGGAGACCTCAATTATGTGGATAGTAGATAGTGGATGCTCAAGACACATGACCGGGGATGTGAGCAAGTTCACTACTATTAGCTACTTGAGAGAAGGGACGGTCTCCTTTGGGAATAGTAGAAAATTGAGAATCATTGGTAGGGGGACCATTGAGGTATCTCCCACAATTTCTATATATAAGGTACTCCTTATTAAAGATATGAAGTTCAATTTACTAAGTGTGAGTCAATTATGTGATGCCGGGTTTAGGGTCGAATTTCATGCTAAGAAGTGCCTAATCAAACATGATGAATCTAATGATGTCATATTAGAAGGGTTTAGAGATGTAAATTTATATTATCTTAATCTTGCATATTCTACTAACAATGTTTCTAAGTGTTTCATGTCTAAAGAAGAAGAAGGGTGGTTGTGGCACCGGAGACTTGGACATGTCAACATGAGAAGCATTGCAAAAGTGGCCAAGGAAGAGTTGGTGAAGGGGCTACCAATGATCAAATATGAGAAGACCAAATTGTGTGATGCATGCCAAGAGGGTAAGCAATCAAAATCATCACACAAAGGTAAAACCCTAACCACTACCTCTTTACCATTAGAGCTTTTACATATAGATCTATTTAATTGCCATAGTGCTCCCTCACTTGTAGGGAGTAAATATTGTCTAGTCATAGTAGATGATTTTTCTAGGTTTACATGGGTTTACTTTTTGAAACATAAGGGTGATACTGTAGAGATTTTTATAGGATTTAGTAAAAGGGTAGAAAACGAAAAACATATCAAAATAAACCGAATTAGGAGTGACCACGGTGGGGAGTTCCAAAATGCAAATTTCACACAATTTTATGTTGAAAATGGATACAAGCATGAATTTTCATGCCCAAGGACTCCTTAACAAAATGAGGTAGTTGAGAGGAGAAACCGAGCCCTACAAGAAACTGCTAGAACTATGTTTAATGCATATTCCCTCCCTAACTACTTTTGGGCCGAAGCGGTTAACACCGCTTGCTATATTGAAAACCGAGTATTGGTACATAGGTTTCTAGGGAAAACACCTTTTGAATTATGGAATGGAAGAGTACCACAAGTCCATTACTTTAGAGTCTTTAGATGTAAAGCCTACATCTTAAATACCAAAGATTACCTAAGGAAGTTTGAGTCAAAAGTCGATGAAGGAATTCTAGTAGGATACTCATTAACTAGTAGGGGTTATAGAGTTTACAACAAAAGGACAAAAGTGATTGAGGAGTCCTCAAATGTTAAATTTGATGAAACTACAAATACTACCCTAGAAAAGCCTCAATTGATAAGGATATAGAAGAGGTTCAACCCCTTGCCCAAAGAATCCAAGACCTATATTTGGAGGGCAATGATCAAGGGGGAGTAAGAAGTACCCTAGAGGACGAGGAAGGAGGAGTAAATGAACCCACAACCTCTAGGCCCTTGAGACATCACCATGATCATCCCATTGACCAAATAGTGAGTGATGTAACTCAAGGAGTAAGGACTAGGTCCTATTTTAGGGATCAAACCAGTCAAATAGCTCTATTCTCTCAATTAGAACCCAAGTCCATTGATGAAGCATTGGGAAATATTGATTGGGTCTTAGCCATGCAAGAAGAGCTAAATCAATTTGAGAGAAGTGAAGTTTGGGAGTTGGTTCCTAGGCCCAATGATTGCACCATTGCAACCACAAGATGGGTCTTTAGGAACAAACTAGATGATCAAGGTAAAATCACTAGGAACAAGGCTAGATTGGTAGCTAGGGGATTTAACTAAGTTGAGGGATTAGATTATGATGAGACTTATGCCCCCATAGCTAGGTTAGAATCTATTAGAATTCTACTAGCCTATGCCGCTCACATGGGTTTCACACTTCACCAAATGGATGTGAAGTCGGCATTCCTTAATGGGATCATTAAGGAAGAGGTTTATGTAGAACAACCCCACAGGTTTGAGGACCCTAACTATCCAAGACATGTTTACAAATTAAGAAAAGCCTTATATGGATTGAAACAAGCTCCCCGGGCTTGGTATGAAAGGCTTTCCTCATTTCTAGTGTCTAAGGGGTTTAGAAGAGGAACAATTGACCCTACATTGTTCCTAAAATCTAAGGATAAGGACATATTTGTTGCCAAAGTCTATGTAGACGATATCATTTTTGGGTCAACAAATAATGGCTTCTTATAAAAATTTATCAAGTGTATGGAAGATGAATTTGAGATGAGTCTTGTAGGAGAGTTAACCTTCTTTTTAGGCCTTCAAGTTAAGCAAACTAATGAAGGAACACATGTCTTTTAAACCAAATATGCTAAGGAAATGTTAAAGAAATTTGGCTTAGAAAATGCTAAGGTAGCATCTACACCCATAGGAACCAATGTGAAAATGGATAGTGACCTTGAAGGGAAAATGGTAGACTCTAAGCAATATAGGAGCATGATTGGTAGCCTCCTATACCTAACCGCTAGTAGACCCGATATACTTTTTCCGGTAGGTATGTGTGCAAGGTACCAATCGTGTGCCAAAGAGTCTCATTTGGTTGTAGTTAAGAGGATCCTAAGATATGTGAAAGGTACCCTCAATGTCGGACTTTGGTATCCTAGAACCCCTAGTGTTGATCTAATTGGATACACCGACTCTGATTATGTGGGTTGTAAGCTAGATAGGAAGAGCACTAGTGGAGGGTGTCAATTCCTTGGGTCTTCCTTAGTTAGTTGGAGTAGTAGGAAACAACCATGCGTTGCCCTATCAACAACGGAAGCGGAATATGTGGCAATGGGTGGGTGTGTTTCCCAACTCCTTTGGATCATACACACCTTAGAGGATTATGAGTTGCATTACACCAAGGTCAAAGTCTTGTGTGATAATGTAAGTACAATCAACTTGACTAAAAATTCGGTTAACCATTCTATGACAAAACACATTGAAGTGAAACATCACTTCATTAGAGACCATGTGGGAAGGGGAGACATAGAACTACACTATGTTGAATCAAAGTCGAACCTAGCCGACATCTTTACCAAGCCTCTTCCCGAATCAGAGTTTACATCCTTAAGATGAGGGCTTGGAATGTGTTTTATGGAAGTATAGGATGAACTTGGAGATACTATCTTTGAAAAAGGGTGCTTGATCCATTAGGATGATACATTTGGCTCACTTGTGCTTGTGGCACATTGTTGAACCATTAGAAGTATCAAAATATGAAAACTAGACCAACTATGGGGAAGGAAAGTGTTTAATCAATGGACACTTTGCCCAAAGATCATAGTTGGACATTTTAAACCTTTGAAAACCATTTTATGCTTTATATGCTTTGCCATGCTTTTAAAAGTTATATGATTGCAAAATTAGTTTGTAAGTTTGACACAAAATGAAGTGGTTTTCAAAATTTTGGATTTTTATCAAAAGTCATGCATGTTTGAAATTTTATATGAACTAATATTTTTCCTTGATAGAGTATATCATTTCAAACATGTATGCAAGTTTTTACATTTTTGGAATTTTCTGGAGGTTTCTGAAATTCGACAGAAAAGCTGAAAATTCTGACTGATAGCGTATCAGTCGACTGCCCCATGGGCAGTTGACTGGCATGCTTGTTTTTAGATTCTGAGACCTTCTTTCAGAAATCAAATTTTCTCTCATTTGATGCCATAGGGTTGGGTTGCTTGAGGCAATCTTTTTGATGGTGTCAAAGGGGGAGAATGGGTGGTTTAAGTTAGAATTTTAACTTGAAATGGATGGTTTAAGGTTTTCTTTCTCACTTAGACCTTGAATAATTAATAATGGGGAGAAGACATGGATTAAGGGGGAGGTTACCTCTTAGGTTCTGATATGTCTTATATTTTTAATGTTGTTTAGTGTTAAGTGGAAACTTAACTTGGATCATGGATAGAATTGAAAATGGGGGAAGACATGGATTAAGGGGGAGATTACCTCTTAGGGTTACTATGTCTTATGCTTTTTCAATTGTTATCTTTTGCTATTGCAACTGTTGGGTGTTATTTATCTCTAAACTTAAACATATTGCCACACATCAAAAAGGGAGAGATTGTTGAGGCAATCCGCCCTTAAATGATTGGAAGATCATAGTTTTGATGTGTGTGTGGGTGAATATGTTTAAGGTTAGAGTGTTATATTGTATTTGATGTGTGTGATTGAGTTTGCAGGACTTGGAGAATCACACATGGTGGACATATCCGAGGGACGAGAGCCGAGGGAGGAGAGCTCCAAGGGCAAGCCAGGAAGTGGACTTCAAGGGCACACGTGAAGGGTGGCATGGAGGCAAGCCAAGGGAAGGCTTGTGTGCGCATCCGAGGGACGATAGCCAGAGGAAGAGAACTTCAAGAGGCAAGCCAAGAGAGCAGACCTGAAGACAGACGTGAAGGAGAAGGTACGGAGTGGCTGGAACTAAGCTGAGAGGCAGGGCAGTCACAGAGAGTTTTCGGCCTCGGACCAGTCGACTGGCCTTGGGGCAGTCGACTGGTATACCCCGAAAACTAGCCGTTGGCTAGCAATTAATGCTAGGACAGTCGACTGTGTCACGCCCCGAGACCCAGGAACCGCTGATCCAATAGAAAATCAGACAACACCTCCCCTGTCCGGTGGACAATTTACACATACAAACATCCCACGCAGTATATATTTGGCCTCAGGCCTCAAAATATATATAGACCCAACATTAAAACAGGATAACTATAACAATAAAACATAATAAACCATACCTGACTGCGGACCGGTCCGACTTACGATGAAACAACCAATACACAAAAGCCCCTTAGGGCACACAACATATATGACATATACAAATCACTAAAATAAATATAAACACAAAAGCCTTCCAAGTACAATACAAAAACCAAATCGTCGCGATGGGTAGGGACTGGCTGTAGGGCTCTTCTGGCGACTCCAAGTATCTCAACCTGAAATAAAAACATATGGCAACGGGTGTGAGTCCATAAACTCAGCGAATACCCAGCAGATATGCATAGTATGTTATAATAACAATAAGCATCTACATTAATACAGTCTCATATCAACAATAGGGAAAGACTAGTACTGGAAATACTGAGGTAGATCATACCAGAATCCATCTAACCTGAAAAGAGGGTAATAAGTACCAAGGGAATATCAATAGACATATAATCTCAAATAACAAGCCTCCAGAATATGCATGTCAAACAAGTGCAGGAATCAAGTGCAGCAAACAATGCATAATGCAAAATATGCACATGGTGCAATGACATGTGTCACCCCCTAGTCCCAGTCAGGATCATCGTCCACGACGTCCGCGTAGGTAGAGCTGTGACAACCTGTATGCACTCTTCCATCACTGCTCCTTAGTGACCGGGTGGACAGGATGCTGGCAGAGACCACGCTCCTACCCCAAGCAATGGGGGAGTCTAGCTCTCATCTCCTCGTGGCTCAGTACGAGAAGGGATCCCTGGCTGCTACCACGCCCGCAACCACCCTCCACATAGTGGCCGAACGGAGCAATACAGGGCAAATGCACACATCCTACGGTATCCACTAACCCATGAGTGGTCGTGCGCGCATATCATGTACCGGAAGACGATAGGCTCAACCACAAGGGAGTCGCTGATCGCCGGCATGCAACAATGCAGAGAAGGTGTATGATAGATACACATACCTCCCTCACCAAGTCCTCAGTATACTAAGTCTCAGTCTGAAATCCTATAATAGGAAATACTGGTGACCTACAAGGTATACTGGCCGAAAATTACCGATCCCTCATATCAAATACAAGAGATACATCCCGATATCTAAGCATACATATAGATATGACAATATCTGAGACTGTATGGAACTAACAGCATAATAACTCAGGGATAAACAACAAGTATCCAGAACAAACATAATAACCAAGGATAGCGTATAATCTTACTGCTATCTATAACAGTCTATGCATAACAATATGACAATATCAATAAGATAAGTCAAGGGGTACCCGCCTCCAAAGAGTAAAAGTAGTCCGTATCAAATAAGGACCTCCCATCCAAAAGTCCGAAAGAAAGTCAGTGTCCTGTAGCAAAGGTATAATGTTTAGCTACAATAATATATAATTTATAGCTAAACGAATTATCTCAATTTATTAGGATCGTCCTAATTGTTCTATTTCATTTACATAATCACAATTTAAATGAGTAGCCCTTAATTATCCCAAGTTACCTAGATTAGATTCATGTTAGGTTTTTGAAACCCAAATCAATCAAGTTTAGGTTATTAGGTTTAATCCCCTAATTAACCCTAATAATGCCACAACCTAACTAGCTTAGCATTTTAACAACTGAATGGATTAATTCATACTCCACAATGAATTAATTAATCCGAGTCCAATCCGGTTAACAAAAACTCATTTAATTATTGTTTCACTCCATTCCTACAAGGTATCACGCGCCTAGGATCATTACAAGTCATAGTGAAACCCAATTCCTAATTCCATCCATTCTATTAATCCAAATCAATTCATTATTAAATCCTTCAAAGATCAGATAAACTAAACATGATAAATTTGATACAAAATATATCCAAGAACACAGATCTGAAGAACATAACCCATCCCAATAGGTTTGTTATCGAAAAACATAAATCAGACTCAGATTAGGAGCTACATTGCTAGGGAAAACCCTAATCCAAACAAGTTCAACTCCAAAACCTACCATCAGATCAAAACAAATATTCATTCTTACTTATCAACATAAATCTCTCCATATTTCATTCCAAGCACAGATTAGGAAAACCAAACCCAAATTAGCCATTCAATAGCTCATGCCCTAATACCATACCACAATTCAACTGATTAATCTCGTACCCAAAACAAACTTACAACATGGTATCATAAAGCATAACAACGCCCTAATGAAACCCCTACCAAACGCCCACTGAACTCAGCAACACCTCACATGGAAAAAAGTTAAACCCAGAGCACACATTCAGAAATCAACCCAAAAATCCAATAGCCAACCAAAAATCCAAACAGATTGGCAATCTTAATTACTGATTAGAAAGCATACGGCCAAGAGCAAGAAACATAAATCATAAATGAACTCTAATGATTATCAGAGACCCACCATCCCCGATTCAAACACTTAGAGACAAATCAGATAACAGAATTGAAATCAAACGCCACTTCACAAACTGATCCAAATCTATGAGGGAAGGGAATCTATGAATGAAGATCTAGCTTAATCTCTAGGATTCAAATTCTACTGACCTGTTCGGGACCAGAGGAAGAACGCTACACATTCGGTGTCGGAATTGGCAGAGGGAATTGGCAGTCGCCAAAAGGCGGAGGCGACGATGCTCGGCTAGGGATAGCAACGCTCAGACGTAGAGAACGAGGGGAATCTCTTCTCTGATCACACAATCGCAAACTTAGATCCACGCGTGAAGAAAGCGCCGGCGAGGAGAAGAGAGACGAGACGTCAACACACCGAAAGGTGGCACCTGTGCTCGTGACCGGAGAGGATCTAGCGGCGTCGATGAGCGAGGAGGGTGCGCTCGTGTGGTGAGGAGGTGAGGGAGCTGGCGGCCGAGGGGTTCGGCGCTAGGGCATCACGAGAAGAAAAGGGAGGAGAGTCGGGCATCTGCGGCTAGGGCTCGGGAAAAACCGAAATAAAAAGGGGGAAAAGGTCTTTCGCAGAAAAGCCCCTGACTTTTCCCAAATTCGCCTTCTAATGTTAGGGCAAAGGATTTTACCATTTAACCCTCTCATTTATTTCAAACCACCTCAAAAATTTCTAGAGTTAAATTATTTACACTCGAAAACTCTAATTCTTTCGATATATTTTCCAAAAATATTATTATTATTATTATTATTTTCTAGTTTTGAATTTGCCGTATTTTACAGACTGCCCCTGGGGCAGTCGACTAGTGCGGGGCTGGATAGACTGTAAGTTTGTCCTGTTCTCCTATAAAAGGAGCACCTTTTTGCACGTGAGCGGTACAGTTCCGTACAGTGTCGAAGTGCTGCTCGTCTGAAGAGTGTTTTCTACTTCCTCTCACATTCTACTTAATTCTGTAAAGAGGAAGATCATGACAATAAAGGTTTCTCCGCCTGAAGGAGGTTTTCATAATGAAACTGGTGCTCGCGGCGTGGATCCTTGGATTAGTCACCCATCTGGGTGGATACCAAGTAAACGGTTATTGTTAGCATTGTACTTATTTTTATTTGCATATTATTTCCGTTGCGCTAACGACTTTGTAGAGAAACAATCCGTAAAAGTGTTATTCACCCCCCTCTAGCATGCCAAGACAATCCATCAGGCGACCCATGTCATTCCAAGGTCCACTCGGCCGGGATGTGGGCCATCACTTCCGGTCAGAGTGACATGTTCTAGGTGAGTCAAATCCTACTCATGAACATCCAACCAAGAAAGATACCACTCCTTGCTTGGGATAGAAATGCCCGAACAGGTACTCTCAGGCTAACCTAATCTATAGGTCTAAATGTTAAAATTGATAGCTCCCGGGTGGGAATGATCATCTCACTTGAAACTCCTAGGCGGGAATGATCATCTCACATGCAACTCCCAGGTGAGTACGATCATTCCTCATATAGTTCCTGAACGGGGATCGAATTGAGTGATGACTTCGAAACAACCTTGAGCAAATAAAGCCTATTGTCATAAATCTCTTTACGGTTAGCAGATGGGGCATCAAAGCCTTAAAGATGGAGCAGTAAAATATGCCATAATCATAAATATGCAAAAAACTATAACTGCTAGATCATAAAAAGGGTGGTTATAATGATCCCCGAACCATTAATGTAGAAGATAAAAGGTCATTGGAAATGATATAAAATGTACCATCCGCATGGAGAAAAACAAGGATCTCTAAACTCAAAACTTATTACTCTTAATCAATTCTTGCCCCCTTGATTTTGACTTGAGCTTCTGAGTGGCATCGCAAGGGAAATCCCTGGCACTACTCTAACCCTCTTCTTCGAGTTTTTTCTCAGGTGCTCTAGGTTTTCGATCTTCTTTTGCGACCTTCGTGGTCCCCGTACTTACTCATCGTTGCAACCACCTCAGCAACATTCTCCTAGTCACCAGGCTCGTTCTCCGAGGATCTCGTTTCAAGATCAAGGTATCTTGCCCATTCTACTTCTCTCCTCTTGTGTCTTTAGATACATAGATTTGGAGAGATGCACACCATGTGACACTGGTAAAAATCCTCTTTTTGAGTCCTCCATGTCGAATCTATTCAGTATTTTGTTAATGTATGTACCTTGACTCAAACTTAGTAACCTACGTTGTCTATCTCAGTACATTCTAATACCTAAAACATAGGTTGTATCCCTAAGATCTTTCATTATGAAACACTCTCCCAGCCAAGTCTTCGTAGATTCTAGGCTAGGGATGTCATTGCCTCTAAGAAGTATATCATTAACATACAATACAAGGAATGTAATCTTGCTCCCACTAACCTTCTTATAAATGTAAGGTTCTTCTAAATTCTTGACAACGGAAAAAATCTTTAATTGCTTCATCAAATCTCAGATTCCAACTCCTAGATGCTTGCTTTAGTCCATTAATAGATCTCTTGAGCTTACATAATTTATTTGCATTCTTGGATGTTATAAAACTGAATGGTTGCGTCATATATGTTGGTGCAGGCAGCACCTAAGTCGAACCTGGGTTTTGATATTGACAAAGGGTTCAAAAGTTAAGTATTATTTGTGTTCGAATGTGTTCATTAAGTGTGCAGAAAGAAGTCCTAGCGAAGGACTGCTAGGTACCTAGCGAAGGACTGCTAGGCATCTAGCGAAGGGCTGCTAGGAGTCGAAGACCTGGCGAAGGACTGCTAGGCACCAGGCGAAGGACTTCTTGGTACCGAAGCCCTAGCGAAGGACTGCTAGGCACCGGGCGAAGGACTGCTTAGTACCCAAGACCTGGCGAAGGGCTGCCAGGCACATGGCGAAGGACTACTGGGCAAAAGTCCAACCGAAGGAGCCGGTTGGCAAAAGGTAAACTCTCTTGAGAGGAGTAGGTGAGGACGCGTTCCCCGTCGAGGGAACAGTAGGCGTCGGTTCGACCTAGGGTTCCATTTGGGAGGCCCAAAGTCAGAACCAAGACAGCTAAGGCTGTATAAACCTAATGTTCATGTTTTATTATGTTTGGTACTAACCCTGGATGCAGGACTGAAGGAACGAGTTTCTGCAGCTCAGAACACCCCAAAGGAGAGGGGCAGTAGCTGGGTTGGGCGCCCGGGAGGTCCCGGGGGTCCAAGGTCAATGCCAAACTAGCAGATTGAGCAAGAAGTTCTTCGGAAGTTCACTGGGCCAGGCGCCCTCAAGCTCCCGGATGCCCCCATGGTCCCGGGCGCCCTGGATGCCTCGGGCGCCCTGGGTCCAAGCCAACGAAGCGATCGAATTCAAGTCAGCCGAGAAGCCTGTTGAACAAGTCAAGCAGGGCGCCCCCTGTGTCCCGGGCGCCCTCGTCAAACTCTGAGCCCGATCCTGGAGGGATAAGGGCTGACCGAGTTCCGGATAGGAGTTTGCGGATCAAGAGGCACGTGGAGGGCGCCCCCAATGTCCAGGGCGCCCCAGGTGCACTATAAAAGGGATTCGACCCCCAAGCCTTCAGGACACACTTTTCCAACGCCACAACGCTCTTCGCTCAAGCGCTCTGCTCCGGAAACTTCTAATCTCGAGGTTCTAGCATCGACGACGACCCTACGCACCGAAGTACGATCCACACCGGGAGTCGGTAATGAAGAGTTAAATTATTCCTTTTTACTGCAATACTACTGTACAATTCTCTGTAAACCTTTGTGCATTATAGAATTGCCCTCAGTAAACGGTCAAGGACCGTGGGCCTTGGAGTAGGAGCCGACCGTGACTCCGAACCAAGTAA
This sequence comes from Boesenbergia rotunda, assembly GCA_024364735.1. Classification (NCBI taxonomy): domain Eukaryota; kingdom Viridiplantae; phylum Streptophyta; class Magnoliopsida; order Zingiberales; family Zingiberaceae; genus Boesenbergia; species Boesenbergia rotunda. Next base: position 136,229 of record JAGFNQ010005544.1, read on the forward strand.
ATCCTTGTGTTCGTGTTAATTTTCCACTGCGCATTCTCTCTCTAATCCGAAACGGTTTTACGATATTCACCCCCCTTCTATCGTATTTTCTCGATCCAACAAGTGGTATCAGAGCGGGGAAGCTCAAATTTGGTGCAACCACCAATTTGTGAGTTTTTTGGATTTTTGCGAAATATTTTTTTTGAATTTTTATCGTTAATCGAGTTTGATGCAACACCACTCGATAATCCTTTTTTTTCTTCCCGCACTGCTAATCCAAGACCAAGTCTTGGGACGTGATTTTTTTTCTCTCTTTTTCAGTAAAATTCTAAATGGCCATGCAAGAGGGCTTCAGTACCGCCAGACCACCACTCTTCAATGGGGAGGATTTCTCCTACTGAAAGAGTAGGATGGAAGTCCACCTGAAAACTCAGGTGAACATGTGGATAATAATCCAGTCTGGTCTGGAGATCCCTAAAAACGCTGACGGAGTACCACAATCCTACAACGAATGGGATACCGCCCTAAAAAGAAAAATTGAAGCCGATGCTAAAGCAACCCAAACACTCCAATGCGGCTTAACCAAAGAAGAGTTGAACCGGGTGGGTCCATTCAACAGTGCTAAGGAACTCTGGGGTAAGCTAATTGAGTTGCACGAAGGAACCTCCGACACCCGAATCAGCAAGAGAGACCTACTACTGAACAAGTTGTATACAATCAAGATGAACGACAGCGAATTTGCAGCTTAGCTCCACGTCAGAATTCAGGAGCTGATGAACGGGCTACACACAATCGGTCACAAGGTAGAAAGCTGTGACCTGATCAGGTATACCCTTAATGCTTTCCCAAGAAATACTTTGTGGGCATCTATGGTAGATGCATACAAAGTTTCAAGGAATTTGTCTAAAATTAAGTTAGATGAGTTATTTTCTGAACTTGAATTACATGAGCAGACTAACTGCACCCTGGCCGAGAAAGGCATTGCTTTTATTGCAGGTAAAACTGGAAAGATAGACAAGAAGAAGCCTCAATCTGCACCCGAGTCTGACTCTGACTCTGACTCAGAAGACAGCGAAGGAGATCGACCTAAGCTGGTCCGGCTTGCACGAAACTACTACAAGGAATTGAAGAATCAGTCCAACAGAAGAAAAGCCAGTCGAAAGAAGGAAGAACCAGCTGATCCTACAAATGAAAAGACCAAACCAAATGTGACCTGCTACAAGTGCAAAAAGAAGGGTCACTACAAGATGGAATGCCCCAATCTAAAGGAAGCCGAGAAAACAAGAAGGAAGAAGGCCCTTCAAGCAACATGGGACGAGTCTTCCTCTGAAGAAGAAGAAGAGGCCCCACAGTCGAACCTGCTCGCTCTGACTGCATTGGAAGAAATCGAGACCGAGTCAGAATCGGAACCGGACGACGTCAAACTCACATTTTTAGAGGACGGCGAAATCACTGTAAGTGAGTTTTCTAAAAATCAATTATCCGAATTAATTGCGTATCTTTCTCGCGACTTGGCGAAAGCCAAAATCCGAGTAGAGTCCCTCCGACAGGAAGTAAAACTCCTGAAAGAGGGAGCTGACTCTAGATCCTTTACCGAGAAGGTTCAAGAAGGAACCTCTACTCAAGTTAAAAAACTTGAGGAAGAGAAGGTTCTAAATCGATCCGGGTTAGGCTATCGAACTAAGGCAAGACAAAGGTCATACTATGCTGTACTGAATCAGTCTAAACCTAAAATTCAGGCATGGGTACCTAAACTATGCCTGAACAAATAAACTAGATCAAATCAGTATTGAATCCCCAAGGACAAGATTCACATCTTGCCGAACCATTATCGTGGCTTTAGTCCAGGGGGAGCCAAATTAAAAATAATTTTCATAGTTACATGAATTTCTTTTCCTGTTTTAAATTGCATGAATGCTTGTCTATTTATTTTCTACAATTTATTATGCTTAGAATTAGGTCTGGTTAGATTAAGGACCAAACCAATTAATTGAAATTTGAACAACCTAGTATTGGGTGGAGGTGAGATGATAGTACGTTAGGGAAGCCTCTTCTAATAAGGTTAAATATACATTACTTGGTCCCTTTAGACTGGTGGAACTAGCCGAAGCTACCGATCTAAGACCCAAACTAGTTAGACCAGAATTTTTTAAAAAGTAATTTTGAAAATAAAATTTCATTAAAAGGCTTTGTCAAGGAAAGGGTTGATGATCCAATAAGGCTATGGCCAAAGAAGGCCTAGTGCCTCTCCAAGACCTGGAAGCCGATTTTTGAAATTCAAATTCAAATTATTCTTTGTCAAATTCAAATCTAACACAAATGTTCAGTTAATTGTAGATTCAAACACTCGTTTTTCAAAATTAATTTAAAACCAATTGGTTTCAAAAGTAATTCAACTTTTTAAAAATAAATCATGATTTTTCAAAATAATTCTGTCTACTAAAACCTGTCTCACAAAAACCCATAAGACAAACGTGATTGACAACTTTAGAATGGGTGAGATGGTAAAAAATTAACTTAACTAAAATTCATCCCTGTATTGTTGTTTAGTACAAACATTTAATCCTGTAGTTTAGAACAGAGTTGACCTAATTATTCCAGTTAATACTAGTCAAACCATGGTCAAACTAGTCAAATAATGGTCAAAGTAGTTAAATCATGGTCAAAGTAGTCACACTATGGCCAAAAGTAATCAAACAATACATCAAAATTGTCCAATCCTACATAGCCCGGGCGCCCCCCCCCCCCCCCCCCCCACCTCTTTCACTTCGTTCAAGGCAGAAAAGCTTGCATGTCTCCCTAACCAGGGCGCCCAGACCCTTACGGGCGCCCCCAAGACCAGTCAAAGGCAGGAAAGCTACAATCTTTTCCTGACCAGGGCACCCGAGCCATCACGGGCGCCCCCATCCAGTAGCAGGTCACTGCTAAAAGCAGTGACCCTCTGACCCGGGCGCCCGGGACCTCCCGGGCGCCGAGATAAAACCTCTATATAAGCCACCCGAATTTCATTCATTTGCCACACCCAAAACTCTTCTCCTCTCTAACTCTTCTCCTTCCAAGGCGACCGAACACCCCTCTCGTGCCCTCGACCACTCCAACTCAACCATGCCTCCCCGAACGGCTACTCGGTATAATTTTTCTTACGCATTTAAAACTTCTTTAATTTCTTTCTTTTAAACACATGTTTATTTCTATTTTAGAAAACGTCGAGCAAATCAATCAAACCCCGAGTCCGAACCTAGCCCCGACCCTAGGTTCCCAACCTTAGAACTTTGCAATAAGTTTGCCAGGATAATATATAAACCCATCAAAACTAGTTACCCAAAATAGACATTTTTTCACTCAATCTTGTCCATTGGCCATGAATGTTATTAACTTTTATCAACTAGACAACCTTGTATTCTGCACTCATCCCATTAACACAACCCTATGTGCAGAATTCTACAATAACATAGTTAGACAGAATGATCTTATGTTTGTCACCACAGTTCAAGGGATGCCCTTGACAATTACACCTTCGTTGCTCAACCGATTTCTTAGACTACGACTCTCTCAGTCCAGCTTTTGCTGTTATCCTCCCAGAGATCCTCCTTTTGATGCTCTCTACTCTTACATTGACCTAGACACTCTATACTCCTACTTTTATAGGGATGCTAGAAACCCCTTGGCTAGGCGGTTTCAGTCTGTAGACCTTCAGGTTCAGGACTATGCTCTCTATAGAGTTCTAGTCTGCTGCATTCTTCCTTTGTCCACTAGGGACGTAGCGACCATGTGACCATTTCACACCTTCCTACTGTACGTATTGATCCATCATCTTGATATCGACATTGGACTCCACATGTTCCACACAATTCTATATGCGTCCAGTGATACCACTCAGGGGCGGGCGCGCACCCCTTACTGCCACATCATCACCTCCATTCTTCATCATCACGGTCATAACATCACCGATGGAGAGATGACCGCGATGACTGAATTCGATGAGATAGGGTTTAGGAACTTTCCCTAGCAGGCATAGAGGTCTCGGGTACCGGGGTTTTGTCGTGGAGATGTCAGCGAGCCGGACCCCAGATCGACTCTGATGAGGAGATTGAGGTCGATGTCGCAGATCTGGCGGTCGAGATTCGACAGCAGATGGACGAGCCTCCACCTCCGACGACTGCCGAGAAGCTAGCTCTACTTCGGACCGTGGTACACAGTCTGAGGGAGGAAGTAGAAGCAAATCACGCGGAGTATATGGATGCTCGCAGAGCCGATCGAGAGACGAGTGACGCATGGTACGATGAGATGATGGCATTATTTCGGTCCTGGCAGCCCAGTTCATCTGATCGTCCCGGTCCTTCCTCCTAGTTTAGATTAGCATTGTACTATTGACTGATCGACTACCCCTACTCAGTAGAGTTGACTTGTATTTGACTGTGGTGTGACTATGCTGGTCCTTGCATTGACCAGTTGACTATGCTTGATTATTTGATCTTTATCGGTGGTTATGCTCGGTAGAATAGGTTTAATCTACTTCTGTGGTTCTGTTAAAACTGTTCTATTGCGTATCAGTTTCTACCTAATTTGAAAACATTTTTTCATTTTTAAAATCAATTTTTTTCGACTTAGTTTTTTTGGAAAAACTACCCCCTTTAAAACTAGGGCTTTTTCAAAAATGGACTTAGCCTAGGCCCTAACCCTAGAATTGCATGCACCTATAGATCTAGAAGCCAGCATCTCACAAGTACCTTAGGGTACTTTTGATTGATAACCTAGAATGGGTTGAGATGCTTAGGTCTTTGCCTTAATTCAAGATGCTTTAAGTCAGTGCATCTGTAGTAATTGGGGTACTAAATACAAATTATACAGTAATCAAGTTAAGTGTCAAGTTTAGAAAATCTAACTTGAACAGAACACTTAACTTGACTAACCCTAGCGAAAACTACTGTTTATAACAGTTAGTAAGTAGCTAATTGGGTTAGACAGGACCCGAAAGAGATAATTCAAATTGATTTGGTTCAGTTTATATCTTGAATTGGTTCAGTACAACACATCATTTTTTTTGCTATATTCTTTTGCTATAAATTTTTTGATATATGGCAAAGGGGGAGAGATTGGAAAGGAGAGAAGGTTTAAATTTTTTTTAAATTTCTCAAATTCAAAATTTTCAAAACTTTGTTTATCCTTTCTTCAAAAAGTAAAATCGCTTAAGCAGTTGTCAAAACTGTGTTGGTGCAGAAAGCACCAAACTCAAACCTGTATTTTGATAATGGCAACAGGGTTCAAAAGTTAAGTATTATTTGTTATCTAACATGTCACTTGAGTGTGCAGAGTAAAAGCCCTAGCAATGGGCTGCTAGGCACCTGGCGAAGGACCGCCAGGAAACAAAGCCCTAGCAAAGGGCTGCTAGGCACCTGGCGAAGGACTGCCAGGAAACAAAGTCCTAGCGAAGGGCTGCTAGGCACTGGCGAAGAAATGCCAGGGTGAAAAGCCCTAGCAAAGGACAGCTAGGTTCCAGGCGAAGGACTGTTTGGGAATGAAGCCCTAGCGAAGGACTGCTAGGCACCGGGCGAAGGACAGCTCGGCATCCAAGACTTGGCAAAGGATCGTCAGGCAAAAGTCCAACCAAAGGAGGGTTGGCATCAGGTATATTCTCCCGAGAGGAGTAGGTGAGGACGCGTTCCCTGTAGAGGGAACAGTAGGCGTCGGTTCGACCTAGGGTTCCATTTAGGAAGCCCAAAGTCAGAACGAAGACAGCTAAGGCTGTATAATCTTATATTTTACTGCTTTATGTTGTTTTCGGACTAACCCTGGATGTAGGACCAAAGGAACGAGTGTCTGCAGCTCAGAGAGCCTCAATGGAGTGAGGCAGCAACTGAGTAGGGCGCCCTGAGTGTCCAGGGCACCCCCAAGGTAAAGATGAAACAATTGAAGCAAAAAGAGCCTCGGCTGAATACTAGCCAGGGCGCCCTCAGCAACCAGGGTGCCCTCAGCGCCGCCCTTTGTCGCCCTCAGCGCCCAGGGCGCCCTCAGCAGCCAAGGCGCCCCGTGCCCAAGCCAGCGAAGCCGATTACATCTATCCAGCCGAGAAGCCCGCGCTGAAGAAGTCAAGCAGGGCGCCCCCAGTGTCAAAACTCATCCATATTCGAGTGGGATAGAGCTTGACCGAGCGAAGCTCGGATCGCTTGACACGTGGAGGGCGCCCCCGACGTCCAGGGCGCCCCTAGGTGCTATAAATAGCACCCCTCGACCCCAAGCTTGTACAACAACTTTGAATCAACGTTTCAACGCTCTCTGCTCTCGTGTTACGCCTCGGAATCCTTCCAACTCGAGTCGACGACGTCCCGCTGCTCTAAAAAAGTCGATCTTCCCCGGACGTCGGTAAAAAGAGCTATTTAAAGTTTACCGTACTTAATTCTGCAATATTATTGTGTAAACTATTTTGCGCCATATATAGAATTGCCCAAAGTAAACGGTCAACGACCGTGGGCCTTGGAGTAGGAGTCGACACAGGCTCCGAACCAAGTAAAATCGACTGTGTCTCTGTGTTGTGTTTTATTTTTATTTCCGCTGCGTACTTGCTCTAAATTTTCCGAAGAAAAACGTTAACCGATATTCACCCCCCCTCTATCGGTTTTCTCGATCCAACAAGTGGTATCAGTGCGGGGAAGTTCAAACCTGGTGCAACCACCAGTTTGAATTTTTTTTTCGGATTTTTACTACATTTTTTATTTTTTTCCCATTCGAATTTCCTTTTCATTAATCGAGGTTAGTGCAACACCCCTCGTTATTTCATTTTTATTTATCCAACACTACTAATCCAAGACCTAGTCTTGGGAAATTTGTTTCTTTTTGTTCGTTTCTTATTTTATAGATCAAATGGCCATGCAAGAGGGATTTAGCACCGCCAGACCTCCACTATTCAGTGGGGAAGACTTTTCCTACTGGAAAAGCCGTATGGAGGTCCACCTGAAAACTCAGGTGGATATGTGGATCATCATCCAGTCTGGTCTGGAGATCCCTAAAAACGCCGAAGGACTACCTCAAAGCTACTCAGAATGGGACACCGCTCTGAAACCCAAGATAGAAGCTGACGCAAAAGCAACTCAGACTCTCCAATGCGGATTGACAAAAGAGGAACTGAACCGGGTGGGCCCCTTCAACAGTGCCAAGGAGCTTTGGGCAAAACTAATCGAGCTGCACGAAGGGACATCAGATACTCGCATCAGTAAAAGGGATCTGCTCCTGAACAAGTTGTACACCATCAAGATGGCCGACAACGAAACAGCAGCCCAACTCCACGCACGAATCCAAGAGTTAACAAACGGTCTTCATACTATAGGTCACAAGGTCGAAAACCGTGACCTAATAAGGTACGCTCTAAACGCCTTCCCTAGAAACACCTTGTGGGCATCTATGGTAGATGCATACAAGGTCTCAAGGGATTTTTCTAAAATAAAGTTAGACAAATTATTTTTCGAATTAGAACTGCACGAACAAACTAACTCCAATATGGTCGAGAAAGGAATTGCTTTCTTTGCAGGAAAATCTGGAAGATCAACAAAGAAGAAACTGTAAATTGAACCTGAGTCTAACTCAGACTCAGACACAGAAGATGAAGGAGAACAAACCAAGCTGGTCCGACTAGCCCGAAACTATTACAAAGAGCTGAAGAACCAAACCAACAGACGGAAAGCCGGCCGAAGAAAGGACGAACCAGCTAAACCCGCAAACAAGCCCAACGTGACCTGCTACGAGTGCAAGAAAAAGGGTCACTACAAGTCAGAATGTCCTAACCTAAAGAGACTAAGAAGATGAGAAGAAAGAAGGCTTTACAAGCAACCTGGGACGAATCATCCTCAGAAGAAGAAGAAGAGGCATCCCAGTCCAACCTCCTAGCCCTGACCGCCTCAGAAGAAGTCGGAACCGAGTCAGACTCAGAACAAGACGATGGCAAACTGACCATCTCAGAGGATGGCGAAATCAAGGTGAGTGGTTTTAATAGAAGTCAGTTAAACGATTTAATTTCATATCTTTCTCGAGATTTGGCGAAAGCCAAACTCTGAATCGAGTCCCTCCGACAGGAAGTAAAACTCCTGAAAGAGGGAGCTGACTCTAAACCCTCAACCGAGAAAGTTCAAGAAGGAGCTCCTACTCAAGTTGAAAAACTTGAGAAAGAGAACTCCTCCCTGAAAACTCAGGTTAAGGTTCTTAGAACGGCCTTAGAGCGATTCACTTCTGGTTCCAAGGGTCTTGACATGATTCTTGAAAACAGAAGTCCGTTCTAAATCGATCCAGACTTGGCTATAGAACCAAATCCCGACAAAGATCTTACCTTGCTGTACTGAATCAGTCCAGAGGTAAAATTCAAGCATGGGTACCCAAACTGTGCCTGAACAAACTGACTGGATCAAATCAGTATTGGATCCCCAAGGACAAGATTCATATCTTGCCTAATCATTATCGTGGCTTTAGTCCAGGGGGAGCCAAACTAAAAACTATATTTATTGTTAGATAAGAATTAATATTTGCTTGCAATATGATTGTTTGCTTATTTATTTAATCTCTGCAACTTACCATGCTTAGACTTAGGTCAGTTTAAGGACTAAACAAACTTAAACTGAAACTTGACAACATAGTATTGGGTGGAGGTGAGATGATAGTACGTTAGGGAAACCAATTATAATAAGATCAAGTTCACTTGGTCTCTTTAGACTGGTGAAACTAGCCGAAGCTACCGATCCAAAATCCAAACTAGTTAGACCAAAACTTTTTCAAAGATTAATTTTGAAAATGAAACTTCATTAAACGGCTTTGTCAAGGAAAGGGTTGATGATCCAATAAGACTACGGCCAAAGAAGGCCTAGTGCCTCGCCAAGACCTGGAAGCCAATTTTTGAATTTCAAATTCAAATTACTTTTTGTTAAATTCAAATCTAACACAATTTTCAGTTAAGCTTAGATTCAAACATCCTTTTTCAAAATAAATTGAAATGCTTTCAAAAATTTAATTAAGGTTTACAAAATCAACCAACTTTTTCAAAAATTCTTTTATTAAACTCTGTCTCACAAAACCTATAAGGCTAACGTGATTGAAAACCCTAGTTTTAGGTGAGACAGATTAGGCAGTGAAAATCAATTTAAAGCTATTACTAACTCTAATTGGATCCAAATCAATAAAATTCATTATGTATGGGAACATAAAGATTTGGACCAATGGATGTTGGATAGCGGTTGCTCCAGACATATGACTGGAGATAAATTGAAGTTCACCAAACTCAAGCTCAAGAACCTAGGCTCAGTAGCATTTGGCAACAATACTACACTCAAGGTAATTGGGTCAGGTAATATTGAGCTAGCCCTCCAGACTAGGATTTTTCATGTAACCACCCGGAAAATTCTCTTAATATTTTCTTAAAATATTAAGCATGTTTAAATAATTTTCCAAGGGACCTAAAAATATTAAGGAGAACTTAGGCCTAGGAAATCTATGTTTTCTCATTTAAATTTAGAAAACTAAGTACCAATGAGCTTTAAATGGGCTCCAAAAATGGGTATTAATTAGGTAAAATTTATATAAATTAGGTAAAATTAATATAAATATAAAAGAATTTTATTTAGGAATATTGGCATAATTATGGGTGATTTTAGGGAGATTTTCGGAATTTAGGAAATAAAAATAATAAAATAAATAAAATAAAAATAAAATAAAAAATAAAGGTACATGAGCCAAGGATTGAACCTTGGACCTCTTGTACAACCATGTAAGCCTTAACCAACTCACCTAGCAAGGGATTTCTATGAGGAAATGAAGTGGATATAAGTTAAGATTAAGAAGAAGATGAAGAGTCATGGAGAGACTCTTCATTTACCTCTTTAATGGATGATAAATAGGGGGGTTTGGGAGTTTCATTCTCTCTTCTTTCAATTGCATTTCCTCCTCTCTTCCTCCCTCATTCTAGCCGACCACTCCTAGAAGGTTTTCCCCTTGGAAAAGCTTCCACCAAGGTTCCATCTCCTAGATCTAAAATCTCTACAAGAGTACAAGGACAAGGGGGCTCTAGTATCCAAAGATCTTGCAATCTTCTTCTCTTCCTAGGTTCAAAAAATCAAGAAACCCAAGGTAAGACTCCCTCACCTGTGGTATAATAGTTCCCTATGATTTTTAGTATGATATAGTGGTGGGTTTTCGAATTTGATGTTGAAAGGAAAGAAAACCAAGACCCTCATGCTTAAGGGTTTCGGCCACCATGATTTTTAGGTATATAAATATGCTAAAAATCTGTATAATGCTATTTAATGTTCCCTTATGATGTGTAGAGGTTATGTATAATTTTTGGGGATTTTTGGAGTGCCCTAGGATACCCTATGGTTTCGGCCAACATGAAAGAAACAAAACTAAGAACCCTAAGTTTAAGGGTTTCGGCCACCATGATTTACAGGTCTATAATTATGGAAAAAATCTTGATAATGTTATTTAATGTTCCCTTATGATGTGTAGAGGTTAAGTATAATTTTTTGGAATTTTTGGAGTGCCCTAGGACACCCTAGGGTTTCGGCCAACATGAAAGAAACAAAACTAAGAACCCTAAGTTTAAGGGTTTCGGCCACCATGATTTACAGGTCTATAATTATGCCAAAAATCTTGATAATGTTATGTAATGTTCCCTTATGATGTTTAGAGGTTAAGTATAAGTTTTGAGAATTTTTGGAGTACCCTAGGACACCCTAGGGTTTCGGCCAACATGAAAGAAACATAACCAAGAACCCTAAGTTTAAGGGTTTCGGCCACCATGATTTAAAGGTCTATAATTAAGCCAAAAATCTTGATAATGTTAATTTATGTTCCCTTATGATGTGTGGAGGTTAGGTATAATTTCTGGGAATTTTTGGATTACCCTAGAGACCTCATATGTTTCGGCCAACCTCAAGGACCCAAGGGTTAGGGTTGAGCCTTTAACTTCAAGTATATGTTTATGTGTTGCCATGATATAAGGGTGATGTAGGGAACCATGTTAAGTTATATGCCCATGCTATGCTAAGAACCATGCTAAGTGATTATGTATGTTCATGATAAGTATGATAAGTTTATGTTCAGGATATGAATGATGCCATGATAAGAATGATAGGGTTATGATCACGATAAAAATGATGCTATGATATGTTAGGTTCATGATATGAATGATGCCATGTTAAGTATGTTATGTTTATATTCATGATAAGAATGATGCATGCCATGTTGTATGAATAAGATGTATGTATGCCATGTCTTAGGAATGAGGTTAAAGTACATGCCTTTAAGGCATAACGATGATGTTAAGTATGATGAATGAATGATGATGAATGACAAGTATGATGAATGAAAGATGATGCTTATGTCTTTAAGGCATAAATATGCTAACCGGCACGGTCGATGGTCGACGGTACGACGGTCAAGAGGACCGGTAAATGGGCCGGTAGACGGGCCGAGCCGTAACAAGTTATGATATGTTAAGTATGCCATGAATGTCTTATGAATGATGAAACATGAAAAGTATTTTACTTTATGTATGGGCTTGTACCGGACCGAAGTATGGGTCCAAGGGATGGGCACCTTAAGAACGCCCCGGTTTTGGACTACCGAAGCTGTCCACGGTTCTGGCACTACCGGAGCTGTGCAACAGGGATGGGCACCTTAAGAACGCCTCGGTTCGGGGACTACCGACTATGCTGTCCTTACCCTAGTAAGTCGGGGCTCGCGACCTCGAACTTGCTAGGGATGCGCGCTATGATGTATGTATGTGGTACAAGCCGGGGACCCCAAATGATGTTATGATGATTATGTTTAAGCATTTAAAAGTATGTTTTAAAAGTTAAGCATCCCTTATGTATATGCATTCCACTCATGCATCCATCCAGGTTATGCATTATGCTATGTTGATAAGATTTTATGCTTATGTTTCATGTTAAGAAGTATGCATGAGAATGAATGAATTATGCCATGCTTAGAATGTTCACTATGTTTATGATTTATGCCATGAATTATGCCATGCTTAGAATGTCTATGATGTTTATGTTTATGCCATGAATTATGTCATGCTTAGAATGTTCACTATATTTATGATTTATGCTATGAATTATGCCATGCTTAGAATGTCTATGATGTTTATGTTTATGCCATGAATTATGCCATGCTTAGAATGTTCACTATGTTTATGATTTATGCCATGAATTATGCCATGCTTAGAATGTCTATGATGTTTATATTTATGCCATGAATTATGCCATGTTTAGAATGTTCACTATGTTTATGATTTATGCCATGAATTATGCCATGCTTAGAGTGTCTATGATGTTTATGTTTATGCCATGAATTATGCCATGCTTAGAACGTTCACGATGTTTATTATTTATGCCATGAATTATGTTCACTATGTTTATGAATTATGCCATGAATTATGTCATGCTAGAATGTCTATGATGTTTATGTTTATGCCATGATGTTTATGCCATGTTATGTATACGACAAGTGACGTAAGATGTTATGTTCTAAGTAGAGCACCAAGTACGTTAATGTTTTATGTGCTCATTATGAGATGATGAATGATGAATGGTTTTGTGAGTAGGAAAGAGTCTTACTAGCCTGTGTGCTTATAG
>JAGFNQ010005544.1:154525-201830 GCA_024364735.1 Boesenbergia rotunda
GCCAGTGCCTAGCAATCCTTCGCTAGGGCTTTGTACCCTGGCATTCCTTCGCCAGTGCCTAGCAGTCCTTCGCTAGGACTTTTCCTGCACACTAGAGTAACTTGTTAGATAACAAGTAAGACTTAACTTTTGAGCCCTGTTGCCATTATCAAAACTCAGGTTCGACTTGGGTGCTTTCTGCACCAACAGAATCCTCCCCTGTCACCTGCAGCTTAATCAGAGTGTTAGAGCAACATATCACACAGTAAATCAAATATCAGAGGTAAGCAGCAGAGAATCGGATATGGTCAGGCGCGATCAGAGCGCCTGACAGTGCAATTTGAATTAAAGTGATCGGTCACCGGACCGATCGGAGAACCTCCTGATCGGTCACTAGACCGATCAGACTGGGTCCAGACCGATCAGACTCCATCCTGATCGGTCCCCAACGCTCGATTAGAAATCGCGATTTCTTTGAGACTCTCTTGGATCGGTCACCAGACCGATCCCAGGTTGTGGATCGATCACCGGACCGATCCACTCCTTTATCGGGTGATTTCTGAGCTTCGCAGTCCAGACCTCCTGATCGATCACCGGACCGATCAGGAAACATCCTGATCGGTCACCAGACCGATCAGGCTCCGTCCTGATCGATCATAGAGAGGAACCTGCGACACTGGACCGTTCTCCCGAACGATCTGCACAGTGATCCTGATCGGTCACCAGACCGATCAGGAGCAGTTCAGCAAGGGAACTCAACCTCACTGTTTGCTCCCTGATCGGTCACCAGACCGATCAGGAGCCAATCAGTGGGTGAAACGAATACTCCCTGATCGGTCACCAGACCGATCAGTCATCGCTGGATCGGTCACCAGACCGATCCACGAAGGAGCACCGTGCCAACTCCCTGATCGGTCACCAGACCGATCCAGGGGGCTCCAACCACCTTAGCCCTCCAAGCTAAGGATTTTTCACCTAACCCTCCAAGTTGGGAATTTGCACCTAACCCTCCAAGTTAGGACTTTTCACCTAGTCCTCCAAGCCAGGACTTTTCACCTAGCCCTCCAATCTAAGACTTTTCACCCAACTCTTCCGGATTAGGACTTTTCCAAACCTAGCCCTCCAAGCTAGGACTTGACCCTCCAAGCCAGGACTTTTTCACCTAACTCTCCAAGATGGGAATTTGCACCTAACCCTCCAAGTTAGGACTTTTCACCTAGCCCTCCAAGCTAGGACTTTTCACCCACCTCTTCCGAATTAGGACTTTTCACACACCTAGCCCTCCAAGCTAGGATTTTCAACACCTAACCCTCCAGGTTAGGATTTTCCAACACCATGCCTAATCCCCGATCAGGACTTAATCATAATCAATAATCATCCACCTAAACTAAAATCAGTGTCAATACCAAAACAACAATCAGGGCCAGACTGCATCAACACCCGTGAGGTGGGCGATCCCTTGATCGTCGGCAGATCAAGCCCCGGAAATTCGGATAACATAGTCTCCTTCACAGTGGAGAAACCTCTCCACAGATAGTGTTAGAATGATATCAAATAAAGCTCAGAGACAAAGAGAAGGCTTACAGAGCGTGAAGGAGAACGTTTACAAAGCACAACTCACAACACAGCACAACCCTGGCAAGAGCCTTCACTCAGCTCTTCCTTCTCGCGGTGTCTGCTTGCTGATTGACTCGCAAACTACTCCACAGATTCAAAGTTACAGAGTTGCAATGTTCAAAAGCTGTTGTTTCTTCTTCGCAAGCCCTCTCATAAATCTCTGCTCATCGCCTAATCATACCAGGTGCGTCTGCATCTCACCAGGAGAGTCTACAGCAAGCTCCGTCACCAACCCACTGACCTCTACAGGGCTCAGTCCATTGAAACCACTTCAGTCGAGCCTCAGGTCAGTCGCCAGCTTCGCCAGACTGTTGCCAAACCGCGCCAGAAGCCGTTGAATCCTGCGAATGGAAAACAAACAAACAAACATGGCCGAAGCGAAAGTCTCTAATTGACCCTCCTTCTTGGTTTGTGTCATCCCTATATTACCTGCACATTCATCAGAGGCTTAGCACAGCAAATCAAAAAGACATTAGCAGGGTAACAGAGAAATCATAAGCGATCAGAGTGAAATCAGAAGTCTGACAACAGATTCAAAATAAAGTTATCAGACACAGATCGGTCACCAGACCAATCAGTAAAGACCCTGATCGATCAGGCTCCTGCCTGATCGGTCCAGTGAAACTATGATCGGTCACACTGACCGATCAAGGATCGAGGATCTAACCTATGATCGGTCACACTGACCGATCAGGGATCGAGGATTGGTCACCAGACCGATCCAGCTTGCTGGAGTTTCCTCCAGCTCCCTTCCCTGATCACTTCCCTGATCGGTCACTTGACCGATCAGGTTAGGGCATGATCGGTCGAGTGACCAATTAGGTCACTCCCTAACCGATCAGGAGCCATCCTGATCGGTCAAGATGTCCCTGATCGGTCAGACAGACCGATCAGGTTTCTTACAGAGATCTTCTGATCTCTCTCTCTGATCGTTCACCAGAATGATCAGAAGCCAAATAGAAACATTCTGATCTCTCTCCGATTGTTCACCAGAACAATCAAAAGCCAAACAGAAACATTCTATTCTCTTTCTGATCGTTCACCAGAATGATCAGACTCCCTGGATCGGTCGCCAGACCGATCCACAACCGCAGGAGTCAATGCCAACTCCCTGATCGGACTCCAGACCGATCCACAATCGCAAGAGTTAGTACCAACTCCCTGATCGGACTCCAGACCGATCCAGGTACGACCAATTCAACCCTAAGTCCAGAGAACATGCTCCTAGCCTTCTCTGACTCATTATGGTCCCGGAAAAAGAGCTCACGTGCCCTCTCCGACTAGTACACTCAATGCTCAGTCCCCGGACCAAGACTTCGTGCTCAGCTTCACTCACTGGGATTTTGTTCAACCTAGCTTCACTCGTTAGGACCTGGCTTCACTCACCAGGGTTTCCTTCACCTAGCTTCACTTTCTAGGACCCAGCTTCACTCACCGGGGTTTTCATCACTCGACTTCACTCACCGGGGTTTCCATCACTCGGCTTCACTCACCGGGATTCGTGCCCAGTCCCCGACCAGGACTTAAGCTGAACTTATCTTACTCACCTAAACATAAATCGGTGTCAACACCAAAACAACAATCAGGTCAGACTGCATCAACAATATGGATGAAGCAAGAGAAACCATAACTGTAATGGAAGTAATGTCTGAAAAAGACATAGAGGAGGAAACAAATAGGATCGACGAACTCTACAAAATAAGGCAACAAGGCATTGTTGTATGTGATTTAATTTCATGTAAAATAGGTCAATTATATTGATTTAAGTCATTAATTATTTTTTGTATATTTATCGATGTAGTTTGTGAAAAATCATTTTATGAATTCAAAGAAGAAAAATGAAGATAAAGATGTGGCCTACCTGCTAAATAAATTGGAGAACCTAAAGTAAGCTAGGGCACATAGTTTATTTAATATATCTTTTTCTTTAATATATTAGCTTATCGATTAACTTTGTAGGTTGACAACTGAATTTATTTGGGAGGATGCACCCTTTGGTTTGAATATGCATTCATTCTTATCTGTTCTGAATGGAGAGGTTTTTACAAAAGGCGAGGTAATTGATGCCTTTTGTAAAATTCTATTTAGGGGAGCATCCACATGTGGTAGGTCATACAACAAGTCAATATATTGTTCAACCTTCTTCACAGTAAGGGATCTAAATGAATTTACAATATATATTGTAGTAGAACTAATTTTATGATTTGGTTATTAATAATTTTGTTTGTGCTTTTTTTATTAGTCATCAATAAGTTCCTCAAGAAAGTTTGGTCTGTAACAATTGATGAAGACAGATGTGATAGATGAAGGTTTCAGATATATTTTAATACCTTTGTGCAGTGATAATGCACACTTTCACTTGTTGTCGGTGGATACAAAATCAATGACTTTCAATGATTTCAATTCTCTTGCTAGTGGCCATAAATATAAATATGAATTTGACTCAGCGATGAGCAACCATTATTCATTTGTATGTTAATCATTTAGTATAAAATCTCATTGATATTGACTTTTAAATTCATGATCTTACTTACAGGTAAAAGAATTAAAATAATACACTCACGAGCAATTGAGGTCTATTCATCTATATATAGAAATTTATCATTCCTTGGACCAATGGGGCTCTGTCAGAGAAAATTGTCCCCAACAAGAAGCCAGGTAAGTAAATGAGGATGAGTTTCAATTGAAATATAATTTATAAAATATATTGAAATTAAAAATATTGATGTTATCTACAGTGTGGACTGTGCTTTTTTTTTTGATGAAATGCGTTCGATGTCTCCTATACGATGAAAAGATGGACTTTAAATAAGGAGACATGAGAAAATGAGATTTGATGTAACACTTTTAATTCTGAGGGACATGTGTTGTAAAATATTGGATTAATTATCCATTGTATTGTTGTAAAAAACATTCTATGGTGTTGTAAACAAATTAAATTGGGTATAGTTCTGTCACATCTATATAATTGTATGGTAAGAAAAACAATTGTGTGTTGTTTATTAAACTCAAGTTGTTGTATTGTTCTGTGCCAACTGATACTGTATGAGAGCATAATTAATAATCATTAGGACTAAGTTTGGACACAAAAATACCATCTCCTAGCTCAACTCTAACTAGTGATATCGAGTTTTGAGAAATCCAAATATCCTAGGTCCATTAGTGGATTTCCATCGAAACCCACTGATGGACCTACAAAACTCCTTCTGCGCCAAATTCTGAAAATATGAGTTCATAGTCTGCAAGGAATCCAATTTTGGTATGCATTGTGTATTTAGGTACTCTCCAAATGGAACCTTCATGTTTCAAGTTTAAACAAATGTAAACATGTTTTGATCATTCCTGAGTATTCAATAAAATGAGAGAATTTTGTCACAACTTGTAGAATTATATAAAAGATTGCCCTATAAATATTTAATTTAATAAATCATGATTAAATATCATAAAAATATTTTTAAATTGGAAAAACAAAATTGAGCCCACGTTGGGCCTGAAGTCATCTGATTTCAGGCCCACGTTGGGCCTGAAATAAGAGGATTTCAGGCTCAACGTGGGCCTGAAAGCAGATTATTTCAGGCCCTGCATGGGCATGAAATAAGATGGTTTCAGGCCCAGCATCGGCCTGAAATCAGATAATTTCAGGTTCAGCGTGAGCCTGAAATCAAATTTTTTCAGACCCTCTGATAGCCAAAAGTAAGGTTCCATATTACTGATTGTATAGACAATAATTACAGATTACTGATTCCGTATTACTGATTTCTATAATATAAACATATAGAAATTAAAAAATAATGGTTATGTATGTTATAGCTAAGAAAAACTAATAAAAGATATTACAACAAAAATAAGCTCTGATTCTACATTGTTCTGTGCCAAATAATATGGTATGAGAACATAATTGATATTCATTAGGACTAAGTTTGGACACCAAAAATATCATCTCCTAGCTCTACTCTAACTAGTGATATCGAGTTTTGAGAAATCCAAATATCTTAGGTCCATCAGTGGGTTTCTACTGAAACCCACTGATGGACCTACAATACTTCTATTGTAACAAATTCTGAAAATATAAGTTCATGGTCTGCAAGGAATCCAATTTTGATATGCATTGTGTATTTAGGTACTCTCCAGATGGAACCTTCTTGTTTCAAGTTTAAACAAATGTAAGCTGTTTTGATCATTCCTGAGTAGTTTAATAAAATGAGAGTATTTTGTCACAACTTGTAGAATTATATAAAAGATTGTCCTATAAATATTTAATTTAATAAATCATGATTAAATATTATAAAAATTATTTTTAAAATGAAAAAAATTTTGAGTCCACGTTGGACCTGAAATCATCTTATTTCAGCCCAACTAACTTGCATAAAGTTATAAAGTTGTTGAACCGATCCAAATCTACTTACTGAGTTCAGATCGTTGGATCTATTAGACTAATGACCACATTTGAATAGATCAAACCGTCTAAGCCCATTTAAACAAATTGCACTAATCAATTTCTATGTTGACTTATTCGGTGTTTTAATTTACCTCATTATAAATAATTGTAGACCTGTAACATGTGTGTTTTCTGCTCTTTTTATTCTATCATAGATTTTTTTTTAATATTTTTTTAATTTATAACTTTAGCAACTAACAAAATTTGTTTTTTTTTCTCTTTTTTGTTATGTCTAGAATTAAAAGTAGACATTTAACCTATAATTATCATTTTACATAATGTCACCATAGTTTAAATAAATTTATATTCATATAATTTATATATCATATTTTTTATAATTTTTATAAATTTATAAATTTTCATTTTTTATATTAATTTTATTAATTATAATTTTTAAATATATATTATTAAAAAATTTGATATAATATTCAAAATAATAATAAATTATAAACATTACTGATTTATAAAATTATTTAATAAAAAAAAATAATTATATAGTTAAGATATTTTCATTTAATTAAAATTAAGCTTGAATAATATTCAAAACACTCAAATTACTTTATCAGCTTTAGTTCTATTCAAACACTCCATGTTTAGCTTTACTGATTCAAATAATCTTATAAATCACTTCAAAAGCAAAAGTTCTCCCAAACACTCCCATAATCAACTTTTACAAATCAATTCAAACAGTTAGATTCAAATTGATTAAATGAATCGTCTTGCTTGACCCAATAGAATTGATCAAATAGGAAGTCCACTAAAATCGATCAACTTGTCTAGACCATTCAGACTCTGATTCAACCTAAAACTTATTGGTCAAACCATTATAATGTAAAAACGGGAAGATTTTTGGTAAAATAAAGATTTTTTCTAATTCACCGGATCATAAACCGGGCCGGTGGCGGATGTCGGCTTCCGGCTGCGGTCCTTATCTATTAATTAATCTCTGACTTCTTCAACCCTTAGACTTGCTTGCCGAAGAAAAGTCAATGTCTGAAGATCCACGCAAATGGATCCATCTTAGAAAACATGTTGTAAATGAGCTCCAATTTTGCAGCATCTCCCTCGGAAATCGATCACGATGAAAAGCGCCATTATTGCTTGCTTCCTACTCTCTGCTGCGGTTACTTCCCTCTCCAACGCCGGCGACACGATAACGCCACGACGGGCCATCTCTGACGATGGAAGTACCTTGACATCGGAGGGCGGCATATTCCAGTTGGGCTTCTTTAGCCCCGCTGCCGGTTCCCCCGACCGCTACATCGGCATTTGGTATAACATCTCCGTCAGCACCATCGTATGGGTCGCCAACCGCCGCAGTCCGGTGACCGGCCGCTCCGGGCGCCTCTCCATGTCGGAAAACGGAACGCTCCTCCTCACTGACGGAAGAAGCTCCACCATCTACTGGTCCTCGAGTTCGCCGGCTTTGGAGGAACCCGAAGCCCGACTCCTCGAGAACGGCAACTTCGTCGTCATGGAGATCGGAAGCGACCCCAACATCTCAGCGGCGTGGCAGAGCTTCGACCACCCTACCGACACGCTCCTCCCAGGGATGAAGCTTGGGTGGAACCTCAGCACCGGACTGAACCGCAACCTCACGTCGTGGGCGACCTCCGGCGATCCGTCCCCGGGAGACTACGTGGCGGGCATCGACTTGGCCGGCGTACCCCAGCTGTTGGTGTGGTCCGGGACTCGGCTGTTCTGGCGCGGCGGCCCGTGGAACGGCATCGGCTTCAGCGGCATCCCGGCGATGAGGCAGGTCAACGACATAACTCTGCATTTCGAGTTCGCATCAAACTCCGATGAGGTCGTCCACTGGTTCTACATGGAAAGCTCCACCCTCTTTCCGAGGTTGGTCCTCAACGAAAGGGGCCTCCTCGAGCGATTCCTCTGGTACAGAAACCGCTGGGTGTCCTTCGGTGTCGCGCCAGACACCAGCAGGAACCCGTGCGACGAACGAGTGTCCTACTGCGGCGCCAACGGCGTCTGCGGCCCCCGTGCGCCGACCTGCACGTGCCTCCAGGGGTTTCGCCCCAAGAATCAGCGAACCTGGGACGACGGGTGCGAAAGAGAGCTCCCAACGGCCGGTTGCCGGAGCAGGAACGACACCTTTGTCGTGGTGAACAACGCCAAGCTGCCGGACACGTCAAAGGCGACGGCGAACCGGAGCACGGCGAGTCTGGACATGTGCAGGGACTGGTGCTTGAGGAACTGCTCCTGCACTGCTTATGCCGCTTCCAAACTCGGCGGCAATGTCAGTGGGTGCCTGATCTGGACGTCGGACCTCTACGATCTCATGTTGTACGACAACGCAGATCCAGGACAGGATGTCTACGTTCGACAAGTGCAATCAAGACCTTCGAACCCAGGTACATCTTCAGTTCCGCCATTGCTTACCTTCAACTGTTCCTTTCAGTCTTTCATCTCAAATTTTCTCAGGATTGACGTCAACCAATTCCAATTCTCTCCCCTGGAGAGCATCAACATTGATCATTATTTCAGTAATTCTTGTGGCTTTTCTCCTTTCACTTTTGTCGTGCTGGATTTGGAGAAGGAAGAAGAGAAGTAAACATGACTACTTGTTCTTGTTGTGTTTAGTTTTGTTTCAGTCTTTCGGGCTGTGCGGCCGCAGTTATTTCAAATTTTACATTATGATAGGCTTGTATTGTGATGAGGAAGAGGCTGAAGGAAAGGACTTGGATTTGCCGTTATTTGACTTGAACACGATTGCAGAAGCGACCGACAACTTCTCGGTGAACAACAAGCTCGGCCAAGGGGGGTTTGGGCCTGTATATAAGGTATCATGTAGTGGAACAACTATATGAATTGAGCATCAATTTGATTGGCATGATTACAGGGGAGGCTGGTTGAGGGACAAGAGATAGCTGTGAAAAGGCTATCCAAGACATCATCGCAAGGCGTCGACGAGTTTAAGAATGAGGTCATGCTGATTGCTAAGTTGCAACATCGAAATCTCGTTCGACTTCTTGGTTGTTGCATTCAAGGAGGAGAAAGAATCTTGGTCTATGAGTACATGCCCAATGGAAGCTTGGATTCTTTCCTATTTGGTTGGTTTATACCTTCCTTTTTCTCCCTCTCCTATTTGATTCATATTAATGTTATTCCGAGTTTGTATGCAGATGACACTAAAAGCGCATTGTTGGATTGGAAAATGCGTCAAAACATTATACTTGGGATTGCTCGAGGACTTCTTTACCTTCATCAAGATTCTAGACTTAAAATTATTCACAGAGACTTGAAAGCTAGTAATGTTCTTCTTGATAAAGGAATGATGCCCAAAATATCAGATTTTGGCATGGCGAGGATTTTTGGAGGAGAGGATACAGAAGAAAATACAAGGAGAGTTGTTGGAACATAGTAAGTATAGTTCTTTCACTTTGGCCATTGTAACATTGTCTAGATCATTAGAAACTTTGTTAATTACCTTTGCATTAATTCATATAGTGGATACATGTCGCCTGAATATGCAATGGATGGAATCTTCTCAGTGAAGTCGGATGTATTTAGTTTCGGAGTTTTGTTACTTGAGATCATAACCGGTAGGAAGAATCGAGGAGTTTATCACTCTACCCTGCACTTAAATCTTCTAGGCCATGTATGTGTTGCAAATATTTGCTCGAGTAGCTATAATTCATCGTTTGATCAATACATATATGTCTATCTCCCTTTTTTTTCTTCAGATATGGAGTTTATGGAAAGAAGGTAAAGTTATGGAATTAGTTAATCAATCTATTGATCATTCACTATCGGCCACCGAGATCCTTCGTTGTATAAAAATTGCTCTTTTATGTGTTCAAGAACGTCCAGGAGAAAGGCCGACGATGTATTCAGTATTGAAAATGTTGGACAGTGACAATGCTTTTGAAATAGAACCTAGTCAACCTGGATTCGTCAACTTCAGAGGCCCCCTTGATCAGACTAATTCATCAATAAGAGAACAAGATTTGTCACTAAACTATGTTTCTTTGACAATGCCACAAGGTCGATAATGTGAAATACATTTTGTTAGTATGAAATGTAAACGCTTTAGATTCTTCATGTTTAGTATTTATGAATATTGTTAATAAATTATGTTCCTACTTCTAATCAGTGAGCAAACTTACACTCTTATGTTCTCTTTTACTGCCTTATAAATGTGGGTTTGAACATGTGTCTAAAGTGTTTTTAATTGTATTTTCGAAGACACTTGCTAAATGAAAGAGCTCTCTCTAAGCAATAACTATACATTGATGCTTATATGATTTGTGGAGCTAGGATGTGTTGGACAATCTATCTTTTTAATCAATCTTTCTTCTGAAGATTGTTTGAGATATTTGTCAGTGTTTTAAGGATATGTATTGAAATTTAAAATTGAAATCAGACTTATATGTCAAGATGGCCCGAGCTGATGATCTCAAGCTGTTAGGCTAGGTTGGTAAGGTTAAGCTGTTGGGTGTCAGAGCTATTAAGGAAGGTTGAGCTACTAGGAAGATTGAGCTGTCGAGTGCTCGAACCGATCACATAGTCGTCTATCAGACTACCGAGTGGACTTGCCCGAGCTTGAGTGGGACATCAATGACCGAATGTTGAGTGTTCCCGAGTGGTATGCTGAGTGCCTTGAGTGGTACATCGAGTGCCCCTAATTGGGACGTCAATTGTTTCAAAGTAGATCATTGAGTGCTCCTGAGTGGTACACCGAATGTCGAGTCAGGAAGATGAGTAGTTGTGTTGCCCGACTACCATTTGTTGAGTTGACCGAGCTTGAGTGGGTCACTGCTGCTTGAGCATTTGTCAAGAGACCGAGTCCAAGTGGGAAAGAGAGATACTGAGGATTGTGTTAGTCATAATTTTTTAAAAATAGATTCGTCCCCTCCTGCGGTGTTTCGAGATTATGTTGGGCATCTATTTCCCAAGATAGAATGACATTTCCACGCCTACAACCAAGCAGGGGTTGTTCGTGAAGAACTGAGCTAGTACCATTGTACCAGAGTGCTATAGTGGGAAGAGTTGTGGAGCAAAATGTTAGTAATATGAGAGAAGTGTCCTAAGGCAATCGCCTTATGATTGTAATCATTTACTTTAATAAATTAATATTCACTATTTGAGTATACATGTTCGTGTATTTGATTGAGATCTTAAACTCATTTATTGAATGTCCGCAATACAATTCACAACATGAGAGAATTTGTGATGAAATCACAACTAGTGATTATCTCTACATGTGCAATTGTGAAGTATTGAAATTATCCCTAGTCGATGAATTGATAAATACGGACACCATCAATTCTGTGGAGACTAGCATGGGTTATTCTCTAATCAGCTGATTCTCACTGGCTGGTGACATTGGGATGTCCGGAGATAAACATGAATGCTAGTTAAGGGAACTAGTTCATTGGAGTGACTAGCTGTAAAACTTCATATGGTAATCTACATATAGATATGTCAATGAAGTTCTTACTGCAGCTTAAGTGCGATGTTCCTTTGACTTGCGGTGTTCAAGTCATCTTGGTCATGAAGACTTATACTTTGACATCTTAAGCAAGCATCTCCAAGGAGGTGTGGACCCAGGATGATTGGGTATAAGCCGAAGTGCCCGAAGATGTTTGAACAGCCTACAAAGGATTCACCACTCCTTGCGAGGAGATGTATACCTAAGGCCTATCGTCGGATTGTTACTCGAAACCTCTGGCCAGAGCATCACATGTTCCGAGTATGAATCTCTCAGAAACATGAGAGTAATTAGAATCCGTTGGACGAGAAAGACATTATTTGGGCTAGGTGTGACGTAGTCAGCCTAGTGGGGACTGACACACATAGACCGTGTCCTGAACCAAGTGGGTATAAGATGGTGAAGGGAATGAGGCACGATTCATTAAAGCTGCTGAAGGGTTTCAGAATTATTTCTGAGGTCAACCGTTGATCTTTCGATTAATTGGGGATCATGATGTACTACTAGGTGCCACTCATGATCGTTCTATAATTGGTTGATTATAGACGACCAACATAAATCGAAAGCCTATTTAGTTACACGCACTACGAGTAGTCCGAGGGATTTAAAACGAGTTGAAAATTGAATTTTCCGATCAAGAGAGATAAGTCGAATCTGAATTTTTCAGACACGCATCGGAAGCATAAAATGGCTAAGTCTTTTGAAGACTTATTGGACGAATTAAATGAGTTTAATTCGTACGGTTTCGGCTTGAGTTTGGCCGGCCAAAGAGGGTCCCCACCCTCTTTGTTTGGCCGGCCACATCAAAAGGGGAGAACCAAATTGTTTGGTTCAAATTATAAAATAAACCGAGCGCAGTTTGTTTTATAAAATTATGGATAAAGAAATTTATATAAAAAAATTTATATAAAGAGATTTATTTTCATGGAAATTAAAATAAACCTTGGATTGGTTTATTTTATTTTATAAAATCAATAATGGATTGATTTACCATGATAAAGAAATTTATATAAAGAAATTTATGTAAAGAAATTTATATAAAGAAATTTCTTTCCATAATAAAAGGGGAGACATGGTTGTTTTTATTATAAATTAAGTTATAATAAAAAAACTTGGCATAACGGAATAATTCATAGAAAAAATTTATAAGATAAATTTCTTATGAAAAATTTCGTTAAGAGGAGACTTGGCGATAAAGATGCTACTATATAAAGGTGCATAGGCAAGGCTTGGAAATCAATTCAAGTGATCAAGGATTCTTGCCTAGCCTCTCTTCCTCTCCTTCTCTCCCTCTCCCTCTAGGGCCGGCGCCCTCTCCATCCCTCTAGGGTCGGCGCCACCTTCCCTTGCCGTGAGCCACCACCAAGACGAAGCGGGTCGCGACTCCTTCCTTCTTTCACGGAATCTTGATTCCGTTACTTGGTGGTTAGTCTTCCATCTTTCTCTCTTGATATTCTAGTCGTGCCTTTGGAGAATCTAGTAGTTCTTGTCGGCACGAAACTCCTGACTTTGCGAAGTCATCTCGAAGAGAACTCGGCGTGGACGCGAATAGAGGCGAAGCTTCCAAGGGACGCTACGGTTGGATCTCGTCCCTTTCTTCGAGTTACGCGAGGTACAAAGTAAATTAGTTTACTTTTCTGCAAAATTTTAATTTATGATCATGTCTCCACAACTTAAGGTTGCATGCTAGATACGTGGTTAAAATAATTTAAGAAATTATTTATGCTAAACCTTCCGCTGCACGTAATTAAACTTTAAAATTACGAACCCGTATCCATGTCAATATGCACCCGGTCCCAACACAAAATGCACGGTAGAGTGGAAAAACAATTAGGGAACGAATGTGGATAGAGTTTTTACAAAGTATATTTGTGCGTCTCTAAATCTTCTGTCTTTGGTCACAACCCCTTTATATAGGAGCTCAGTTGACAACATTAAATGGCTAAATAAAATAAAGGTCATTTATCGCCTTACTCGCCCGACTTGAAATGCTAGCCGTTGACCATCAATGGTCGACTATTTTGTCCGAATAGTTACAAATCAAGAATTAACGTTGACCACGTCAACTATTTAAGGCTCAACCATTAATGTGTCCGTTACATACTTGAGTAGAAAGTAAAAAATAGATTCGAGTGACACAATATAGGTTGATCTACTTGGCAAATTGTGCCCCTGATTAGTCCATCATTCGAAATGCGAGTCGTGTTCACACATAAGGCACCTACATTTAGTTGAATCTGGGCTCTAAATTTGCACCCTCCAGCGGTCACAAGTGTCATATATGTTCATAACCTCATTGGTTGTGATTCAATATAAATCAACCATCAAGCCACACATTCCCCAATGTGGGACTAAGACTCATTCACAATGAAGTCTTTCCATCCATCATTTTTTCATTCAAATTTTTCAAGCAAACCCTCACATAAATGGAAATAGAGTATATGATATCATTCAACAATTGAGTCTTGTATAAGATAGGTAGGTTTACCCTTTAAACCTTCCCTAGTGAAGACGTGTCTAATTACTAGTTGACCAGTAACCATGATATATTTGAACTATTCTATTGTGTGTGTAAGTATTTATATATCTCACCCAAGACACTTCCAGATGCAACTCAATTCTGATAGATGTATTCATTCTTGTCCACAAACACGTCTAGTTCTATGAGAAGTTTTAATAATTGTCTTTCAATTCTCTGTGAAGCAACTTTATTTCTTTCTCACAGAGGTGATTTCAAGAGTAATCCATATTACTCTACTGGATCAATAAAAGTCACATGCTTACTCTCTATCATTTATGGTTATCATTGGTCCATTGGGGAGTTACGCATAGTGATCGACTTAGTTGGTACAGTTAGGTTGTCCTATTGAATTTAGTGTTGGTGCCGGAAGGACCAAAGTCAAACCTATGTTTTGAAAATGGCAAAAGGTTCAGAAGTTAAGGTTTTGTTGTGATCTGACAATGCTAATCAAGTGTGCAGGAAAAGTCCTAGGTATACTAGGCACGAAGTCCTGGTTCTAAGAATTGGGCACTAAGTCTTGGCTGCGGGTTCGGCACCTAAGTCCTGACAAAAGGTTGGGCAATAAGTCATGGTCGTGGACTGGGCACCGAAGACCTGGTGAGTGAAGCTGGGCAATAAGTCCTGGTCGTGGACTGTGTTGGATCGAAGAAAACGATAGAGGGAGGTGAATATCGTTAAAAACTTTTCGGATTAATAAAAAGCAAATACGCAGCGGAAAGAAATAAATCGCACAAGAATACAAGCCAATTTTTACTTGGTTCGGAGTCGCGGTCGGCTCCTACTCTAAGGCTCACAGTCCTTGACCGTTTACTTTGGGCAATACTATAATCGCGCAAAAAGATTTACATGTTTAAGTACAAGATTATATCAGGAAATTGAAATTGCTACACTATTCGTTACCGACACCCGATGTGGATCGAATTTCAGAGCAGAGGGTCGTCGTCGGCGCTGGGATCTCGAAGTCGGAGTTTACCGGGGCGTAGCGCTTGAACGAAAAGCTTTGGAGCGTTCAGAAACAATTATTTTGAAGCCTTGGGGTCGAGCCACTTTTATAGTGCTCTTGGGGGCGCCTGATACGTTGGGGGCGCCTGACACGTGCCTTCATCTGCGAGAACCTCTATCCGTAGCTCGGTCAGCGCTTATCCCCTTCGATTCGGCCCCTGGCCAGACTGGGGCGCCCGGGACCTCTCGGGCGCCTAGGTTGACCTGGTCCAGTGGCTTCGTGGTAGATTTGCTTCGATGGTTGCTTTGGCTTTGACCTTAGGCGCCCGAGACCTCCCAGGCGCCTAGCCCAGTGCAGTTCGAAGCGATCTTGCTTCCTTGCTGTTTTGGCCTTTTACCTTGGGCGCCCGGGACCTCCCGGGTGCCTAGCCCAGTTGCCTGCCCCTTTCTGTAGGACGTTCTGAGCTGCACAAACATAATCCTTCGGTCCTTGCAACCAAGGTTAGTTCCAAAACAAACTAAGCAAGAATGTTAGTCATTATTTACAGTCGTAGCTGTCTTGGTTCTGATTTCGGGTCTCCCAAATGGAACCCTAGGTCGAACCGACGCCTACTGTTCCCTCGACGGGGAACGCGTCCTCACCTACTCCTCTCAGGAGAGTTTACCTTTTGCCAACCGGCTCCTCCGGTTAGACTTTTGCCCAGTTTTACTCACCAGGTCTTCGTGCCCAGTCCGTGACCAGGACTTAGTGTCCAATTCCTCGAACCAGGTCTTCGATGCCCAGCCCTCGGCCAGGTCTTAGTGCCCAATTCCTCGAACAAGGTCTTCGGTGCCTAGCCCTCGGCCAGGACTTAGTGCCCAACCCTTGGTCAGGTCTTAGGTGCCTAGTACTCGGCCAAGACTTAGTGCCCAACCTTACGTTAGGACTTAGTTGCCCAGCCCGCGGCTAGGTCTTCTTGCCTAGAATAACTAGGACTTTCCTGCACACTTGAGTAACTTTATTAGATCACAAATAATACTTAACTTCGAATCCTTTGCCAATATCAAAACAAGGTTCAATATGGTGCTTCCTGCACCAACAATCTCCCCCTTTTTGATTTATGGCAACACAATTTAAGTAAAAAACTTATAACAGTTAAGAAAAGAAGGTAACAATCAATGAAGTATAGCAGTTATGAACAGAATAAATGTAGATTTGAAAAAATCCTTTATTTCTCATACTCCCCCTAAAACCCTGAATACTTGTGTTATAAAGTACATAACTTTGACCTTTCCTCCCCCTTTGACATATATCAAAAATATACATGGGCGAACAGAATATTTAATAGGGAGTTTTGGTTTTTGTAAAACTTCTAAGTTTTTGACAAAGTGTTTTTCAAAAATAGAGTAAAAGCATCAACAAAAACTTTTTACACTTAGACAATTTTCCATTTTGAAAAGTTTTGCAAGCCTAAATTTTGTTTAAAAACTTTTACTTACAAGGCTTTGTAAGAAGATTTCTACTAAACAAAATTTACTTAGGCAAGATTTTGAAGCCAAATTTCCCTTAAAAAGTTTCTATTGGTGCAATCTTGGTTAGGTCAGGGTTGACCTAGGTTGACTAGGCTCAGGTGAGCCGATGTCTGATAAGCTTGGTGAGCTTATGTTTGGATGTTTCGATGTTTGATAATTATGTTTGAATGTCGTATGATGTCAAGTGGGTCAAGGTTGACTGGAGACTTGACTAGGTGAAGTTCAGGTGGATCGGGGAGATCGCACGCTGGCATGGGAAAAGACCTAGTGGGACTAGGCACACCTAGTGGGACTAGGTGAAGTCCAGGTGGATCAGGGAGATCGCATGCTGGCAATGGGAAAACACCTAGTGGGACTAGGTGAAGTCCAGGTGGATCGGGGAGATCGCACGCTAGCATGGGAAAAGACCTAGTGGGACTAGGCATACCTAGTGGGACTAGGTGAAGTCCAGGTGGATCAGGGAGATCGCACGCTAGCAATGAGAAAAGACCTAGTGGGACTAGGTGAAGTCCAGGTGGATCGGGTAGATCGTACGCTGGCAAGGTAGAAGTCTACCGAGAGACTAGACCTAACTCGAGGGTTAGGCAAACCTGGTTGGGAATCAGGTTAAGTCCTAGTTGAGAGCTAGGATGGAGAAAACCAGGTTGGTCAAAGGGGTTGACCGAGAAATCCAGGTTGGTCAAAGGGATTGACCGTGAACACAAGTTAGGTTGGTCTCAATCGATAGGGTGATCAATTGGGTTGTTGTCTTGCGAGAACAAGAAGGATCTTAATCAATTCGGTAATTGATTAAGAAGGACCATAATCAATTAGGTAATTGATTAAGGAGGATCTTAATCAATTGGGTAATTGATTAAGGAGAGAGTGAATCGATTGGGTAATCGATTAAGAGAGTTTTGTTGCGAGAACAGAAGGTGGCTGAATCGATTGGGTAATCGATTCAGCCTTCCCTTAATCGATTGGTCAATCGATTAAGGGATCTAGTAATCAATCAGGTGATCGATTACTGCAGTGTGACGCGAGAGTACAGAGAGGTGCTGAATCGATTCAGCAATCGATTAAGGGCAGTCTTAATCGATTGGCTAATCGATTCAGGTTCAAAAACTAGTCGTTGAACGGCTAAGTATGACGTGGTAATCGATTAGGAAACCCTATGCGTCGGGTATAAGGGTTTTCACGCAGGTTTTGAGCCACAACACTTCTCCCCTTCTTCTCCTTCATCAGTGTCATTTCAAGGGAAGCCTTGGAGGCTTTTGCTGCTGCATTTCCAAGGTTCTAGAGGCAATCACAAGCTTGAAGATAGCAAGGAAAGCAAAGCTTGAGCTTATCATTGTAAATATTGTGAGATTTCATTTTGTATTTGCTTAGATTCTTGTTGTATCTTTGTGAAAGCTTGTAAGAGGTTTCTCCACCTCAAGAAGGAGATCTTTCATAGTGTATGAGAGAGTGACGAGAGTGGATCCTTGGATTAGTCACCCGTCCGGGGTGGATACCAAGTAAATCCTTTGTGTTAGCGTTTGCTCGAGTCTTCCGCCGCAACAAATCATCACGGAGCAAATCGGAGCTAATCACCCCCCCTCTAGCTCGTCTATCGGTCCCAACAAGTGGTATCAGAGCAAGGTTGCTCTTCTTTGGACTCATCGCCAAGAGGGCAAGAGCTAGAGGAAGAAGAAGAAGTTGGAAGAAACCCTAATTTCAAGAAGTCATCATCAAGAGGGTTCAACTTCAAAAATGGAGTTTGACTACGACACTCGGGCACCTCCACCATTCGACAAGGCAAGTTTCAATCTTTGGAAGTCAAAGATTGAAAATTACTTCATAATGGAGATAGAGCAATGGTTTGCTCTAATGGAGGGTTTTGAAGCTCCAACAAGCACCAAAGGAAAGCTTCTCAAGAAAAGCAAATGGAATGAGGAGCAAATCAAGAGATGCGAGGCCAACAACAAAGTGACCAAGTTATTGGTCAATCTATTGCCAAGCACCATCTTGGATAAAATTGGGGAATTTCAAGATGCCAATGAGCTTTGGAGCAAATTGGCAAGTTTTCATGATGATCCCTCCACTATACAAATTCAAGACCAATCCGAAGAGGGAGATTCATCGGAGGAAGAAGATTCGGAAGTTGAGAGGTGCTCAACATCCGAAAATGAAACTCAAGAAGCCTCCACTTCAAGGGTTGAAGAGGAGCAAAATTTGACATTGACGCCGGAACAAGAAGAGGTTTCAACATCATTTTCCAATGTCAATGAAGAGGAAGAAAGTGTCACCCCTACAAGCAAAGGAATAAACATTTCAATTTGTAAAAATAAAGATCATATCATTTGCTTTGAGTGTAGGGAAAAAGGACACTATAAAAGTAAGTGTCCAAAATTGGTCAAGAAGAAGGTGCAAGTGGCACCCATGACCAAGGTGAAGCCAAAGGAAGTCGGCCCCAAAGTAAAGAAGGATAAGAAGCACATTGTGTGCTTCTCATGCAAGCAAAAGGGGCATTATCAGAATCAATGTCCAAAGGGGAAGGATCCGACCAAGGCAAAAAGGAGGAGCTCAAATCAAGGGGGAGCCTCCATGAACAAGACTAAGGTACTACTAGGAAATGGTACTCATTTAAATCATGATAATATGCATGCTAGAAATAATTTTTATCATTTTAATGCAATTTATCATGAACATAGGAGGTATGAAAAACCTAAAGAAAAATATAGAGCCTTCCATACTAGATCTACCACATCTAAGGATAGGAAGGATTTTAGATCATTTAAGGGTAGACCTACCCAAAATAAGGCCAAGAAGAATAATCACCAAGGGAATCTTAGAGAACCAAGCCTTGAGAAAGTAATGATTGAAAATCAAGTTTTGAGGTCAAAACTTGAGACATTAGAAAAATCCCTCAAAAGAATAGAAAATCTATTTAAGGGATCACAAATTCACAATCTAGATTTAGGAAGTCAAGGACTCTCTAGGAGTAAGAAAGGTTTGGGATACAAACATAAAATCAAGAATGATGGTCCATCCTATCATAGAGTTCCATATAGGTATAGAACACAATCTAGGTCAAGGAGTCAACTCAAGGCCACAAGGGAAGCCATCCCTAGAGTTGACCAAGACAAGACTAACATGACTAAGGCTTCGGAAAAGCCTAGAAAAGTCATTAGGAAGGTATCAAGGGAAATTATCCCTAGTGAATACCTAGAACACCCAAGGAGCACCAATAGGTTTTGGGTTCCTAAGAGTGTGTTTGCCACACCCTAGATAGGTCTAGGAAGTGTCAACTCAAATCGGAAGGGTAGTTAACCTAACCTTGATGAAGTTGGCACTTTGGTACATTTTCGAGGAGTTATTACCCTTGAAAATGAAGGAGTTATTTGCTTACTCTTGGAAGAGTAAAATTTGTGCCAAACTATATTTTTAGAAGATTGAACTTAATAAAAGTTGGCACAACTATGTTAGAATCCAAAGATAGGCCAAGTTGGGAGTTTTGGCATTATCTTGGAAATTAGGGGCAAAGTTAGGATTATCAATGGCTTAGCGATGAGTTATTGATACATAGATAGGAAATATAGGTATTTTCTTTTGTGCTATTATGCCATGCTTTGTATGCCCTATTACATGCCATGACATCATAATCCATCATTCATATTTTATTATGAAAATATTACATGTCATGTCATACATGCATCATCTAGTTATAATATTGTTTAAATTCTCATATGATGCATGCCATAGTCATTATCATGCATTAAGTCAATTTTTATTGAAATTAAGGACATTGACATTAATTGACATTCTAGATGAATGATCAAAGTTTATAATGGCTAGGTAGAAATGCATGAACCCTTAGTTTAGGGAGAACATGACTTTTACATCTCACTAAAACCATAAGTGGACTTGTATGTCTTTGGAGACACACTAGATACAAGTGAGGTGTTAGGAAGATAAACAAAACTCAAGGTGTTGATAAAGTGCATTTATCTAAGTTTTAAGTTCATCAAAACATGAATATAAATGAACTCCAATCATTGGGAAAGCTAATGTACAAGTCATGTGCATTTAGCCCAAAGAACATGGTTGGATATTATGTTTTAAAAATATTTCAAAACTATCTTGGAAAACCTTGGTGAAGACTATCTTTTGATAGCACTCATCATTGATGAATTAGATACAAAATAGAGTGAAACATTGAAATATTTCAATGGTTTCCATTTTTGTGTCAATCTTTGAAAGAGGAAGGTATTTTCATATAAAATTATTTTCCCTTGATAGTATATGTCATAAATAATGGCTACACAAAATTTCAAGATTTTTCAAATTTTGTAGAATTATTTAGGAGTTTCTGAAATTCAATCTGAAATTGTTTTCAGAAATCAGAAACTCCCAATCGATCAGGTGATCGATTGGGACAGTAGCCAATCGATTAGTAGATCCTTTTTGCGAGCACAGAAGCTCCCGTAATCGATCCGTTGATTGATTACAGTCAGCAGTAATCGATCAGTTGATCGATTAAGGCCCAGCGTAATCGATTGGTTCCCAACACCAATCGATTGGTAAGATTGAAACTGTCTGATTTCAGTCTGATAACCTAATTCTTAGGTAACCTAACAATCCCTAGACCCTTGAATTACTTTCATAAGTATATTTGGGTAAATTTCATTGTGAAATCAAAAGAGGGATAGTTTTGGTGAAAACTATAGGGTTAAGGAGAGGTTTTGATTCAAGTTTTGAATCTCAAAATCTCATAACCTCGAGTTGAGATTTCCTAAAGTTTTAGGAACTCAAAAATCATTGTTGGTGCAATGATGGAGGGTTAGAGCATGTTTTAAGGGGGAGATCTTCCTTAAAAGTATGAGTTTGAAATTTTATTTTTGGGATAAGTGAAAGAATAAAGATTGGAAATCTTCATTATGATGAATGCTCAAGGATGAGCATAGGTTCAAATGGAAGGTATGGGACTTTCATTGAGCAAGCCTTCGACCATATAGACTCTCGGGGAGAGTTTTTTTTTTTTTTGATGTATGTCAAAGGGGGAGAAATTGAAAGGCTAATAGGGATTAGTCTTTCTCAAACATATTGTCAAACATCAAAAAGGGAGAGATTGTTGGTGCAATCTTGGTTAGGTCAGGGTTGACCTAGGTTGACTAGGCTCGGGTGAGTCGATGTCTGATAAGCTTGGTGAGCTTATGTTTGGATGTTTCGATGTTTGATAATTATGTTTAAATGTCGTATGATGTCAAGTCGGTCAAGGTTGACAGGAGACTTGACTAGGTGAAGTCCAGGTGGATCGGGGAGATCGCACGCTGGCATGGGAAAAGACCTAGTGGGACTAGGCACACCTAGTGGGACTAGGTGAAGTCCAGGTGGATCAGGAAGATCGCACGCTGGCAATGGGAAAACACCTAGTGGGACTAGGTGAAGTCCAGGTGGATCGGGGAGATCGCACGCTGGCATGGGAAAAGACCTAGTGGGACTAGGCACACCTAGTGGGACTAGGCACACCTAGTGGGACTAGGTGAAGTCCAGGTGGATCAGGGAGATCGCACGCTGGCAATGGGAAAAGACCTAGTGGGACTAGGTGAAGTCCAGGTGATCGGGTAGATCGCACACTGGCAAGGTGGAAGTCTACCGAGAGACTAGACCTAACTCGAGGGTTAGGCAAACCTGGTTGGGAATCAGGTTAAGTCCTAGTTGAGAGCTAGGATGGAGAAAACCAGGTTGGTCAAAGGGGTTGACCGAGAAATCTAGGTTGGTCAAAGGGATTGACCGTGAACACAAGTTAGGTTGGTCTCAATCGATAGGGTGATCGATTGGGTTGTTGTCTCGCGAGAACAAGAAGGATCTTAATCAATTGGGTAATTGATTAACTAGGACCGTAATCAACTAAGTAATTGATTAAGGAGGATCTTAATCAATTGGGTAATTGATTAAGGAGAGAGTGAATCGATTGGGTAATCGATTAAGAGAGTTTTGTTGCGAGAACAGAAGGTGGCTGAATCGATTGGGTAATCGATTCAGCCTTCCCTTAATCGATTGGTCAATCGATTAAGGGATCCAGTAATCAATCAGGTGATCGATTACTGCAGTGTGACGCGAGAGTACAGAGAGGTGCTGAATCGATTCAACAATCGATTAAGAGCAGTCTTAATCGATTGGCTAATCGATTCAGGTTCAAAAACTAGCCGTTGAACGGCTAAGTATGACGTGGTAATCGATTGGGTAATTGATTAGGAAACCCTAGGCATCGGGTATAAGGGTTTTCATGCAGGTTTTGAGCCACAACACTTCTCCGCTTCTTCTCCTTAATCAGTGCCATTTCAAGGGAAGCCTTGGAGGATATTGCTGCTGCATTTCCAAGGTTCTAGAGGCAATCACAAGCTTGAAGATAGCAAGAAAAGCAAAGCTTGAGCTTATCATTGTAAATCTTGTAAGATTTCATTTTGTATTTGCTTAGATTCTTGTTGTATCTTTGTGAAAGCTTGTAAGAGGCTTCTCCACCTCAAGAAGGAGATCTTTCATAGTGTATGAGAGAGTGAGGAGAGTGGATCCTTGGATTAGTCACTTGTCCGGAGTGGATGCCAAGTAAATCCTTTGTGTTAACGTTTGCTCGAGTCTTCCGCCGCGACAAATCATCACGGAGCAAATCAGAGCTAATAACCCCCCCTCTAGCTCGTCTACCGGTCCCAACAGTTTCAACTTTGAGAATTAGGAAAAAAATTTGTTTGCCAAA
The DNA here is from genome assembly GCA_024364735.1 of Boesenbergia rotunda. Lineage (NCBI taxonomy): Eukaryota > Viridiplantae > Streptophyta > Magnoliopsida > Zingiberales > Zingiberaceae > Boesenbergia > Boesenbergia rotunda. Next base: position 177,702 of record JAGFNQ010005544.1, read on the forward strand.
GAAATTTTGCACACATAGAAGAATTTTTTTGGAAACACTTTAGACATTTTGAAAAACAAAATCTTTAAAAAATTTCTACACAAGTTTTTCACCAAAAAAAACTTTCCTTAGAAACATTTGTCAAAATTTTCAAAATGTTTTTGCTCAGACAAATTTTGTTTACTAAAGAAAATTTTACTTAAGAGAAAAACACTTAGAAATACTTTGAAATTTTTGAAGCACTAGAATACTTGAAAGCCCTTGAAGTATTTTGACAGTACTTTGAAAAATTAACTTAGCACTTAAAAAAAAATTTGAAGTACTTAGAAATTTTTGTTTTACTTTTCGAAAAAGAGATAAAAATTTAAATATTAAAAAATTTCTTCTCTCTCTCATTCTTTCTCTCCCCCTTAATGTGAAACTCTTCTCCTTATGTTTTAGACCATTTCCAATTGTAAAAACTGAAACATTGCACAAGGCTCCCTTATGATTTGAAATTTTCCCTTTGAAGCTTTTCGAAAGAATACTTGAAAAGAGTTCTAAGTATAAACATACTCATAAGTTCAGTTTGAAATGATATTTTGAAACAAAATTTTTTGGGTATCACAAAGGAGATTTTTAAGTTAAAAAAACCTTAGGTTATAGTGAAAAGCTTCTAAGATAAACTTTCTTTGAAAAGGGAAAAAGTTTTAGGAAGAATTTAATTTTCACTTTTTCTATTCTCCCCCTTTGCCTTATATCAATAAAGAACTTTTGAAAAATATGTTTTGAAAGAAATTTAAAATTTGTGTATCAGAGCTTATGAGTCTTGAAAATATAAAAATTTGAGCGAAAAAATAATCCTAAGTAAAATAATGTCAATATCAAAATTTTGAAAGAATGAAGAATTGATGCTAAAAACAGAATTGGAGTCAAGTGTATATTCTTATTGAGTTCATGCATGACAAGTAACAAAAAATATTTAATCAATAAGTTTACTTGTTTTGAATATTTTGGAAAATGCAAATATATTTTTTTAAAAAAAATGCAAGTACTTTTGAAAGATGCAAATACTTTTGAAAGATGCAAGTACTTTTAAAATATCTGTATCTTTGAAAAATATAAGTCACTTTGAAAAATATTATGCATTTTTTAAAAATATAGGTATTTTTTTTTTGAAAAATATCATGAGATTGAAAAACATAAGTACTTTGGAAAATATTATGAATTTGAAAAACATAAGTACTTTGGAAAATATTATGAATTTGAAAAACATAAGTACTTTTAAAATATTAAAGAAATTACTTGACTTATCTTTTGAAAGTACTTACAAGAATATTATTTTTAACACATAATATTTTACTTGCTTTGGTTTCTTTTCCAGTCTGACACAATCCTAAGAAATGTTGTTAACTACAAGGACATTTCCCTAAGTGTCCTGGAAATTCTCCAACTCAAGTAAATACTATTTCCAAAAAGAATTTTGATAAGCCAAAATGATAGTATTTTGAAAATGTATGCAAGTACATTTTGAAAATAATAATAATTTAAAAAAAAAATATAATATTTGAAAGGAAATTACTTGTGTTTTCAGAAGGATTTGAAAATACATGCATGAAAACATATCGCCTTGAAATATTCAATAATTCTTTTAATTTGACCTCCTCCTAAACTTAACCCAGTCCTAGGAAGCTTGTTGACCATAAACACTCTTCCTCTAAGTCTTTAGGGTTCAGTTCAGACCAAAAAGAATTATCTAATATTTTCAAAAACAAATTGCTAGAAATATTTTCGAGAAAATAATAGTCATAAGGTTTTCTTTTTAGACTCCCCCTAAATTTGACACATCCTAGGAGTCCTTGTAGATCATGAAGAAGACTTCCTCTGTGTCTTTAGGGTTTATCAACATTTAAAAGAATAATTTTGAACAACCTTCTGAGTATGATAACTTTTAAGGAGATAAATTTTTGAAAACATAACTTGGAATGATAGCATAGTTTTCGAAAAATATTTTGAAATGATGATAATTTTTCAAAGAGATAGCAATATATGAAGGTTTTTGAATCAATTTTTGAAAACCTTATTTAATTTTGAGATGGTAATAAGTTTTAGAGCATAAGGTTTTTGAAAAATCTATTTTTTTTTAAAAAACTCCCCTTGTATCCGACACGTCTGACTTTATCTAAGTGCCTTAAGGGACTTCAGTATTGACCAGGTTTGACTATGTTGACTTGGTTTTTGACCTAATCAAGTCCTAGGTCTTACTATAATTCAATCAAGACTTAGTTTGATGTGTTGATTTTGAAAACAAATGAAATTCAATTTTAAAAAAATGTTGAGTGGAAAACATATAGAGTTAATTTAGAATTAATTTTGGAAAGAATTGAATTGATTTTGAAAAAGTATTGAACTACATTATTAAGTCCTAGACATCTCATCCAGTTCTACATGACAAAATAGGTTGTCTTATCTGTTTTGTGAGATGTTTTATTTTTATCTTCGAATTAGTGTTAAATCTAAGATTTACTTAAAATTTGTGTTAGATTCAAATCTGACAATAGTAAAGTGAATTTGATTTTCTATAATTGGCTTCCAGGTTTTGGTGAGGCACTAGGCCTTCTTTGGCCGTAGCCTTATTGGATCATCAACCCTTTCCTTGACAAAGCCTTTTATAGAAAATTCATCTTCAAGTTACTCCTTGAATGATTTTGGTCTAACTAGTTTGGATCTTGGATCGGTAGCTTCGGCTAGTTCACCAGACTAAACAGACCAAGTAGTATATACTTGACCTTATTAGAAAGACTTCCCTAACGTACTATCAGCTCACCTCCACCCAATACTATGTTGTTCAAATTTTAATTAAACCGTCTGTCCTTAAACTATCCAATTCTAAATCCAAGCAAAAAAAACAAGCAAACATGACAAAAATGATCTAAGTTACATCATAATTGAAATAAAACTCTGGTTTTTTAAAATCAGCATGGTTGTGAATTAAGTTTTCTAACGTATTAACCTTAACTAATTTATACAAATTAATCACGTTATTTGAGATAAATATTAGATTTTCAAATATTGAAAACTTACCTTTCCCGATCGTTTGTCCAGTACTCTTGTAATGATCACGAGCTAATCGGACCAGTTTGGGTCGATCTCCTTCATTGTCTTCTGATTCCGAGTCTGAGTCAGACTCGGGTACAGGTTGAAGATTCTTCTTTGGTGGTTCTCTTGGAGCTTTCCCTGCACTAGAAATTACACCTTCCTCGACCATTACAGTATCTATTTGACTATTTAATTGTAATTCAAAAAAAGATTCAAAATTGGTTACCATTTTTGTCTCAGTCAATTCTATTAGTAATATGAGAGAAGTGTCCTAAGGCAATCGCCTTATGATTGTAAACATTTATTTTAATAAATGAAAATTCACTATTTGAGTATACATGTTTATGTATTTGATTGGGATCTTAAACTCACTTACTGAATGTCCGCAATACAATTCACAGCATGAGAGAATTTGTGAGGAATTCACAACTAGTGATTATCTCTACATGTGCAATTGTGGAGTATTGAAATTGTCCCTAGTCGATGAATTGATAAATACGGACATTATCAATTCTGTTGAGACTAGCATGGATTATTCTCTAATCAGCTGATTCTCACTGGCTGGTGACATTGGGATGTCCGGAGATAAACATGAATGCTAGTTAAGGGAACTAGTTCATTGGAGTGACTGGCTGTAAAACTTCACATGGTAGTCTATATATAGACATGTCAGTGAAGTTCTTACTGCAGCTTAAGCGCGATGTTCCTTTGACTTGCGGTGTTCAAGTCATCTTGGTCATGGAGACTTATACTTTAACATCTTAAGCAAGCATCTCCAAGGAGGTGTGGACCCAGGATGGTTGGGTATAAGCCGAAGTGCCCGAAGATGTTTGAACAGCCTACAAAGGATTCACCACTCCTTGCGAGGAGATGTATACCCAGGCCTATCGTCAGATTGTTACTCAAAGCCTCTGGCCAGAGCATGTCATGTTTAGAGTATGAGTCTCTTAAATACATGAGAGTAATTAGAAATCCAAAGGACGAGAGAACGTAACTTGGGCTAGGTGTGACGTAGTCAGCCTAGTGGGGACTGACACACACAGACCATGTCCTGAACAAGTGGGTATAAGATGGTGAAGGGAATGAGGCACGATTCATTAGAGCTGCTGAAGGGTTTCAGAATTACTTCTGAGGTCAACCGTTGATCTTTCGATTAATTAGGGGTCTTGATGTACTACTAGGTGCCACTTATGATCGTTCTATAATTAGTTGATTATAGACGGCCAACATAAATCGAAAGCCTATTTAGTCACACGCACTACGAGTAATCCGAGGGATTTAAAATGAGTTGAAAATTGGATTTTCCGATCAAGAGAAATAAGTCGAATCTGAGTTAATCAGAGGTGCAACGGAAGCTAAAAATGGCTAAGTCTTTTGAAGGCTTATTGGGCGAATTAAATGAGTTTAATTCGCGATGGGTTCGGCTCGGTTTGGCCGGCCAAAGAGGGTGCCCACCCTCTTTGTTTTGGCCGGCCACCACTTGGGGAGAAAACCAATTTATTTGGTTTAATTAATAAAATAAATCTAGCGCGATTTGTTTTATAAATTATGGATAAATAAATTTGTATAAAGAAATTTATATAAAAAAATTTATAGAAATTTATTCTTTTTATGGAAATTAAAATGATCCATGGAATGGTTTATTTTAATTTTATAAAATCAATTATGAATTGATTTTTTCATAATAAGGAAATTTATAAATTTCTTGTAAAATTTATTCCATAATAAAAGGAGAGATGTATATGTTTTATTATAAAGTTAGTTATAATAAAACTAGGCTTAAACGGAATAATTCATAAGAAAATTTATAGGATAAATTTCTTATGAAAATTCCGTTAAGAAGGAGACTTGGCAAGGGAGATGCTACTATATATAGGAACCAAAGGCAAGCCTTGAATTCCTAATTGAGTTATCAAGAGATCTAGTAGTTCTCTCCCTCTCTCTCTTATTCTCTCCCTCTCTCTTCCTCCTAGGGTCGGCGCCCCTTGTTCACCCTAGGGCCAGCGTCCACCCCACCTAGGGCCGGCGCAACACCCTCCCCATCCAAGGGTTGCCGTGAGCTATCATCACCAAGAAGGAGCCAAACAAGAAGAAGAAGAAGCGGATCGCAACTCCTTCATTCCCGGAATTTAGATTCCATTTCTTGGTGGTTAGTTTCCTTTCTTCTCTCTTGATCTTCTAGTTGTGCCTTTAGAGAAACTAGTAGTTCTCGTCGGCACAAAACTCGTGACTTTGCGAAGTCATCCCGAAGAGAACTCGGCGTGGACGCGAATAGAGGCGGAGCTTCCAAGGGACGCTACGGTTGGATCTCGTCCCTTACTTCGAGTTACGCGAGGTATTGAAGTAAATTAGTTTACTTTTCGCAAAATTTAAATTTATGATCATGTCCACACATCATAAGGTTGCATGCTAGATACGTGGTTGAAAATAATTTAAGAAATTATTTATGCTAATTCTTCCGCTGCACGTAAATATTTTAAAATTTACGAACTCGTATCCTTGTCAACATGCACTCGGTCCCAACAAATTCGTCTTCTGACTCTGGCTCGAATTCGCAGTCAGGTATGGATTCTTTCTCATCTTCTAATTCGGAGTCAATTTTGAAGTCGGGTGCTAACTCTTCTAAGATCTCAATACCGGAGCTCTCTTCGTGTGGATTGATTAGCTTTTCCCAAATTTCTCTAGCACATCTGAATGGACCTACTAGTTCAAGTTGCTCCTTGGTTAGGCCACATTGTAGGATTGCAGTTGCCCTTGCATCGGTCTCGATTTGGTTGAGGGGTTGTTCATCCAGTTTGTCCCACTCGATTGATAACTCATCTTCTACGGGAAAAGAGAATCCCGTTTGGATGATCCGCCATAAGTCCATGTGGGCCTTCAGAAGGGACTCCATTTTACTTCTCCAAAAATTGAAGTTTTCGCCGGAGAATAGCGGTGGATGGGCACTGTTCCACTCTTGGTTGGCCATTAAGTTTAAACCTCGTACACATAAGAAATAACAAAAATGTACCAAGACTTGGTCTTGGATTAGTAGTGCGGGAGAGAAAAAAAATAGCCTAACAAAAATATTGCATGAATTTCGAGGTAAAATAATAATAAATAATAATAAAAAGTTTGAGACAAATTTTTAGAAAATAAATATACTGATTAATGGAAAAAATAGGAGTTAAAAGAGATTGCTCGAATAAGGTAGCACGAATTTAGAGAAAAACTATTAAAATAATAAAAAAATTTATGACAAATTTTTAAAAATTGATCGTTTTATCAACTCTAATGAATAGTGAAAAGATGAAGATTCAAAATTGAAAAAGGCGTACAAAATTTTAAAACCACGCACAAATATTATTTATTAGAAATAAAAAGCAAAAAGATCGAGTGGTGTTGCACTAACCTCGATTAACGAAAAAGAAAAGAAATAAAAATAACAATTTCATAAATCCGAAAAAAATCTCAAATTGGTGGTTGCACCAGATTTGAGCCACCCGCTCTGATACCACTTGTTGGATCGAAGAAAACGATAGAGGGGGGGTGAATATCGTTAAAAACTTTTCAGATTAATAAAGAGTAAATACACAACGGAAAGAAATAAATCGCACAAGAACATAAGCCAATTTTTTACTTGGTTCGGAGTCGCGATCGGCTCCTACTCCAAGGCCCACGGTCCTTGACCGTTTACTTTGGGCAATAGTATAATCACGCAAAAAGATTTACAAGTTTAAGTACAAGATTATATCAGGAAATTGAAATTGCTACACTTTCCGTTACCGACGCCCGATGTGGATCGAATTTTGAAGCAGAGGGTCGTAGTCGGCGCTGGGATCTCGAAGTCGGAGTTTTCCGGGGCGTAGGGCTTGAACGAAAAGCTTTGGAGCGTTGAGAAACAGTTATTTTGAAGCCTTGAGGTTGAGCCCCTTTTATAGTGCTCCTGGGGGCACCTGATACGTTGGGGGCGCCTGACACGTGCCTTCATCTGCGAGAACCTCTATCCGCAGCTCGGTCAGCGCTTATCCCCTCCGATTCGGCCCCTGGTTTGACTGGGGCACCCGGGACCTCTCGGGCGCCTAGGTTGACCTGATCCAGTGGCTTCGTGGTAGATTTGCATCGATGGCTGCTTTGGCATTGACCTTGGGCGCTCGAGACCTCCCGGGCACCTAGCCTAGTGCAGTTCGAAGCGATCTTGCTTCCTTGCTGTTTTGGCCTTTTACCTTGGGCGCCCGGGACCTCCCGGGCACCTAGCCCAGTTGCCTGCCCCTTCCTCTGGGGCGTTCTGAGCTGCACAAACACAATCCTTCGGTCCCTGCAACCAAGGTTAGTTCTAAAACAAACTAAGCAAGAATGTTAGTCATTATTTACAGTCGTAGCTGTCTTGGTTCTGACTTCGGGTCTCCCAAATGGAACCCTAGGTCGAACCGACGCCTACTGTTCCCTCGACGGGGAATGCATCCTCATCTACTCCTCTCAGCAGAGTTTACCTTTTGCCAACCGGCTCCTCCGGTTAAACTTTTGCCCAATTTTACTCACCAGGTCTTCGTGCCCAGTCCGTGACCAGGACTTAGTGCCTAGTCCGTGACCAGGACTTAGTGCCCAATTCCTCGAACCAGGTCTTCGGTGCCCAGCCCTCGGCCAGGACTTAGTGCGCAACCCTTGGTCAGGTCTTAGGTGCCCAACACTCAGCCAGGACTTAGTGCCCAACCTTATGTCAGGACTTAGTTGCCCAGCCTGCGACCAGGACTTCTTGCCTAGATTAACTAGGACTTTCCTGCACACACTTGAGTAACTTTATTAGATCACAAATAATACTTAACTTTGAATTCTTTGTCAATATCAAAACAAGGTTCGATATGGTGCTTCCTACACCAACAGACTGGGCTCCGAAGACCAGGTGAGTGAAGCTGGGCAATAAGTCCTGGTCACGGACTGGGAATGAAGACCTGATCCGGGGGATTGGGCAAAAGTCCAACCAGAGGAGCCGGTTGGCAAACAGGTAAAATCTACTGAGAGGAGTAGGTGAGGATGCGTTCCCCGTAGGAGGGAACATTAGGCGTCGGTTCGACCTAGGGTTCCATTTGGGAAGCCCAAACTTAAATCCAAGACAGCTCAGGTTGTTAATCATACTTTGATTCATATCAATTATATGTTATTTGTGTTTTGGAACTAACCTTGGTTGCAGGAACGAAGGGTGAAAGGTTTCTGCTCCCAGGCGCCTTAATGGTGTGAGGCGCCCTATTAGACTAGGTGCCTGTGTTGAGACAGGCGTCCCAGACAAAGGGTAATTCCAAGTCACTTCGAAGCAAAGCCTTAGAACAGCAACAGAGGAGCCTGTGTTAGCACAGGCGCCCCAGTTAGCTCAAGCGCCCTGGTTGAGGGGATAAGCGTTGTCTAAGTCTGCGGATTGAGTTTCGTGCAGTGAAGGCCACGTGTCAGGCGCCCCCTTCAACACAGGCACCCCAGCTACGAGTATAAATAGGGGTTCACCCCCTTGGCTTCAGAACAACTTCTCTTCTACGCATTCTTCCAAGCGCTCTGCTCCGAAACGCTCCGTGCTCAAGATTCAAGCGCCAACGACGACCCGCGGCTCCGACTTTCTAAATATTTCGGTCGTCGGTATAATTTTCTTTTAATTGCTGTATTTTTAAATTCTATATTTGTACTCAAGTTGTAACATCTTTACGCAATATAGAATTGCCCGTCGTAAACGATCAAGGACCGTGGGCCTTGGAGTAGGAGCCGACCGCGACTCCGAACCAAGTAAAAAATAAACGTGTTAGCATTTTTTTTCTTTTCCGTTGCGCAATTACTCTTAAGTTTTTCGAAAAATTTATCGATCGATGTTCACCCCCCCTTTATCGATTCAAACCGATCCCACAAGTGGTATCAGAGCGGGTGGCTCAAACTTGGTGCAACCACCAGTTGAGCATTTTTTCGGTTTTTCAAATTTTAATATTTCTTTTCGCTTGTATTTTTCTCGTTAATCAAGGTTGGTGCAACACCACTCGATTTTTCCCTAATTACTATTTTTCCCGCACTACTAATCCAAGACTTAGTCTTGGGATGAGTTTTTCTTTTGAATTTTTTCAGTTTAATCTAATGGCCATGCAAGTGGGGTACAACACTGCCAGACCACCTCTTTTCAGTGGAAAAGATTTCTCCTACTGGAAGAGTAGAATGGAGGTCCACCTGAAAACTCAGGTGGACATGTGGATTATTATCCAGTCTGGACTGGAGATATCTAAAAATACACAAGGCATGGTACAACACTATACTGAGTGGGACGACCCACTAAAGAAGAAAATCGTGAAGGAGAATCGACAGAGAAAGAACAAGATGATTGAGTTACACGAAGGTACATCTGACACCCGAATCAACAAAAGGGATTTGTTGCTCAACATACTCTATACGATAAAGATTCACGACAGAGAATCGGCAGCACAGCTCCATGCAAGGATTCAGGAGCTGATGAATGGGTTGCACACTATAGGTCACAAGGTTGAAAATCGTGACCTAATAAGGTATACCTTAAACTCATTCCCGAGAAACACACTGTGGGAGTCTATGGTGGATGCCTACAAGGTTTCCAGAAATTTATCCGAAATAAAATTAGATGAATTGTTTTCTGAGTTAGAATTTACATGAACAGACTAATACTACATTGGTCGAGAAAGGTATTGCATTTGTTGCAGGTAAAACTCAAGGAAGAACTCAGAAAAACAAGATTCAACAAGTACCCAAGTCCGACTCAGACTCGGAATCTGACGACAGTGAAGGGGATCGTCCCAAATTAATCCGGCTAGCTCGCGACTACTACAAGGAACTTAAGCACCAAACGAACAAGAAGAAGTCAAGTCGGAAGAAGAAAGATCCATCTGAACCCTCAACAAGCCAGAAGGGCAAAGGCAACATCTCCTGCTACGAGTGCAATAAGAACGGACACTTCAAATCAGAGTGCCCCAACCTAAAGGAAAACAAGAAGGCATTGAGGAAGAAGACTCTTCAAGCCACCTGGGACGAGTCATCCTCCGAAGAAGAAGAAGAAGCCCCGCACGCGAACCTACTCGCCTTGACCGCCTCGGAAGACGTCGACTCCAGAACAGAATTGGAACCAGACGAAGACGTCAACAACGGAAAATGTTGGATCGAGAGAAACGATAGAGGGGGGGGTGAATATCGTTAAATGTTTTTCGGATAGAATTTAGAGTAAACGCACAGCGGAATAAACAAAATTGAACAATACGCAAACACCAAGATTTACTTGGTTCGGAGTCGCGGTCGGCTCCTACTCTAAGGGCCACGGTCGTTGACCGTTTACTGGGGGCAATTCTATATGTGCGCAATAATTCTTACAAGAAGATTACAGTAGTAGTATAACAGAAATGAAATAACAGTTCTTCGTTACCGACGTCCGGTATTGGATGTTTCTCGGAGCAGGGGGACGTCGTCGGCGCTTGTGTGTCGAGTTGGGAGGTTTCTGGAGCAAAGCGCAGGAGCAGAAGAACGTAACAGCGTTGGAAGAAGTTGCTTTGAAGCTTGAGGGGTCGAGGTGTTCGGACCGGGTGCATGTTGACATGGATGCGGGTTCGTAATTTTAAAATTTATTACGTGCAGCGGAAGATTTAGCATAAATAATTTTCCAAATTATTTAACCACATATCTAAGTATGCAACCTTATATTGTGTAGACATGATCATATATTAAAATTTTGCAGAAAGTAAACTAATTTACTTAATACCTCGCGTAACTCGAAGGAAGGGACGAGATCCAACCGTAAGCGTCCCTTGGAAGCTCCGCCTCTATTCGCGTCCACGCCGAGTTTTCTTCGGGATGACTTCGCAAAACCACGAGTTTCATGCTGATAAGAACTACTAGATTCTCTAAAGGCACGACAAGAATACCAAGAGAGAGATGGGAAGACTAACCACCAAACGAAGAACGGAATCAAGATTCCGGGAGGAAGGAAGGAGTTGCGCCCGCTTCTTCTTCTTCTTCGGCAGCTGCTTGGTGGATGAAGCTCATGGCAACAAAGGGGTCCTCCTTTTAGGGCCGGCGACACTAGAGGAGGGAGAGGGAGAGAAGGAGAGAGAGAGAGGGCTTATTTTTAGATTTCTTAGATTAATTTCCAAGTCTTGCCTTGGTTCCTTTATATAGTAGTCTCTCAATCGCCAAGTCTCCTTTTTATGGAATAAATTTTCATAAGAAATTTATCATATAAATTTTTCTATGAATTATTCCATCATGCCAAGTTTTTATCATAATTTAATTTATGATAAAAACAACCATGTCTCCCTTTTCTTATGGAAAGAAATTTTTTTATATAAATTTCTTTATATAAATTTCTTTATCATGGTAAATCAATCCATTATTGATTTTATAAAATAAAATAAACCAATCCATGGTTCATTTTAATTTCTATGAAAAATAAATCTCTTTATATAAATTTCTTTATATAAATTTCTTTATCCATAATTTTATAAAACAAACCACGCTCGGTTTATTTTATAATTTGAACCAAAAATTCGGTTTTCCCCTTTTGTTGTGGCCGGCCAAACAAAGAGGGTGGGGACCCTCTTTGGCCGACCAAACCCAAGCTAATACCATACGAATTAAACTCATTTAATTCGTCCAATAAGTCTTCAAAAGACTTAGCCATTTTATGCTTCCGATGCGTCTCTGAAAAATTCAGATTCGACTTATCTCTCTTGATCGGAAAATCTAATTTTCAACTCGTTTTAAATCCATCGGATCACTCGTAGTGCGTGTGACTAAATAGGCTTTCGATTTATGTTGGACGTCTATAATCAACCAATTATAGAACGATCATGAGTGGCACCTAGTAGTACATCATGATCCCCAATTAATCGAAAGATCAACGGTTGACCTCAGAAATAATTCTGAAATCCTTCAGCAGCTTTAATGAATCGTGCCTCATTCCCTTCACCATCTTATACCCACTTGGTTCAGGACACGATCTATGTGTGTCAATCCCCACTAGGCTGACTACGTCACACCTAGCTCAAGTAATGTCTTTCTCGTCCAACAGATTCTAATTACTCTCATGTTTCTGAGAGATTCATACTCAGAACATGTGATGCTCTGGCCAGAGGCTTCGAGTAACAATCCGACGATAGGCCTTGGGTATACATCTCCTCGCAAGGAGTGGTGAATCCTTTGTAGGCTGTTCAAACATCTTCGGGCACTTCGTCTTATACCCAATCATCCTGGGTCCACACCTCCTTGGAGATGCTTGCTTAAGATGTCAAAGTATAAGTCTTCATGACCAAGATGACTTGAACACCGCAAGTCAAAGGAACATCGCACTTAAGCTACAGTAAGAACTTCATTGACATATCTATATGTAGATTACCATATGAAGTTATGAAGTTTTATAGCCAGTCACTCCAATGAACTAGTTCCCTTAACTAGCATTCATGTTTATCTCTGGACATCCTAATGTCACCAGCCAGTGAGAATCAGCTGATTAGAGAATAACCCATGCTAGTCTCAACAGAATTGATAGTGTCCATATTTATCAATTCATCAACTAGGGGCAATTTCAATACTTCACAATTGCACATGTAGAGATAATCACTAGTTGTGAATTCATCACAAATTCTCTTATGTTGTGAATTGTATTGCGGACATTCAGTAAATGAGTTTATGATCTCAATCAAATACACGAACATGTATACTCAAATAGTGAATATTCATTTATTAAAGTAAATGATTACAATCATAAGGCGATTGCCTTAGGATACTTCTCTCATATTACTAACACGAAGGCCTTTTATAGGGGTTTGAGGGCGCCTGGGAACACGGGGGCACCCTCCACGTGGCCTTTGATCCGCCAACTTCGCGGTCAGCGGTTTATCCCTTCAAATTCGGGATAAACCCTTGACGGGGGCGCCCGGGAAGCAGAGGGTGCCCTGGCTGACTTTTTCAGCGGGAGTCTCGGCTGGATGAGGCTTATCCTCTTCGCTGGCTTCAAGCGAGGGGCGCCCAGGTGGCTAGGGGCGCCCGGGAGGCTGAGGGCGCCCAGGAAGCTGGGGGCGCCCAGGAGGCTGGGGGCGCCCAGCCCATGAGCTGCCGAAGACTCCTTTTGCTTCATTTGTTTTGTGTTCACCTTGGGGGCGCCCGGGACACTCAGGGCGCCCTACTCAGCTGCTGCCTCACTCCTTTGAGGCTCTCTGAGCTGCAGACACTCGTTCCTTCGGTCCTGCATCCAGGGTTAGTCCAAACACAACATAAAGCAGTGATATGTTAGTTTTATACAGCCTTAGCTATCTTGGTTCTGACTTTGGGTTTCCAAAATAGAACCCTAGGTCGAACCGACGCCTACTGTTCCCTCAACGGGGAATGCGTCCTCACCTACTACTCTCGGGAGAATTTATCTGATGCCAACCGGCTCCTCCGGTTGGACTTTTGCCCAGCAGTCCTTCGCCAGGTCTTGTATACCAAGCTGTCCTTCGCCTGGTGCCTAGCAGTCCTTCTCTAGGTCTTGGATACCAAGCTGTCCTTCGCCTGGTGCCTAGCAGTCCTTCGCTAGGTCTTGGTGACTAGCAGCCCTTCGCTAGTTGCCTAGCAGTCCTTCGCTAGGGCTTTGTATCCTGGAATTCCTTCGTCAGGTGCCTAGCAGTCCTTCGCTAGGGCTTTTGTATCCTGGCATGCCTAGCAGTCCTTCGCTAGGACTTTTCCTGCACACTTGAGTAACATATTAGATAAACAAGTAAGACTTAACTTTTGAACCCTTTTGCCATTATCAAAACACAGGTTCGACTTGGGTGCTTTCTGCACCAACAATCTCCTCCTTTTTGATTTATGGCAACCCTGGTTCAAAAAGTTAAGTTAATCAGAGCATTTGAAACAAAATTTTGTTTCCTCCCCTGGAAGGAATCTCCCCCTAGATTTTTCAAAGGTTCGTGGGGTTTTGAAAATAAATTCTAAGTCTAAAGATTTAATTTTACTTAGAATAGTTTTCAACCGAGACTTTGTATTTTCCAAAATAATTTTGGTTGTGCCCTTTGTAGAAAATTTAAGTTTTAAATACTTAGGCACATTGAAATCTTAAGTTTAAATACCACGAAGGATTTTGAAAACTTAGGTTTGAGTACTAAGGAACCATTTTGAAGCCTTAAGTTTAAAGTACTCCAAGAGTTTTGAAAACTTTAAAGTAAAATGTGAAAAACTTTAGTTTTAAGTACTTAGGGAAGTTTGAAAAGCTTAAGTACTTAGGGAAGTTTGAAAAACTTAAGTACATAGAGAGGTTTGAAAAACTTAAGTACTTAGAGATGTTTGAAAAACTTTAGTACTTAGAAAAACTTAGTACTTTTGAAAAACTTAGTACTTTTGAAAAACTTAGTACTTTTTGAATAAAGGATAGAGTTTGAAATTTTGAATATAAAGAAAATTTTTATGAGAAAAATTTTAAACTTTCTCTTTTCCTATCTCTCCCCCTTTGTCATATATCAAAAACAAATAAAGACAGGATAATTAAATTGCATAAAGGAAATAATTTTGCATAATTTTGCTGTACTAAACCAATTCATGATAACAATTAAACCAAATCAGTTTCAATTTTCTCTTTTAGGGACATGTCTAATCCAATTAGCTACTTACTAACTGTTATAGATAGTAGTTTTCGCTAAGGTTAGTCAAGTTAAGTGTTCTGTTCAAGTTAGATTTTCTAAACTTGACACTTAACTTGATTACTGTGTAAGTTGTATTTAGTGCCCCAATTACTGCAGATGCACTGACTTAAAGCATCTTGATTTAAGACAAAGACCTAAGCATCTCAACCCATTCTAGGTTATCAATCAAAAGTACCCTAAGGTACCTGTGAGATGCTGGCTTCTAAATCTATAGGTGTATGCAGTTCTAGGGTTAAGGCCTAAGCTAAGTCAATTTTTGAAAAAACCCTAGTTTTGAAAAGGGGTAGTTTTGAAAATAAAACTAAGTCGAAAACTTTATTCTAAAATTTTTCAAAACTTGAATAAAAGCTGATTTTAAAAGCATTTAAACACTGCTTTAAAACTGATTTTAAGTAAGAAAGAGAACCAACAGTAGACTAAATCTATTCTACCAAGCATAATCCTAATTGCTGATCAAGTAACAAAGTAGTTATCTCCATAAGTTAAGTGATCAAAAGAAAGAACCAACATAGTCATACAAGTCAAACATGAGTCAACCCTACTGAGTAGGGGCAGTCAAATAGTCACTGGTACAATACTAATCAATTCTAAGAGGAGGGACCAGGATGATCAGAAGAGCCTGGCTGCCAGGATCGAAACAGCGCCATCATCTCGTGATATCGGGCGTCGCTGGTCTCCCTCTCGGCTCTAAGGGCATTCATATATCCGGTATAGTAGCCCTGATTTGCTGCCATTGCTTCAGCATGATTTGCCTCCGCTTCCTCTCGGAGGCTCTGGACCTGTGTCTCGAGCCGTGTCACTCTCTCGTAGAGTGTCGGTGGAAGAGGCTCGTCTATGTGCTCATGAGCCGCTGCTGCCAAGTCCGTGACATCGACTTCAACCTCCTCGTCCGAGTCGATCTGGGGAGCGGCTCTCTGACGTCTCCAGGACAAAACCCCGGTACCCGACACCTCTATACCAGCTAGGGAGAAGTTTCTATAACCTATCTCATCGTAATCAGTCAAGGCGGCCATCTCTCCCTCGGTGATGTTCCGACCGTGGTGATGTAAGATGGATGTGATGATGTGGCAGTAGGGAGTGCGTACCCGCCCCTGCGTGGTAACACTGGATGCATGTAGGATAGCATGAAACATGTGGAGTCCTATGTCGATGTCTAGCTGATGAATCAAAGCGTATAGGAGGAAGCTGTGAAATGGTCGCATAGTAGCGACGTCTCTAGTGGATAATGGCAGAATGCATCGGACTATAACTCTATATAGAGCATAGTCCTGGACCTGAAGGTCGACAGACTGAAATCGTCTGGCCACGGGTTGCCTAAAGAAGTAGGTGTGTAAAACATCTAGAGTAATATGAGAGTAGGGAGCATCAAAGGGAGGCTCCCTAGGGGGGTAACAACAAAAGGTGGACTGTGAGGATCGTAGTCCTAGGAATCGGTTGAGTAGTGTAGGTGTGATTGTCAGGGGAATTCCTTGGACGGTGGTGACGAACATAAGACCATCCTGTCTAATTATGTTGTTATAAAATTCTGCACATAAGGATGTATTGATTGAATGAGTGCAGAATACGAGATTATCAAGTTGGTAAAAGTTTATGACATTCATTGCTAAGGGACAGGATTGGGTGAAGAATTGTCTATTTAAGTAGCTCGTTTTTATAGGCTTATATGTCGTACGAGCGAACTTATTACATAGTTCTAAAGTCGGGAACCTAGGATCAGGACTAGGTTCGGTACCGGTTTCTGCCTGGTTTGTTCGGCGTCTTCTAAGATAATAAATATGTATTTAAAGAAAGTGTGAAGGAACTGCATTAAAGAAGGTTAAAAATTAACTTAATTGCAAAATAAAATTATACCGGACAGCTCGGGGAGGCATTGTCGAGGATGAGAGCTTGCAAGGTCTCTTGGAAGGTAGAGAGTTGAAGAGGAGGAGTGTTTTTGGTGTGGGAAGTGAGTGAGGCTTGAGGGCATTTTATAGTACACGGCTGGGCGCCCTGGTGTGTGAGGGCGCCCCGGCAGGCGAGGGCGCCTCGGAGGGCGAGGGCGCCCCCTGCAGGGCTGCACCTAGCTTTTGGCAACTTTCTGCCTCTGACCCTTATACGGGGGCGCCCGTGAGGACCCAGGCGCCCTGGTCAAGTCCTTTCGCAGCTTTTCTGCTTAAAGGAGAAGGGACGTCAAGGGGGGGGGGGGCGCCCGCGGGTTCTCGGGCGCCCTCGACAGACCTGTTTGACTAGGTTTGACCAGATTTGACTAGTTTAACCATGGCTTGAGTATTTTAACCATGGTTTGACTATAGTGATCATGAATTGACTATATTTGACCATGGTTTGAACACTTTGACCATGGTTTGACTACTTTGACCATGGTTTGAATACTTTGACCATGGTTTGAATACTTTGACCATGGTTTGACTTGCGTTACGTCAGTGCCGTTCTAAACAAAATGCAGTTATTAAATGAATTTTCATTAATTTTGCCGTCTCACCCAATCTAGGGTTATCAATCACGTTAGCCTTACAGGTTTTGTGAGACAGGTTTTGGTAAATAGAGTTATTTTAAAAAAAATTACAATTTTTTGAAAAACTTAATTTAATTTTGAAACCAATTGAATTTATTTTTAAAAGAATGTTTAAGTCTACAATTAACTGAAAGTTTGTGTTAGATTCGAATTTGACAAAGAATAATTTGAATTTGAATTTCAATAATTGGCTTCCAGGTCTTGGCGAGGCACTAGGCCTTCTTTGGTCGTAGCCTTATTGGATCATCAACCCTTTCCTTGACAAAGCCTTTTAATGAAGTGTCATTTTCAAAATTATTCTTTGAAAAATTCTGGTCTAACTAGTTTGGGTCTTGGATCGGTAGCTTCGGCTAGTTTCACCAGTCTAAAGAGACCAAATAGAGAATACTTGACCTTATTAGAATTGGTTTCCCTAACGTACTATTATCTCACCGCCACCCAGTACTATGTTGTCAAATTTTAGTTAAGATGGTTCAGTCCTTAGACTAATCAATCCTACTTCTAAGCATGGTAAATTGCAGAAATTAAATAAACAATCAAATTGCAATCAAGAATTAAATTCTATCTAACAATAAATATAGTTTTTAATTTGGCTCCCCCTGGATTAAAGCTACGGTAATGGTTAGGCAAGATGTGAATCTTGTCCTTGGGGATCCAATACTGATTTGATCCAGTTTGTTTGTTCAGGTACAGTTTAGGTACCCATGCCTGAACTTTATTTCTGGACTGATTCAGTACAGCAAAATAGGATCTTTGTCTAGATTTGGTTCTATAGCCTAGTCTGGATCGATTTAGAACGGACTTCTGTTTTCCAAGAATCATGTCAAGACCCTTGGAACCAGAAGTGAATCGTTCTAAAGCTGATCTAAGATCCTTAACCTGAGTTTTCAGGGAGGAATTCTCTTTCTCAAGTTTTTCAACTTGATTAGAGGTTCCTTCTTGAACCTTCTCAGTTAAGGGTTTAGAGTCAGCTCCCTCTTTCAAGAGTTTTACTTCCTGTCGGAGGGATTCGACTTGGAGTTTAGCTTTTGCCAAATCTCGAGAAAGATAAGATATTAATTCATTTAATTGACTTCTAGTAAATCCACTTACCTTGATTTCGCCGTCCTCTGAAAATGTTAGTCTGCCGTCGTCCTGTTCTGATTCTGACTCGGTCTCGACTTCTTCTGAGGCGGTTAATGCGAGTAGGTTCGATTGTGGGACCTCTTCTTCTTCTTCGAAGGAGGACTCGTCCCACGTTGCTTGGAGTGCTTTCTTCTTCCTTGTCTTCTTTGCTTCCTTCAAGTTAGGGCATTCGGTCTTGTAGTGGCCCTTCTTCTTGCACTCGTAACAGGTTACGTTGGGCTTGCTCTTTTCATTTGCGGGTTCAGCTGGTTCATCCTTTCTTCGGCTGGCTTTCCTTCTGTTGGTTTGGTTCTTCAATTCTTTGTAGTAGTTTCTTGCTGTCGAACCAGCTTTGGTCGATCTCCTTCGTCTTCAGAGTCTGAGTCTGATTCAGACTTAGGTGCTGGTTGAGGTTTCTTCTTGGATTTCTTTTTAGATTTACCTGCAATAAAGGCAATGCCTTTCTCGGCCAGGGTGCAGTTAGTCTGCTCATGTAATTCTAATTCGAAGAACAATTCATCTAATTTAATTTTTGAAAGGTCCCTTGAAACCTTGTATGCATCTACCATAGATGCCCACAAGGTGTTTCTTGGGAAAGCATTTAAAGCATACCTTATTAGGTCACGGTTTTCTACCTTGTGACCGATGGTGTGCTGTCCGTTCATTAGTTCCTGGATTCGGGCGTGAAGCTGAGCTGCTGTTTCGTTGTCGGTCATTTTGATTGTATAGAGCTTGTTCAGGAGCAGGTCTCTTTTGCTGATCCGAGTGTCTGAAGTTCCTTCGTGCAGCTCGATCAGTTTACCCCACAGCTCCTTGGCACTGTTGAAAGGACCTACCTAGTTCAGCTCTTCTTTTGTTAAACCGCATTGGAGGGTCTGGGTCGCCTTTGCATCAGCTTCAATCTTCCGTTTCAGAGCAGTGTCCCACTCTGTGTAGGTCTGAGGTACTCCTTCAGCATTCTTGGGAATCTCCAGTCCGGACTGGATGATTATCCACATGTCCACCTGAGTTTTCAGGTGGACCTCCATTCTGCTCTTCCAGTAGGAGAAGTCCTCCCCACTGAAGAGAGGTGGTCTTGCAGTGCTGAAACCCTCTTGCATGGCCATTTATCTGAAACTTAAGAAAAAGATAGAGATATCCCAAGACTTGGTCTTGGATTAGTAGTGTGGGATAAAGAAAGAAGTATTTATCGAGGGGTGTTGCACCAACCTCAATTAACGAGAAAAACTTCGAACAAAAAGAATAAAAAAAATTCGTAAAAATCCGAAAAATTCTCAAATTGGTGGTTGCACCAAATTTGAGCTTCCCCGCTCTGATACCACTTATTGGATCGAGAGAAACGATAGAGGCAGGGTGAATATCGTTAAACGTTTTTCGGATAGAATTTAGAGCAAACGCGCAGCGGAATAAACAAAATTGAACAATACGCAAACACCAAGATTTACTTGGTTCGGAGTCGCGGTCGGCTTCTACTCCAAGGCCCACGGTCGTTGACCATTTACTGGGGGTAATTCTATATGTGCGCAATAATTCTTACAAGAAGATTACAGTAGTAGTATAACAGAAATGAAATAACAATTCTTCGTTACCGACGTCCAGTATTGGATGTTTCTCGGAGCAGGGGGACGTCATCGGCGCTTGTGTGTCGAGTTGGGAGGTTTCTGGAGCAAAGTGCAGGAGCAGAAGAACGTAACAACGTTGGAAGAAGTTGCTTTGAAGCTTGAGGGGTCGAGGGCCTTTTATAGGGGTCTGAGGGCGCCTGGGAACACGGGGGCGCCCTCCACGTGGCCTTTGATCCGCCAACTTCGCGGTCAGCGGTTTATCCCTTCAAATTCGGGATAAACCCTTGACGGGGGCGCCCGGGAAGCAGAGGGCGCCCTGGCTGACTTTTTCAACGGGAGTCTCGGCTGGATGAGGCTTATCCTCTTCGCTGGCTTCAAGCGCGGGGCGCCCAGGTGGCTGGGGGCGCCCGGGAGGCTGAGGGCGCCCAGGAAGCTGGGGGCGCCCAGGAGGCTGGGGGCGCCCAGGAGGCTGGGGGCGCCCAGCCCATGAGCTGCCAAAGACTCCTTTTGCTTCATCTGTTTTGTGTTCACCTTGGGGCGCCTGGGACACTCAGGGCGCCCTACTCAGCTGCTGGCTCACTCCTTTGAGGCTCTCTGAGCTGCAGACACTCGTTCCTTCGGTCCTGCATCCAGGGTTAGTCCAAACACAACATAAAGCAGTGATATGTTAGTTTTATACAGCCTTAGCTGTCTTGGTTCTGACTTTGAGTTCCAAAATAGAACCCTAGGTCGAACCGACACCTACTGTTGCCTCAACGGGGAACGCGTCCTCACCTACTCCTCTCGGGAGAATTTACCTGATGCCAACCGGCTCCTCCGGGTGGACTTTTGCCCGGCAGTCCTTCGCCAGGTCTTGTATACCAAGCTGTCCTTCGCCTGGTGCCTAGCAGTCCTTCGCTAGGTCTTGGTTACCAAGCTGTCTTTCGCCTGGTGCCTAGCAGTCCTTCGCTAGGTCTTGGTGACTAGCAGCCCTTCGCTAGTTGCCTTGTAACGCCCGCTTTTTTTTTTTCATAAAGCGGCGTTACGCTAAACTTATATGTGCATATAAAACCTCTTAATGCAGCGGAAACATAAATTCTTTTACACATGCTTTTAACCATGCGACTAATGCTTAAATCATATACACATATCTAGCATCATGATATCAACTTTTCGTAACACATTCATAAGCATTCATAAGCATTTCAGGTAACCTATTACCAGTATGCATAGCATCATGATTATTTACTTTTCATAATTCATTCATAAACCTTTCAGGTAGCAAGTAGGTTATCCATAACTTCATAAGTAGTAGGTTGTTTCATAGACATAGCTATCATAAGTAAATCATAACCAACATAAGTATGGTAAGATAACAACACATGCAATCAGTGAAATGAGAGGGACTCTTGGCCATGTCACTACCACACACACGTGATCTTGCCTCTCCTGCTGCTTCCTTTGAAATCTCTTGCTTAATCTGCGGTATAAGAAAGTAAAACTATAAGCACGGAAGCTTAGTAAGACCCTTTTCCTACTCACAAAATCCATACATCGTATAAACATGAACATAGATATCATCATGGCATCAGCATGAACATAGATATCATCATGGCATCATAGTCTAACGTGAACATGAATACAATCATGGTGTCATAATTTGGCATGAATATAAATTAAATCTTGGCATCAATAATTAGCATGAACATAAATAAAATCATGGCATCCAACATAATTAAAAATCATGGCATCATAAATTAGCATGAACATAAATAAAATCATGGCATCCTAACTTAGCATAAACCTAATTAAATCATGGCATCATAAATTAGCATGAACATAAATAAAATCATGGCATCCTAACTTAGCATAAACCTAAGCATCATAAACTTGCATGAACATAAATAAAATCATGGCATCCTAACTTAGCATAAACATAATTAAATTATGACATCATAAATTAGCATGAACATAAATAAAATCATGGCATCCTAACTTAGCATAAACATAATTAAATCATGGCATCATAAATTAGCATGAACATAAATAAAATCATGGCTTCCTAACTTAGCATAAACATAATCAAATCATGGCATCATAAATTAGCATGAACATAAATAAAATCATGGCTTCCTAACTTAGCATAAACTTACTTTGCATAACATTTTTATCATAAATATAATGCATAACATGGATGGATGCATGTGGCAATTGCATATATATATAAGGATGCTTAATCTTTAAAATCATGCTTTTAAATACTTTAACATAATCATAACATTCATTGGGCCCTGGCTTGTACCACATTCATACATCATATGCGCGCATCCCTAAGTAAATACGAGGTAGCTAATCTCGACCTACTAGGGTAAGGACAGATTCATCGGTAGTCCCGAACCGTAAGGACAGCTTCATCGGTAGTCCCGAACCGTGGACCTTACTTAGGTCCGGTACAAGCCCATTCATAAAATAAAATACTTTCACATGCTTCTTCATTCATAATCATTCATAGCATTTTCATTCATTCATCATACTTAACATCATCGTTATGCCTCGAAGGCATGAACCTTAACTTCATTCTTTATTTTCATTCTTAAATATGGCATAGGTACATATCATTCATATAGCATGGCATACATACAAATTATTCATAACTCATGGCATATATACATATCATCCATAAACCATGGCATACCTACATCTCATTCATAAAACATGGCATACCTACATATTTATAAGACATGGCATACATACATATTATTCCTAACACATGGCATACCTACATATCATTCATAAATCATAGCACATGTCTAAACATTTATGAGTTATCACTACAAGTGACCTAACATACAATTCATGACATATAACCTAAGGGTTTGGTTAACATAGAAATTCTTCCATCATACTTAAACATACATCTTAGTAACCTATAAACAAGCATCTTTGGAATTTTAGTCCAACCCTAGCCCTAGGTTATGTCCTTGGCCGAAAGCCCCAAGGAACCCTAGGTCCATGAAAACTTCACCTAAATTCCCAACCAACATCTCATACATACATATTAGGCCATAGGAAACATTTGATTCCATACTTAAGGCCAACCCTAATCCTTTAACCCCAATTCTTGCTCTTGGCCGAAACTTCAAAGGGTCTCTAGGCCATGTGAAAATTCACATAATCATCATCCATCTCTCTTATATCATGAGAATACATAAAAACACATACTTGAGTTTTAGACCCAACCCTACCCATGGGTCCTTGAAATTGGCCGAAACTCTAGGGTATCCTAGGGTACCCCAAAAATTCTCAAAAATTATATTTAATCTCTAAACATCATGAGAGCACATTAAACAACATTATCAAGATTTTTAGTAACATCATGGACCCTAAAACCTAGTGGCCGAAACCCATAGGACTAGGATTCTTGGTTTTGTTTCTTTCAACATCAAATCCCAAAAACCAACCAATAAATCATGCTAAAACATAAGGAACTATTATACCACAGGTAAGGGAGTCTTACCTTGGGTTTTCTTGATTTTTCACCTTGATTATAGAGAATCAAAAGAACTCCTTAGACCTTAAGTCACCTCTAGCCCTTGTAGCCTTGAGAAACCTTTAGATCTTGGAGATGAGACCCTCTTGTGAAGCTTTTCCCAAGGAAACTCTTCCTTATGGTGTTCGGCTAGGATGAGGGAAGGAGGAGGAAGAAAATGAAATTGATGGAAGAAAGAATATAACTCCCAAACCCCCCTCTTTATAACCCATTAAGGAGGTAAATGAAGAGTCTCTCCATGACCCTTCATCTTCTTCTAAGCCTTAACCAATATCCACTTCATTCCCTCATAACATTCCCTTGCTAGGTGAGTTGGTTAGAGCATGCATGGTTGTACAAGAGGTCCAAGGTTCAATCCTTGGTGGATGCATAATTTTTTTCCACTTATTTTTATTTTATGTTCCTAGTATTTTCGAAAATCCCTCAAAAATTCCCCCTAATTATGTTAATATTTCTTATTAAAATCCCTTCATATTTCTATAAATTTTTACCTAAAATTCTCCAATAATCATGGTGCTAAAAAGCCCATATAAGGCCTATTAGTACTTAGTTTTTCTCAATTTAAATGAGAAAACATGGATTTTCTAGGCTAAAGTTCGCATTAATATTTCTAGGTTCCTCGGAAAATTATCTAGACATGCTTAATATTTTAAGAAAATATTAAGAGAATTTTCCGGGTCGTTACAATCCCCCATACCTCGTGAAAGTTCGTCCTCGAACTTAGAA